>JAGFNQ010004458.1:0-52153 GCA_024364735.1 Boesenbergia rotunda
CTTCCTTCCACCGAACAACAGCTCCTTTATCCATGTCCGGTTAGGTCTACAAACCTATGAATATGAATTTGCACTTTCCTAAAGGCTCCATCAATGCTAGGTGGCACCCCCTCAACCTTGCACTTGTTGCGGGCTGACCATACATGATATATGACACTTGAGATGCCAAGAAATCGTGCTTTGACTTTCCTCCCAGCCCCTTTGTATCTTCTTCTTATACCATTCAGCAGCTCCTCCATTTTGTTGAAGCTAAAATTGATGTTAAGCCACTGTTTTACCTTCCCCCAAAGGCACAAGCAAAAGGACATTCAAAGAAGAGATGATCCATTGTTTCCTCCTTTTGCTGACACACCTGACATGTCTTGTTATTCTCATATGACATTCTATCCGCCGTGCGAAGTTTTCCTATGTATCAAGAGTCACATAATAAAACGGTGATTTGGCATGATTTTCGGCCTCCAAAGGTTTGCCACCCATGGAGGTTTTAGATTAGCACCATGAAAGAAACCATAGACTTTTCCAACACCCTTTTTTTCCATAACGAACCAATCCATCGTTCTCATGTTTGCCTCCCCTTCACTATTTGAAAGATGCTTGATTTTCTCTTTAATTTCTACCAACCTTTTGATCAAGGGTGAGTCTGTAGCCCTTGCATTCCATGCCCAAAAATCAGCCCCCTTCACATAATGATGATGCACCCATTTGACCCATAGCGTGTCTCTTCTTGATTGAACATCCCATAAGACTTTAGCAAGCAAAGCTTCATTCCATGCAAATAAGTTCCGAAGTCCAAATCCCCCATTTTCCTTTGGCATACAAAGTGCGTCCCAAGCAATTGGAGGATACTTTGAATCCCATACAAATAACCGACAAATAGCTTTGATCTTGTCTATTACTGCAACCGGTATAGAGAGCATTGAAAACCAATAGCATTCCATTCCTTGGAGAACCGTTTTGAGAAGCTCTATTCTTCACGCATACGATAGAGAGTGCTTCGGCCACTTGCTTATCGTTCTTGTAATCTCATCCAAAAGAGGCCCATAGTTTGCAATTCGAAGTTTTTCCACCGCTAGTGGAATTCCCAAATATCTAAAGGGAAAAGACCCTTCTTGAAAACCTAAGATTACCAACAATTCGGCCTTTGTATTGCCATCAACTCCCGCCATATAAAGCTGTGATTTTAGTGGATTTGCTCTTAAACCCGCCTCGTTTCCAAACCCCTCCAAGTAGCCCGCAAGAAGCCTTAAAGAGGAAGAATCCGCTCTAGCAAATAGCATAAGATCATCCGCATATATGAGGTGTGTGATGCTCACCTCTTTGCATCTTGGATGCAAATGGAAGGATGGTGACATAGATATATCCTTGATTCTCCTTGATAAGACCTCCACATATAAGCCAAAAATAAGTGGTGAGAGTGGATCACCTTGCCTTAGTCCCCTTCTTCCACCAAAGAAGCCATAAACACCTCCATTTAGGCATATAGAATATGTCGTTGTTGTCACACATTGTTTAATCCAAACACAAAACTGTTTGGGAAAACCAAAACCAACAAGTGCCTCCATAAGAAAATCCCAATTGAGCATATCGAAAGTCTTCTTTAAGTCCACCTTGACCATACATCTTGGAGAAATCCTCTTGTGGGCATACTTCCTTAGTAGGTCTTGGGTAAGGAAAATGTTGTCCCCAATGCTCCTTCCTTGGACAAAAGCCACTTGTGCCGGATCGATCAAGAAACCCATCACCATAGAGAGCCTTGTTGCCAATATCTTTGCAATGACCTTATAGAAAATATTGCAACAAGAGATGGGGCGGTAATCCGAAACGCTATCTGCATGATCACTTTTTGGCACAAGATATATTAGAGAATGATTCCATTGTTTCAAAAGGTTACCTGTCCCAAAGAATTCTTGTCCGCAGCCCCAAAATTCTCTCCGACAATATCCCATGAGGAAGTGAAAAACTTGGCTCCAAAACCATCCGGACCCGGGGCTTTTCCACTCCCAATATCATGTAATGCATTTTTGATATCCTCCATCCCAACCGGTTGAATGAGGGAGTCTTTTTGTGCATTATTGAGCTTTCTCCCCGAGAGGGCAGCACCATCCAAGGGGGAACAAGTCTCCGGTTGCCCAAGAATACCATGAAAGTGATCAAGAAACTCCTCCGCTACCTCCTTGATACTTGTTGTTCTTTCACCGTTCCTTTTTGTAAGCACAATAATTGCATTCCTCTTGTTATTCCTTTTGACCACATCATGAAAGAACTTTGTGCATTTGTCCGAGCTCCTCAAATAAGTGTTCTTTGCTCTTTGTTGATAGTACATCTTCTCCGCCTTCGATAAGAGAATTGCACGCCTCCTTATGTCACTATAATTTGCATATATGGAGCCACCTGATAGTATGCTTTGTTGTGCCTCCTCTAACTCCACATTTGCCCTCTTTGTCTTCTCTGAAATGTGCCCAAAACCCTTCTTGTTCAGCTCCCTCAAAACAGCCTTCAATCTGAACATTTTGGTTTTGAGGCGAAATTATGCATTTCCTTGCACCGGGATAGCCCATGAGTGTTCCACTAGCCTCTTGTAGTCTTGGTGTAGTCCACATATTCAAAAACTTGAAAGGCTTTGCTGGTCGCTCCTTGTCTAGGATGTGAACCGTGTTGCAAGAATGATCGGAGAGACATCCCGGGGCCGAAAATTCTGAATAAGCATCAAAATCCTCCAAAAGCCACTTTGAGTTCACCATTGCTCTATCCAACTTGGAAGCAACACCATCACCTTTAGAGCAAGTGAATCTACAACCTATAGATCGTAGGTCCACCATTCCCCATCCATGGGCAAATCTTTGAAGGTCCCTCATCTCATAATTTATGACCGGATTGCCACCTTGTTTCTCATGAATTGACAATATTGAGTTGAAATCCCCCATAACCATCCATGGTCCAAAAATGAGTCCCCCTCGCTCCAAGAGATACTCCCATAGTTATCTTCTGTTGGATACTGAGTGAAGCCCATATATGAAAGTAACATAGAAACCTCGGCTGGAAACTCCACATCGAACATATGTATGAATGCATTGCTCCGTCTTGCTTATAATATCCACATCAGTCCGCTGCTCATCCCAAAGAAGCAAAATCCGTTCATGATTAGAAATATCAAAATTATGCACACTTCATACCTTGGAACCTTCTTTGCATGATAAGTTCAATATCGTCTTCTTTAAGCTTTGTCTCCAATAATGTTAGTACTTGAATGTCTTTGCTCCTTAGGAGGTGTTGGACACCCCCATGCTTTAGGGGCTGATGGAAGCCCCTGATGTTCCAGGATGCAATCTTCATTGTCCACCATTGCGGGTTGCTCGCACCCGTGTAGTCCTTGTATTTTGTTTTCCCCTTCTATTGAAATATTGGAAGTTTAGAATAGAAGTCTCACCTTGATGGAAAGAAGACCCTCCCAAAGGAGTAGAGCCCTCACCCCTAGCTGTTGTACCCTTCTCTTTTAACACCTCCGGAGCCGCCTTTTGATGTGAATTTGGGATAGTAGTGCTTGGGACTCCCCCATCCTCTTTGCCAAACATCCCCGTACAATCCTCCTCTACAAGAATTGGACTATGAAGGACCATTGCCGAGGAATTTTGATCAACTTGGGTTGTTTCATTCGGCACTTCTTGCTGTACACTTTGTTGCGCACGGTCATGCTCTTCATTCGGCATTTGTGGTTGATCTTGCTGTTGTTGGTCATTTGGCGCTTGTTGTCGTTGTTGCCCAGGTTGTCATTGTCTCCTTGTACGTGTGTTACCTCTTGTTCTTCCGCGTCCTCGAGTAGATTAGGATCTTGCCCTTGCATTATACTCCCTTGGTCGGCTTGTTGCATTCCTTTGATGTTAATGTCCATTTCGATCAGCCCCTCCACAGTGCTCATTCTTGTGCCCAATTTTCCCACAAACGTCACAGAAATCCGGTAGCATCTCATAGACAATCTTTAGGTTGGTTTGTGCTCTAGTAGGTAGTGTAATTGGCACTTCTATGACCCTTTCACCAAAAGCCGAAATCTCCACCATAAGCCTTGCATACTCCAACCTTTCCCTTGTGCGTGTCAACTTATCGATATAGAGTGGTTTTCCAACCTCCGATCCCACCATACTCAAGACTTTTTGCGACCAACAGTCTGGAGGCAATCCATGCACTTGAATCCAAGCCGGCACTAGCCTGCAATCTTCATCGAACAAGAAACATTGTGGCATGACTTTGAGGAAAATGGGGATCTTATACACAAAGTATGGTCCCTTCTTCAACACGCTGTCCATATCTTGCTCTGTTTCAAATTGGAAGATAATCCATCCGCTCTTATGCATAAAGAACTTGTACGGAACTCTCCATCGGTTGGCCATCCAACTAATTCCATTCTTGTCCGGTCGCTGCCCCATAAAACATCCAACAAGACAAAATCCTAAAATATCTTCCATGTTATCAATGTCTTCATAACCAAAAACTAACCTTTCACCTTTAGCTTGATATTGATCCAACATCAAAGCTTGTTTTGTCTTTCTATTGTCTTTGAAGAGGCTTGCCCAAGTCTTCTTTTGCTTGCTTTCGTTTGCCCTCCGAGTGCCTACCCCTCCATCAGCCACCGGCGCATCATCTCCTTCCTCTTGATCTCCTCCATCATCTTTCGGTGAGCCACCCTCCTTGGCCGAAAAATCACCCTCCTTGTTTTGATCAGTTTGCTCTCTATTGTTGCATGGCTGAGCATCCCCCCAGCAGATTCATGGCCTCCTTCCACCTCATCAAGTGATTCTTCCACCTCCACATGAGTTGGCATGTTTACATGGCTAGAAATTCTTCTTCATTGGTTGCAAGGTCTGCCACTTCATCATTTGTGTCCACATCCTCAGCCCATTCCCTGCTAGAATGACTCTTGGTATTCCTCCTCTTTTTTGCCATTTGACTGAGAATTAACAGCTGCACCTTGGAATTTTAAGCTGCCTCTCAAACAGCCAATGAGAATGCACCTCTTTGCATGGCTTGCCACTTGGCCAAGGTATTTAATTCTGCCGCCCACTTCTTCCCAGCCACATGTCAGCCTTCTAGGGAGAGTCCTCCCCTGCCTTGGCCGGAGCAGATGGCCAGAGCAGGGGGGAGGTTCGCCGGAAAAGCTCGGAACTCGCCGGAAGTACACAAAACCACCACTAGCTCACCTTTTCCAAATGAGAAGACTTTAGCTACTATTTCTTCACATTCCTTGCTACTAGCACCCCTTGAAACTTCCCTTACAGCTCCCTAAGGTCGCCCACCTCCTTGCCACTTGTTCCCCATACTTTTCAATTAGTTGTGTAAGAAAATATAGAACTTCTATTGTTGACATTCCAAACACGAATCCAAATTAATTTTCGATCACCGTAGTCTCCTTAATTTCTTTCTAGAATTCTAGAAATTTTGCAAATACTGAATTTTAATTTTAAAATTTTGAAAAAATATAAATATTTTTAGAAACTAATAATTACTAAAAAAAATCTAGAATGGAGATATATAGAACCAATAATTCTAAAATTATAAATTTATTGATTGATTTCAATTTCAAGTCTCATTTGATTGAATTAAGTATTCCATTAAAGTACCAAAAATTCTGAAAAAGGATTTATTGGATTAATCTAAAAAAACCAATAATTGAATTCTAATAATATGTAAATATAATTAGAGCCTTGTAAAAGAACTAAATAAAAAAGGAAAAAATAAAATAAATAAATAATGTGATAGTTTCTAAGATAAAATTATACAAGCAGCTTACAATGATAATAATAAATATGGGAAAATATATATGAAGACAGTCACATAATAAAAACAAATGAAAATTTAAGATTTTATCACTTATTTTCTAAAATTAAAGGCAAAAAACCCAATAGAGTTAACTATAAATTTTAGTCAAAGATCTAAGGATGCGTTTGGTTAAAGTTATCATATATTACCTTGGTTATGTGATTACCAAGTAATCACATAACCAAGGTAATAGGGAATGAAACATAACCTGAAGTTATTTGGTTCAATTTAGGTAATTAAATAAAATCTTGTTTGTTTGGAGATAATAGTCTATAACATAATATAATATTTGAGTAATGATATAGGGAGCGAAAAATCTCAGCGAAGCCGCAGCGAATGACGTGGAGATGAGGACGTGGCGCTCCAACTTGTCAGCGAAAAGAAAAAAAAAATTGAGCGGAGAGAGATTTTTTCGCGAACAAAAAACGAGCGGGATTTCTCTTTCTTCTCCGCCGACTCGCCCGACTCCCCTTTACCTTTTCGCTGCTGCGTTTCTCCACCAAACCAGCTGCGGAAGATCCGGCGCCGCGATCCCCTCCGCCTCCACGACAACGACGGGCGATCCCCTCCGCCGCGATCCAGCTGCGTTTCTCCTCGACGTCGGAGAGGCGAAGAAGAGATCCAGCTGCGTTTCTCCTCGACGTCGGAGAGGCGAAGAAGACCCGAAGGGCCAGACCAAAGGCGGCGCGTGACCATGTGAAGGCCGTCGACGGCCTTTACTTTGAAGCCGGCTTCAAAGTTTTTCCCCAAACAAGCTGCGGAAGATCCGGCGCCATTCTTCCTCTCTGTTCGTGCAGCGTCTTCAGCGCCATTCTTGACGGATCGAAACCCCGTTTCGCCAATCTTGACCGTCTGTCTTTGGGAGAAAGGAAGCAGCTTGTTCAAGGTCATTTTCATCTTCATCTTCATCTTCATCTTCATCTTCATCTTCATCTTATTTGGGACAGTTTTCTTTTCTTAGATCAAGTTAGATTTAGATCCTAGGATCTGTAATTATGCCAGCAAGTTAGATTTAGATTTCATCTTCATCTTATTTGGGACAGATTTCTTCTTCTGTAATCAACTATAATTATGCCAGCAAGATCATCGAAACCATTCTTGGATCTGTATCAATTTCGTCATATGATAGACCTAGAAAAGATCTAGAATTTGCGAAGGTACATAACTTTGACATTGGCACAATTGGTCAATGAGTTGTCTACAAAAAGGAATTTCTTTTAAAATCATTATCAGTTGTAAACAACTCTGCTGATTCATGATCCAGAAGCATATGAATATGACCTTGACTTTGTCTGGCTTTGAAGAGATATTGATACTTTGAGATACTAAAGGCATTTGAACATGACAATAATTGAAAGAATGCTGATATCCTGTTGTCTTTCTCTTTATTTTATAGTCCATGTGTGTGTTGGTATGGTAAGTAATAAATATCCTTGTAAGGTCCTTGTATACCTATTCTGTATTTGAAACACACATTAATTGCATTAAACAACTCTGCTTCTATGACATTAAATGATGATACCATTGATTCTGTAAAGAGGGAGATGATATAAACTTCTTTCCTTTTAAAGTCCTTGTTATTTTTCTAATTTTATTAGTTCCTTATCATGTTCATGAATGCTTAGACAATGCAAGCACACTATTGAATAATCTGTTTTCTTCTAATTCTCTGAATTTGCTTCCATTGTCATGCTATGGTAAATTATTTATATGTATCCGAACTATATTTTTTTTCTGAATTCTTTTATTGTACCCGCATATTTTTAGGTAACAGTGGAAGAGACTTCAGTCATACAAGTAGTGGAAGAGACTTCAGTCATACAAGTTGCAGGTTTTTTTTTTGGTGTGAATATATAAGTTCCATCAAACATATTCGTATATGTTTAAAATGAAACCCCATAATTTTTCTTATACAATAATCTAATCCTGAAGTAACCCTGATTGCTATTTCTGATCATAAGAAAAACAAACTAACTTGATCTAGCAAAATATTCAAGTAACCCTGAGCTGGACCTCATGTTAGAAAAAGAAAAGCCATTGCATATCACGCTTAGAATACAAAATATTCAGTGACCTTGTAGTATGTTTGTTTGATATGTTTCTGAGAGGGTTTTAAAATATAAAACATATGTTGCTGGGATTGCAAGAATATTCTTTGTACATGTTATTCGAATTGATTTAGTATGCAATCTCTTACTGTTGTAATTTGTTCAATCTCTACATGTTATAATTTATTTATTTTTAAACTAAGTATTGAAAATGTTATTATTAGGTTGCTACATCATGGCATCATCAAGTAACAGCAACATCGACAATACCAAATTTGAAACTATAACATGCAGGGATTGCGGACGAAGAGCTTTGGTGTTAGTTTCTGGATCGACCAAGAACCCAGGAAGACTCTATTATGGTTGTAGGCATCATGGTTGGTTAAAGTGGGTCATGAACGATACTGTGTTGGATGAAGACAACAGTAATATATGTTTTAGGAGGCGGTCGAAGATAGAGTCAAAGTTAGGAAGTGAACAAATTATTTCTGATGGACATAATCTAGGAAATTGGAACGTACCGATGTTGGTTTGGATATTAGTGATTGTGAACTTGTTTCTTTTGGCTGTTTACCAGATTAGTTTGTTATTTCATCTGGCTAATTAGTATTGAGTAATGTTGGTGTTGTAATATGATGAGACAAATGTTTGTAATTTTGAAAGGAAAATTAGTATTTCATCTTGTTAATTAGTATTGAGTAATGTTGGTGTTGTAATATGATGAGACATATTTTGATTGGAGATGATTTTTCCTGTTGCTGTTGGTACATGTGTACTAAGAAAATTACATTGTGTTTTTAATTTTTCTTTTTTTTAATTGCTGGGGTCCATTGATGCCACTGAGCTCAATCTAGTGTTCTTTTTTTTACGTAAATTATCTTAATTTTATTGTATACTCATGGTTTTCTTTTCCAGAATTGCATTGCAGTGCCAGTCCATGGTTTTCTTTTCCAGAATTGCATTGCAGTGCCACTGACCAATTCAAGGTTATTCATATAATGACATAATTTATAGTTTATATTAAACCACCTAGTAGTCATCTCTGCACTAATTGATAACAGTGATTGTATGAAATTTCTACATACCATATATTACTATAACATTTAAATGTTGTTGCATGATAGATCGGATTTATCTAGATCGTTTGGCTTGTCACCGAGAAAAGTTTGCACCTCACCTCACAATCAATTAGCATGACAAGATCCACTGTATCTACATATTCAACTGCTTGGCAAACAAGATGGGATGCCACGCCAAGATCTGCTGGTTGAAAATGACAATTGACTTTGTGAACATCCATTTCATGCGACTCACTCCTTTTGCAAGCATGTAGGCACATAGACGGCTAATACACGTTTTTAGCATTCAATGCACGCATTGCACAACTTCACTAAGCTCTGCATTGTTAGAGAGGAATCAGTAGAAACGAAAAAGGAACCCACTCTTTGGTTTGAATCCATCTCTAGCATTGCTATTACTAAGTGATAATTGTGAAGTTTTATTATAAGCACAATGAAAGCCTTAGGCAAAGTCTTTGAAGAGGCAGTCGAACTAAGTTCCATCGAGTCCATTTGTAAATTTTTGATCTACATTCATTGTCCACCAATAGTCAAAGATAGATTATATATGTTTGGTTGGCATTAGAGTGGATAACTCATAAAGATGATCTATCTTCAATTACTAATTTACAAGAGACGAAGAGACACTGAAGAAACATTACAAGAGAGAATAGTTGTTGAAAGACTCGAACTTGCGTTCCAAAAAAGTTTTTGCAGCTTGTCAGCGGGAACCAATTGCGAATGCCTGGTACTCGAAGTTGTTTCCACTGGGGCAGTTGTAGTAGAGGTGAGCTCCAGTTTCATCTAATCCAGCAACAAGCTCAAGTTTTAATCTGCAAGACAAACAAGCAAGTTTTAATCTCAGTTTCATAAAACAACTAGTATCAGTGACAGTACAAACAAGTTTTCCATCTAAACTGATCTATAAGCTCAAGTTTTAATCTGCAAGTACAAACAAGAAAGTTTTAATCTGCAGTTTCATAAAACAACTAGTATCAGTTGACAGTACAAACAAGTTTTCCATCTAAACTGATCTATAAGCTCAAGTTTTAATCTGCAAGTACAAACAAGCAAGTTTTAATCTGCAGTTTCATAAAACAACTAGTATCAGTTGACAGTACAAACAATTTTCCATCTAAACTGATCTATAAGCTCAAGTTAGTGTAGGAAAACATAAGTACCAAAAAGTTGTGCACTAATCTGCAATCAAGTTTTAATTTATGAATATGGCTGTGTATGCCAAAACATAAGTGTTCACACACTACAGGTTCACTATATTGTGTGTTTTAATTTGTGACATATCGACAAAAACATCCATGAGGATGATACATAATTACTTGATGAGATTGGTGAAATCACATTATGATAAAATTGGCATGCATGAAAAGAGTAGGAAGCTCACATGATTGGTGCAGGAGTCCATATCACATTCTTCTTCTGCTGTTCACCTATAGGATAACATATAACTTGGATAAGTGATGGAGTACGTCGGCAGTTCGCACAAGGATCGTGTTCTTAATGTTGATGATGCCTGAAAGTGTAGATTGTAGTTAAGGGATGGGTTGGGTCTTTGATCTTCCTCTATCATCCTGTTGAAGCTACACTATTAAACCTTAACTATTACAAAACTGGTGTTGACTTGGACGGCTGGAACACTACAGTCAAGTTCAAAAAATTAATAAAAGATGGGAGCTTTGGAGAGGTCTATGGAAACATTCAAAGTGAGATATAATAATTAACTCAAGAAGGCAATTATACACCAAACAAAACAGCTGTAAATTTTCTAGCCTCAAATTAATTTTTTATAAGAAAGATCCTAGATGCATGATGACTTCTGACGAGTAATTCACAGATCAGTTTAATTAGCTCGTTCAATTTGATGAAAATGACACCTTTACAAAGATCTGCATGCATACAACATTGATTAAAAAATAAATAAAAATCATGAATTCATATACCTGTCATGTTCAGGTTACTATCAAGAAATTCTTTGATGAGGTTGAACATAAAATAACTAAAAAAAACTTCAAGGATTAGCAGAGTCACAGACTATTGATAGTGCACTTAAGGATCAAGTAAAGAGAGGATGTCCTTGGTTACAAAATACTAGCGCCGGTCCGGCACTTACCAAAAAGTTGTGCACTAATGTGAAGGCGGCGCGTGATCATGCAGTGCTACAAACTTCTTCTCAGTACATGCCTGTAATAAAGAAACCAATAAATAGTTAATAGAAATCTTTAGCTACAGTATAATAAGCTAATTACTATCAAACCTTCTTTCGGTCCTTTGCATTTGATTTCTTTATAATTTGTTCTATCTTAGATTGTTTTCTCTTTGTGGGTGGACGACCTCGAGATCGTACTTTTAATGGAGAGTGTATCCTCTTTGCACCAGATTTAGATACTTCCTTCAGTTGTTCCCCATCTTTAGTTAATGATGATAAACTGCAATCTTTTTCAGCCGATGAATGATCAAGATCAATTAGTTTTTCCTTTGTATCTTTCAAAATTTCTACCAAAAAAGAACAACTGTCTTCATTTTTTGCCCCAAGTTGTTGAACCTCTTGTATCAATGGTGTGAGAAAATTATATCGATGCCTTTCTCCATCACAAACATAATCATCATAGATATTAGTGATACTTTGATATCCACGCTTAATATCTTTGCGCCATCTATTCATAATATAATTCATAGGAATTTCAATCACCTTCTTGTTTATCAACACAGAGATCACATGCCTACATAAAATTCCCTGAAACTCAAATAGACGGCATATGCACTTCACTTGGCAATCTAACTCAATGTAGTGTACCTTAAAGGAAACTTCACGTAGAGGCTCTCCATTTTTACCCAACATAGTTTCAACCACTTCAAATATTAAAGTTGTCCCCTCTTGCTTCACCAATGAAGTATTGCAAAACATCAACCCTCTTATTTTATCTTGGAACAACTTAAATATGTTGTTAGTGTAGACACTTTGAAATTGTCTTTCAACAGGATAACCAGTTATTACGGGTATGATGGAATTAAAAGAACCAAAATCTAAACTTTTTTCTTTCTCAATCTTCTTCTTCAAAGCATTATCATACTGCTCAACAAATTGCTTCAAGGATGTTTTCGAATGGATGTAATCATCAAAAAAAGCATTCATACTTTCACTTCTTTGAGATGTAGACATACCTGCCCAAAAGTTATCCTTAACATATACAGGTATCCATATTTTCCGTTCTTCATACAATGATTTCAACCAATCATTATTCTCCAAATTAAACTCCAAAATCATTTTCTTCCAATTCTCATCACATTCATCAACTGTAAGCGAGTTATAAACAATGTTCTTCAATTGTTTCTTTATCATTTTATACTGAGCATTACCACCTAATTTTGCTGGAACTTTTTTCATGATATGCCAAAGACATAAGCGATGATAAGAATTTGGAAATACCTCTGCAATTGCAATTGTCATGGCTCGACATTGGTCTGTGATTATAGCCTTTGGAGCACGACCGAGCATACATGTCAACCAAGATTTGAACAACCATATGAATGTTTCCGAATCTTCGCTTGACAATAATCCACATCCAAGTAAAATAGATTGGCCATGATGATTGACTCCAACAAATGGAGCAAATAACATGTCATAACTATTAGTCAAATAAGTTGTATCAAAAGTAACGACATCAGAAAAGTAATCATATGAAGCCCGACATCTTGCATCTGCCCAAAATACATTTCTTATTCGAGATTCTCCATCAAAATCAAGCACATAAAAAAAATTTGAGTTCCGACATTGCATGCGGCAAAAGTAATTACTTAAGGCTTCAGCATCTCCATCCCCTAACCTCAACCTTCTAGCTTCTGAAATATAATTTATACACTTTCTCTCATCAAATGATAAATTCTCATAGCCTCCAGCCTCCACTACAAATGATTGAAAACTTTTACTCAAAGTTATTCCAGCTTGATCATTTAATTCGAGTTTCCTCTTTGTAAATAATCTAATACTTGATTGCATCTAAAATGTCGTGATTTTCCAGGGCTCAAGATATGATTATGTTCAAGGTGGACACTAGTTATCACAAAGAATTGATCATTCCGAATAACAACATTAATCTTAGCCTTGCAATTCGTCTTAGTAGAAGGTCTAGGGTATAAAGTATTTTTTGCTTGAGAAATGGTCTTACCACTTTTGGCACATCCAATAGAGAAATATTTTTGCTTTCCGTCATCTCCATTTTTTCCACCTAATTTAGTAATACCAAAACCGACATCTTGAGCATATGATTTATAAAAATTATGCACTTCCTCTTCAGATGAAAAAGTCATTCCAATCTCAGGAATCTTATGTTCAGTAAAACTTGATGAAGCTTTATGCACATGCTCGTTATTTTTGTCCTGATGTGAATCAGTATTGCCTTGTTCCATGACAAGTTCTTCACCTACATTTAAGTATTATCTCAGTTCATCATATTTTAGCTTAATTAAAACACACATGCTACTAAGTCATTGAATAAAGAAAACAGATCAAGAATACAATAGAAGAAAACATATCAAGCTAAACATATAGGGCAGCAGTTTGTACTGTGTCATCTTAATTATATCATATTCCAGTCAATATAAACATAAATGCATATCACATTGTTACATTCATGAAGTTATCATGTTGCGAACTGTATACTACAAATGAACCCAGCACTTGTAGAGAGATTGGTTACGCAGTTTATGAACTGCATATCACATTGGCAGCAGTTTATGCACATTCTAAGAAAGCAAGAACTAGTAGAGAGATTGGTTATCATCAAATAAACATAGCACTTGTTTTGCAATACTCGACATGATATTTCAGATGCGCTAAGAAAGCATAACGTCATATTTCAGATGCATAAACTAGCAACGCTCGAAGTGGAAACAAATTAGTCCAGACAAGTATAAATCTAACACGAACAACAAGCTACAAGCTCTGGGATCGAACAGAGAAATCTAACTTGATCGAAGAAGAAGAAATCAAAGCCAAATAAGATGAAGATGATAATGACCATGAATAGACATGATGATGCCACACAAGCTGCTTCCTTTCTCCCAAAGACAGGCGGCGCTGAAGACTTCCAAAAATTCTTAGGGTTTGGGGCAGATTGTCGGGGCCGAAGACGCTGCAATGAAAATGAAAATGAAAATGAAACGGGGCAGATTGTCGGGGCAGATTGCCCCAAATAAGATGAAGATGAAGATGAAAATGAAAATGACCTTGAACAAACTGCTTCTGTTAAATCCGACACTTTCGGCTAGGTCCCGGTAATTTCTGGAGGATTACCTGATGGGTTCCGGGGCTTCCGAGTCCTTGGACACAAACTTAGGGACCAAAATGCATTAGAACTAAAAGTTACGAGGGTTAATGCGCAAAGAAATTTTAAACCCTAGGGACTAAATTGCAAAATGAGCCATCTTATATGCCCTTACTTAACACCCATATGACTCGGTGCCCTAGCCAGAACCCGATCAAAGCCGCCTCCACTCGCGAGCCCGCGTGACCTAGCCTCAGCCGCAGCTGCACACCGGCGTTCCTTTTCTTTTTCACCTCTCCCGATCGCAACCGGAGCTGCTGTTGGATTCTCCGATTCCCATCTCTCCGTTTGAGCTGTGCCCTAGCCGCAACTCATCTCAGTTCCATCGCCTCTTCCGTCCCGCAGCGCCGGCGCCCCTTGTGAGCCCTAGATCGACGCCAAGCCCTGCTGCGGTTCCCTCTTCCTTCCACCTTCAAGCGTGAAGGAGCTGCGACCCTTTATTGTCGATCTCCGACCACAATAGAGGGATTTGAATTCTGTGGCAAACTGCCATCTGGGATTTGGCTGCGGTGGCCGTGGGATCTGTTCTTCCTCAACTCTGGTTGCTGTGAAGGCTGTGAATCGAGGTAAGGCCCTTGATTGATCTGGATCAGGATGTGGATGATCTATTTGAATCAAGGTTGTGTATGAATTGTAGAGTTCGCTGTGAGCTTCACTGTTTGGTGGAGTGTTCTTTCAGCTTGCTGTTGCGTCGGCAGTTGGAACCGGGATAAGAGGTAAGGAATGTAAGATTTTGGATTTATTGTGTGCTGTGAAATCCATGCTCACTTTTAATTGGAGCTTAATTCCTCTAGCTTCATTCCATTGCTCAGACTTCATGTTGGATCAGTTTAGCGGTGGCTATGTACTCCAATTAGAGCCATAGATAAGTTCTGTGAATTCGAATTTGAGGATTGGATGTGGTGTTGGGTTAGGTTTAGATTAAACCTAAGTTGAACCTAATTAAGATAAGAGAGGTTAATTAGAGATTAATTAGTTAGATGTTATTGTTGTTAATAGCTAATTAAATAAATCCTTGATATAGGGGCTTGATTTGGCTTATTATTGGCGGGTGGTTCTGTCTCGTTGATACGGACTTCACCTATTTGGAGGCGGGTACCTTTTAACTTATCTATCTTGATATTGTCATTTTGTTATGCATAGAATGTTATAGATAGCAGTAAGATTCTACGCTATCCCTGGTTATTATGTCTGTTCTGATATTGTTGTTTATCCCTGTTTATTATGCCAGTTCTGGATACTTGTTGTTCATCCCTGAGTTATTCTGCTGTTAGTTCCATACAGTCTCAGGTATTGTCATATCCATTTGTATGCTAGAGATCGGGGTATTGTCTCCTGCATTTGACCTTGAGGGATTGGTAGTTTTCCGGTCAGTATACCTTGTAGGTTACCTGTATTTCCTGTTATAGGATTTCAGACTGAGACTTAGTATACTGAGGACTTGGGAGGGAGGTATGTGTATCTATCATACACCATCCTTGCACTGTTGCATGCCGGCGATCAGCGACTCCCTTGTGGTTGAGCCTAATCGTCTTCCGGTACATGACGGGCACACACGGCCACTCATGGGTTAGTGGATACCGTAGATGTGTATATTTGCCCTGTATTGCTCCGTTCGGCCACTATTTGGAGGGTGAGCGCGGGCGTGGTAGCAGCCAGGGATCCCTTCTCGTACTGAGCCACGAGGAGATGAGAGCTTGACTCCCCCATTGCTTGGGGTCGGAGCGGAGTCTCCACCAGCATCCTGTCCACCCGGTCACTCAGGAGCAGTGATGGCAGGGTGTACAGTTGTCATAGCCCTACCCGTTCAGACGTCCCTATGACAGGTGTACGTTGATCTGTCTGGTGTCAGGGGTGACACATGTCATTGCACCATGTGCATATTTTGCATCGTGCATTGTTTGCTGCACTTGATTCTTGCACTTGTTTGATATTGCATATTCTGGAGACTTGTTATCTGAGCTTATATGTCTCTTGGTTTTCCTCTGGTATTTTCTTACCCTCTATACAGGTTAGATGAATTCAGGTATATATCTACTTCGGTATGTTCAGTACTAGTCTTTCCCTACTGTTGCTATGAGACTGTAGTAGCTGAACTCTTATTGTTGGTATAACCTTCTATGCATATCTGGTGGGTATTCGCTGAGCTATGGACTCACCCCGTTGCCATATATGTTTATTTCAGGTTGATGTCTGCGAGGAGATCCCTAGCCGCCAGTCCCCAGCTCCAGAGGAGCTCTGTTTAGTTTTACCTTACGTTGTTTCGGTTATGGACCCTGTAGTATTTACTATGCTTCCGTTATTTTGTTTTGAACATGTATGCACGTTTTATTTGATGGTACTGTACTTTTGAGTCCTATGTTGGACTTCGTTTGATTTTGGTTTTGTTCCTGCCCCCTGGCAGCTCAGGTGAGTTTGGATTTGGTTTTTCGATAGTTATAATCATATAACTGTTGTTTATGCATATATCTGAGGCCTGAGGCCCTTTAAACTGCATGGTTGTGTTATATTATCTGTGTGTATGTGTAAATTGTCCGCCGGACAGGGGAGGTGCTGTCCGATTTTCTATTGGATCAGCGGCTCCTGGGTCTCGGGGCGTGACAGCTTCCTTTCTCCCAAAGACAGGCGGTCAAGATTGGCGAAACGGGGTTTCGATCCGTCAAGAACGGCGCTGAAGACGCTGCACGAACAGAGAGGAAGAATGGCGCCGGATCTTCCGCAGCTTGTTTGGGGAAAAACTTTGAAGTCGGCTTCAAAGTAAAGGCCGTCGACGGCCGCCTTTGGTCACGCGCCGCCTTTGGTCCGGCCCTTCGGGTCTTCTTCGCCTCTCCGACGTCGAGGAGAAACGTAGCTGGATCGCGGCGGAGGGGATCGCCCGTCGTTGTCGTGGAGGCGGAGGGGATCGCGGCGCCGGATCTTCCGCAGCTGGTTTGGTGGAGAAACGCAGCAGCGAAAAGGTAAAGGGGAGTCGAGCGAGTCGGCGGAGAAGAAAGAGAAATCCCGCTCGTTTTTTGTTCGTGAAAAAATCTCTCTCCGCTCGATTTTTTTTTCTTTTCGCTGACAAGTTGGAGCGCCACGTCCTCATCTCCACGTCATTCGCTGCGGCTTCGCTGAGATTTTTCGCTCCCTATATCATTACTCTAAAATATTAGTCATAAACTATGAACCATCAAGAACCGATTATTGTATAATTCAATCTCTTCATTTAGCCTACATCCCAATTAATTCGGTATACTATGCATCATCACTAAATTAATTATTTTACTTGATTTTCAAGATATAATAGACTACTCTTGAATGATAAGTCGTTCCTCTTATGGTCATAGATTTTGAATCACTAATATCTCTGTCAAACGGTTAGGATGTTAACTCCAAAATCTAAGAGAGCGATGAATCCTTTATTGACTTAACATTATTCTCTCTACGCTTTGTCATACACCCAACTATCATATTAATCATAATTTGATTAAAGACTGCTTTTAACATCATCAAAATACATAACTCCACACATAGAATAAATGAAGGTCTCAAGTTAAAAGATCAATTACACTCGTTCATAAGAAGAATGACCAATAACGCTTAATATGTGATCTCCTCTTAAGTGAGTCGTGTCCAGTATACCTCAATACTCAAGGCATCCCCGAGTACAACTTAAATATCCATCTCTCGGTCTCTCTCGACCTAGTCATACTCAGCGTTGATCTAGATATCTATGTCACCTCTAGATATATATCCGATCAAAGACTATTTTCATATTAATATAATAATTAATCTGTGAGACTTTATGATTAGTCATATATCTGCAGAAAAGTAAATGATTAACCATAAATACTTATCGTTATTAAATAATTATACACTAATATATATATATAAGAAGTGTCTTGGCGCATAGAAACACACACTAACACATCAGTGGATCTGATTGAACCCAATTAGATCCAATGAATTTATAAGACTTCCAAGAGACTAACGGTGATCCCCATAACTTATTTCAGCTTTTTCGGATATGTTAAAAATGTAATAAGAATGATTCGGCTCTATATTCCAATATGGGTTCGATATGATTCATATCAAACTCACGTTAGGCCTGATATAGAATCATATTAGGCCCACATTGACTCTAATATGATTCATTTTCATATCAAGTCCAACGTGGACTCAGGTTGGAATTTAGAGTCGATTATCTCAATAATATTTTAACACCTTTGGAAAAACTAAAATAAGGAATAAAGGGCGATATTGGACTCGTTGCAGTCTTAAAAATTCATAGGACTTGAAATTGGTCTAATCATACCTATCTAGGTCCATCGGTAATTATGATCGAAACTCACTAATGAATCTAAATAGGTCTGATTGAACATATTTCATGTCCTGTGGATTTCTGAGATTGTAATGAGTGCAACAATGACTTTTATTGCTTATTTTGATTTCTTCGAAGGTGTTAAAATATTATTCAAAAAATTGACTTTGAAACCCAATGTGGGCCTAATATGAATCATATCAGACCTACGTTAGGCTTGGTATAGAATCATATTAGGCCCACAATAGGATTTAGAGCCGATTTTTTCAATAACATTTTCACACCTCCGGAGAAGCCGAAATAAGCAATGAAGAGAACCGTTGGACTCGTTGCAGTCTTAGAAATTCACAAGAACTGAAATGGGTTATAATGGACCTGTCTAGGTCCATTAGTAGATTTTGGTCGAAATCCACTAATGGACATAGATAGGTCTGATTGGTCCTATTTCGACTCCTGTGAATTTCTAAGATTGCAACAAGTCCAACGGTGTCCTTCAGTGCTTTTTAGGCTTCTCCGGAGGAGTTAAAATGTTATTGAAAAAATCGGCTCTAAACCCCAACGTGGGTCTGATATGAATCATATCAATAGGTCATGTGGATTTCTAAGACTGCAATGAGTCCAATAGTACCCTCCATTATTTATTTCGATTTCTCCGAAGGTATTAAAATGTTATTGGAAAAATCGGCTCTAAACCCCAACATGGGCTTGATATGATTGCACCTGATATGATTCTATACTAAGCCTAACGTTGGGATTCATATTAAGCTCACATTGGGATTCAGAGTTGATTCTTTTAATAACATTTTAACAATTCTGGAGATGTCAAAATAAGTAATGAAGGCATCGTTGAACTTCGTCAATTTCAGAAATTTACATGACTTGAAATGAGTCCAATCAGACTTGTTTAGATCCATCAGTAAGTTTTGATCGAAATTCACTTATGGACCTAGACATGTCCGAGCGAACCAATTTCATGTCTTGTAGATTTTTGCTACTGAAGGAGTCCAATGATGCCCACCATTACTTATTTCGGCATCTTGAAGGTGTTAAAATATTATTGAAAGAATCAACTTTAAATCTCAACGTGAGCCTAATATGGTCTGATATGAATTATATCGTGCTAACACTGGTCCTAATATGATTTCATATCAAACACATATTGATGTTTAAAGCCGATTCTTCTTTATTATATGTTAACACCTTCATAGAAGTCGAAAAAAGCAATAGAAGGTACCATTGGAATCCTTGAAGTCTCATAAATCCATAAAATCTTAAATGGGTCCAATTGAACCTTTTTAGATCTATTAGTGGATTTTAATCGAAATTATTGATGAACTTAGAGAGGTCTGATTTAACCTATTTTAGATCTTGTGTATTTTTGATGCTACAAGGATTTCAACGATATCTCCATTATTTATTTCGACTTATCCAAAGGTGTTAAATTAGATTCAATGTGGACCTAATATGAATATTTATGTATATATACATGCAAAAATAGAGAGAAAAGAGAAGAGAGGGAAAAAAAGAGAAGAGAGGTTGCATGAAAAGAGAAAGAGAAAAAGTCAAAATTGATAAGAGGGGTAAAATGAGAAATATATAATTAAATGCGTCTTTTAGTAAATATCAAAATAGCATATATTTTTTTTATCAATTTGAAACTTATGCGATCACGTGCGCGGCACGTGATTGGAGTATTTATGAGCACAATGTGATCCAGGGAGGGACTAAGAATCTGCGGACCAGAGGATCCGCGCCCCATGTTCAATGGGAATAAAATATTTCATTTTCTCATGCAAAAGATAATTATGCTAAGATAAATATCCTTATAATTTGTTTCCTTTTAGAAATTAAAAGGATATACGGGGAGAACATATAAAGTGGCGACTTTATCGTTTCTCCAATAAAAAGACATCTCATATTAAAAATTAAAAGATATTTTAAAATTAATTTTTCTTTCTAAATTGAAATTTTTTATTCAATTAATTCAAATAGTAGCCACAAATTAATTAAAAGTGAGGTGCTATAGAAATTTTTGATTGGAATATCTTTTTATTATTTTACAGCGTGTCAATTATCATTTTCACGAAAAGGACCCTCTTTTTTTAATAAAATATCAAAGTAACTTACTAATATAATTCTCATTCCAAAAATACTTTTTATTCTATCACAATATTAACAATTATATTTCATCCAACTTAATTTAACCAAAATCAATACACATAGAATATTATTACATCAATTGTTTTTATGAATTTAATTAAAATTATTTAAATTTAAATAGAATCATTTTAACTTACTCAAAATTATTCTTATAACTAGACTCAACCACGATTCAAAATCGATGATTCAACTATTTGAAATTGATAGTTTGATGGTTCAAAATCATCAGTTTGATAGTTTTTGACAAGTCGATCTTAATTTTAACTCTCAAAATGATGACAGTTCATAATTTGGAAATGTCGATTCATAGTTTAGTTCACGATTGATCATCGTTCAAGATTATTATTATTATTTTAAAATAAATTAAAATTTTATAAATTTATATAAATAAAAAAATAACTTGTACTCATTTAAGTTATATATGTATTTCTTATAATTTAAAAGGAGTATACCTGAATCTTAAAAATATAAGATCAATATTTCCTTATATCTCATGTGTCAAAATTTGCTTAGGTTTATCATCGGGAAATTAAATATCATGATCTTTATTTGAATTTCTTTATTCTTGTGAAATCAAGATGATAAATCTCTTTCTTTCATTATAATTAGATAATTAAAATTGAAAGTGACTTAGATTTCGGAATTGAAAGATTAGAATAGAGATTTCAATTAGAATAGAGAATGTAGGTTAGAAATGATAAATTGAGCTATTTATATATAGGATTTAGAGAATAATAAATATTAAATCATAGTATAATCAAATAATATGAACCATTAAAGAAACAAAAACCCTTCTCTCTCCCTCAACTGTCAGAATCATCAATCTAAGAGTTGAAATAATCTTTATTCATTGTCTCTCACTTTTTAAATCGTGCTAATATAAACAAATGATTATAGAATTGAAAAAAAAAATATTTACTCTCCTACTTTTAATTTTATATAATAAAAAATATTAATTAAGTATTAAATAATTAATAATTATAGATTTCAATATATTATAATCTAGATGAATAGGACATTTGGCTTTCATCCAAAAGACATTCCATTCAAATTCCCCATGGACAGGTCTACAGTCTACTAATAACTGTTACTAACTGTATTTACTCCTATATTTGTGGAATCCATCTCCTCAGGTTCGATTATTATCTTCTTCAACATAACCATGTGATCAAGTGTTTTCACTCAGGTTTTCCTCTCCTCAAGAGAACTATGCTAGTGCAGGAATTGAATAAGAATGATTCATTCTCTTTATAATTTTAATCTGATACATTTCAAAGAATCATTCATTTAATTACATCTTCTATTTCGTAGTTCAGGGAAAGAAACAGAATGATACAGATGGATCCATACAAGAAGTGCAGCATTGTTTCTTCCCCCATCAGTTTTCTGAGCCTGCTGTGGCTCGAGTCAAGAGTTAAAGGCACAGGCCTATCGCGAGGAATCGGCAGCACCTGCATTAGATCTTGCCAAGGCTAGCAATGTTCTATAATATCTATAAGCATACAATCTTAAGGCCCCAAACAAAGAAGTGAAGGCCTGAGTATAGTGTTTCGGAATATTATCCGACTAAACTTAAGTCTAATGTACACATGCTTCTTTTCCGAAGTCCAAACAGCAATGTTAAGACCTGCTTTTGAACTTCCGTTGTGCTTTGAGATCCACCACGATAATGGTGATGTTGTCCTTGCTTCCCTTCTGGGAAGCAAGTCTCATTAGACAATCTGCAGCTGCTTGAGCTGCAGGATCAGCTGCTGTGCCGCTTTGAGATGACGGCGACACGGGGCCGTTCCTTTTGTGCCAGAGTAGAATCTGCTTGCGGGCGACATCGCACACCTCTTCGTTAGACATGACATCCCACAAGCCATCACTAGCTAGAACGAGGCATTCATCCTCTCTTACTCGTGGGGTTATAGTAACTTCTGGCTCAGGAATAATCCATGGTTTCAAGTATCGATCGCCTGTAAACATCAGATAGAAGTCACAATCATTACTTATCTTCAGAATCAAGGCAGCAGCCTAATTACAAGCTTTCTCAAATGAAAAACACAAAAGTATAACGACAAGTAAACAAACACATGACAATAGCCACGAGTTATGGTGTTCTACTCACGAATCCCGATTTCCTCTTTTCATTGATGCCAAGAAATTCTAGCTCACATGATCTCTCCCTATATAATGCTTGTGCGAATCCACTTTCCACATACCGCCTATCACATGTTGTAGGAATCACTGTTTCCATTACCGATATCACCTTTTTCCTCTCCATAATTGGCAGCAAAACACTATTCCTTTCTTCCTTCATCACTATGTTAAATTGGGGCAAACTCTTTCTATCCCAAAATATATAATATATACGCGTGCATACATAATGAACCACCACATTTACCTACGTGGGACTAATAGGCATCGATCATCCTACCTTTCGCATACTCTCTCACACCTATCATATCTTAAAAGTACCGACCTACTATAACACCATGATGCCATGTCACATTGGAGAGGAGCCCATTTTGTCCCAAAATGACTATATATATATAAACATAATAAACCACCATAGTAGTTCAAAATCAAGGAAAGGGAGAGGTACCACAGTTGTTTTTACATCCCCGTCATAAGTGTTGTAAATGCATGAAGATAGCATTATTAAGACTCAGAGTCTGTTAGTCCTAGGTAAACAAGAAGGATGTCTTCCTCACATGACAAGTTATTTTGGGATAGAGAACTAGGCCGGTACCCAACCCCTTCTACATTCTACATACAACTTGTTAAATCACAAAAATGTGTTTATTCTTTATATTGTTTTGCAGAAGCAAAAGACACTTGAAGCTCTCCTAGAAATTTTGCAACTTAAGAGGGTTTTTATAGTGGACCTAAATTATTGTTTTCCACATATAAGCTTCTGGTTTTCTTTTAAATTATGCTGTGCTGACAAGGCATCTTACAAGTTCCTTCTGTTTACTTTGTTTTTTGATATACACAGATTTGCTGAGGAATAGGTTATTCTGTGCTGACAAGGCATCTTACAAGTTCCTTCTGTTACTTTGTTTTTGATATATACAGATTTGCTGAGGAACTGGTTGGATGAGTGGACAAGAACAGTTCAATATTTGTGACACTTTGCATGATCCTGTTGATTACTTTCTTCTACTCAAATTAGTCTTTTCTCTGTCCAGCACTTCTTTAGTCTGTTTGATCACTGGACAAATTTGACATTGACTTCTTAGGTTAGAATTGTAATGGTTGGAAAATATATATGATTCTTACCCATCAGTCTCGAAGGTGTATATATATATACCATTTTATTTCTTCTCTAGATATATTGTCATGTGCATGATTTCATGTATTATGATTCTAGTGTATGATTGTTTGTTAACTCATCTTTTGAAGAAAGCCGCATATGCCTATTCGTGTGGGGAATAAGAAAGGGGAGGAAAAGAGCTGTTATTTGCTTTGTATGTCAAAGACTTTTGACAGAATATAATGTATTTGTACTCTTAACTGGATTTCCATTTTTAGTGGAAATATTTATAATCGATTATACAGTATCCTCTATCATATATAAAGTGATATTTCATAGGTGTCTTTTTGTTGATGGACCAATCAATTGCCATAGAGGCTAAAAATGTTAGGGAGCTATCCCCGTTCCTCTAGCATTACTCAAAGATCAACATTTCGCTTGACACTTGAAATTGGAAAATAAAGGCTAGAATTGTACCATGGACAGAATATAAAGTTTCATCTGTATATAAACAAGTTGAGCTTGGGTTAATACTAAATATGCCGCAGATCAAGGCAACAAGACCCGTTTATGCCTGCTAAAATAAATTTTCCTCTCTTCAGTATGCTTGTGTTAAGGGACTTTCTAGTTATTAAGGATATATGGGGTGATCTCAATTCAAATTTTGAGATGGAATTCTTGGAAGAGGGACGTGTTAAGAACTTCCTGTCTGAGTCCAGAAAGTTATCGAGCAAGCAGTGTCAATCGACAGCGGAAGCTCTTATTTGGAACTACCTGCTTGAAATTTTGGCAATGGAAAAATCGAACTGTTTCAGCAAAGAATTTCAACGCCCATTCAAACCAGCATTGTTGGCTTTCAATATGACCTCCAACTATGCTGTATCTCTGTCACCACAGTTGTGGGCATGAAAGCAGCAGCTTGGCATGTATAGGTATTCCATTCTGATTAGAACAAATGTAGTCTACATACCACTTCTAACTGAATTATCATTCCCAATCAAACTTTCTTAGCTATTCATTCCATCAATCCCAAAATAATTGTTCTAATATGTTGGAAATATTATTCCATGTCCTCCTTCCAAATTTTAAGAATAATTATACTATCCTTATCAACTCCATTGCATGAATCATATATATTATAATCATAGAGAGATTCAGAGTATATCAGAATGCATATCGGTGGTCTTGTGTACTATAATCCACCACCAGCAGCATTCAAGTAGGAGAATAATGAGAAATAAGTGGACATTAAGTTCATAGAGGTTCTAGAAACAACAAAGAAAAGAGGTTGCAGAATCTAAGGAGCTCTCTATTCTAAAAGCTCTTCTTACATATCTAGCAATGTGAACAAAATACTAAGAACAAAGTACTAGTAAGAGCATCAAAACTAAACGGTCTAGTTTGTGCAAGTACCTAGTCATACGAGGACATTTAGAATAAGAGTGGGGTACCAGATGCCAGCACTGTTTACTTGCAAAGGCTAGTTATTGATTTGTAATCAACAATTACATAGGAACCAATATCATACTTTTGAGAAAATATTAGCTTTTATCATTTTCAACAATATGCTATACTGACATTAGTTGATCATTTCTTTCTCTAGAAGTTACACAGTTTTTTATTTTTCAATGGGATTAAGACTTGAGTCTTTACAGAGGTTACATATTGCAACCAAAACGACATTATGTTGCTTTTACTGATAAGCACGATACAGATTTGAGATAAATGCAACTTAAGAAAAAAAGTAAAAAATATTAATACCCAAGGTCATTCATGCCAAACAAAATGAGGAAATTTGAGGTTTCCTAAGTCAGCGAGGAGAGGGAATGAAAACAAAATTTCACATGAACATAAGGTTATTTTATCATTTTTAACTAGCAGCTTTGTGAGGAAATATTGAACTATTTGTATTAAAGGGTATTGGGGCTATTCATTGTCTGAGTTCAAGGTAGCTCTCTAAACATAAACCAGCTCATGGTAGATTCTTATCCTAGCAACAAGTAAACGATAACTTCTTTGCTTTGATTGCATGATCATCATGTAACATAGGAACATTTTATTCAGATACTTTGCATCCAACAATTTCATAAACATTATGTTGGTAGAAATGGCAGAGGTACACTACTTTCAAATTGGAAAAGCACCTTATCTTGTCTTGATTTTGTGTTTTTAGTACCTCAAGTTGTTAAATAATTGCTGGTCCCAAATGATTCAGACTTGTGGCTTCTTGTTAAATAAATATCTAGTAAAAATGTAAAGAGTGTGCATGATACTGTCATATGAAATATTTGTTTTCGAAAATAAGCTCTAGAAATTAGCCATGTTAAAGTTCAACATCTCTGAAACAATAACGAAATTGAAACAAATCCATAGGCAAGGTATCATGAAAGTTCCACAGGGGTTGCAAGTATAAGAGAGAAGGATATATACCGATGGACCGTGACATTGCAAGAACACCAAATACACGGTATCCATTCCAGTGTATGACCTTGCCACCCTGAGATTCAATCCTCAAATACTCATCTTCCCTGTTAGGCTGAAGCACGAAATAGATATTTTGGTTGTTCCAAACTTTCAAGGAAAACTAATAGATTCTGTGGTAAAATCAAAAGGACAATCTTACCTTATGATCTACTGATAGAGGAATGGGCTGCTTGCCACGGCAAAGTACTGCCCTTGAATCCCCACAGTTTGCAACAATAATTTGGGTTGGGCAAACAACAGCAACCACAGCTGTAGATCCAACAGTTTCTGGTGCAATAGGTTCTGAGAGTGCTCTTGAGTAATGATGATCGCCTTCATCGAATGTATCAACTGTGCTTCCCATATTTCTGTTGCTTTCTTTACCTCCAACCTCATCATCAATATTTTGGAAGCAAACAACAAAGGCTTTCTCCCACAGTTTCTTACAATCACTGCAACTCTTGCCTCCAATATTGTTAACCAGTTCTGTCAAAAGTTCTGTCAACACATGGTGGAGGCGCTCCCGACAATAGTTGGCAACCTACAATATTAAAACAAAGGTCCACATAACAATCACATAAACAGTATTTATTAATACAATTGAATGGTTTCAACCAAAATGTTGAGTACCTGGGCACCCCCATGGCCATCATACACACCAAAGAAGTTCAATGACACGCGAATGGTGTCAGGGTCTAAGCCATCCATGACTTGATCACCAATAACAGCTCGAAGGGGTACTTCAAAGAACTTAGGCACCACAACCACTGCATCCTCCATTTCTGGCCTACGTCCACATATCGTTACGCATCCCCAAAGTGGCAAACTTTCTCTCAAATACACATTCCGTGAGCCTTTGCTATTTCCACTCAATTGTTTTCCAGTAGCTTCAGATTCAACAGTAGGTCTGTCCACACTATGGTCATTTAGTGGATTGTCAGATAGCTCTTCTAAAACTCGCACTGGTACAATCTTGCCAGGGTTATTTCCAGCATCCGCAGATGTAGGTGTCCCGAGATCATAAGAAGAATCTGAAGACAATTCAGGCACACCGCTACCATCAATAATAACTGAACAAGAGCTTCCTGCAGACAATTCAGGATCGATTGATGTCAAATCCTCCTCGTCACTTCCTGGAATTGTTCGAATCTCTAGATCATCTGTATCCATATCCCCATCCTCTTCCAAGGAGGCCAGGGCTGCAGGCTCTATTTGCTCAAGGCCAGCAGCCAAATCAGTAGCAGCCGACTCCATTGGATCAACTACCACATCCTTTTCTTCTGCACTTCTTTTGGGGCAAGTGATCTCCACTGAAGCAGGGTCGCAGCTCGCACTACTCGGTTGAGATGGCAAAGCAAGCGCTGGAGACATCTCATCCATCAACCTCCACTCCCGCCCACCAAGCGTAGTGAACTCGGTGAACCCAATGACCGTAAACACTCCTTGTGTGTGCACACTTCAAGGTTCACGCGCACATCAACTTGGTTGGAGGTCGATCTTGTTCGCCACGGCCTTATCTCTCTCGAACGATCTCCAGCCGCGGAGTCTCACGGGTTCCACGGCGTCGCCTCCCGTGCCTCAAACAACTTGACAACAACATCCAGCCAACCCCTACCATAGATGACAGATCTGAGGAACGAGGAAGTAAATCTGTGGGATTAAATTCATCTCCAACCAAAATTACAACTTTCATGTAATCCAAACAAAAAAAGAAAAAACTACTGCTACATTAGCATTAACCAAAACAAAAGGAGGAAAAAAAATTTAGAACAAAAAAACAATTTTTTAAGTAAAGGAAAGTGCTTTACGCTATTTTATTTGCGATGATCCGAACAATTTCACAAAACTGTGCGAGAAAATAACTAGAATGGGAGTGAAGCTGAAACCTAGGAATTACCTTCTTATAGCCCCCAAATAGCCATTGTTTTCAGCGTATGAGGGGGGATCTATGAAGAGAATGCTCGAGAATCAGAACAAAAGATGTGTCCTTCTTTTCGACCTCTTTTCATCCCGCAATCTGAGTTCCCTGGATCTCGTGGAACCTCCACCGCCTCAATAATTGAAAAAGTCGACGGACGCTTGAGGAGGAAGCCTAAGCACCCACGCCTCTCCTACTACTTCCCCCCTCTCTCACTGTATTTCTTCCCCAGAAGCGAGCGAGACTCTATCAATTGTCCGCGCTTCCTAGTCTCGAAATAAATCGAGCAGAAAAAAAAACAGAGAGAGATCTGAAAGAGAAAAGCCTGGGCTTCCGCTTCAGGCTCCTCACGCCGGGTGGGCGAATGGGACAGGTGTCGAGCGTAGGCGCGTTGGGGCGACGAGTCCCGCAGATTGGCTGCTTCGTCCGCGACACGTCACGATCGCATGGACCAGTAGGAACAAGGAGCAGGAATCCAACCACGTGAGCCCATTCCTTGGCCTGCCTCACCGCGTCTCGACGCGTGCCCCTGCGGCGGGGCCCGCGGCTACGTGAGGTAGCTGCCCTGCTCTCACTTCTGTGGGCCCCGCACCTAGGGGCCCCTACTGGCCGACGTACCCGTCCTCGCTTCGCCGGTCCGCTGAGGGCACGTGTCCCCGCTCCGCAATTATTTGTTTCCGAATCGGATCCGGTGCTCCGCTCCATCAATCGAAGCGATTTATCATTTTATTGGGGAAGGGCAGCCTTGCGGTCGGTGGTGGCTTACGCTCACAACTGGTGGCGGAGAGATGACAAGACGGCTCCGTCCGAAGTTAACGGTGCCGGCTGCCGTTCAAGGACGATACGTCAGAGATCTTACGAGAATCATTTCGACCGCATACTTTTGTTGACTCGTATTTGTCCCTCGTTTTATGCAGATTGACAACATAATACTAAAACGCAGCAAGCAAGCGTTGGTTCTGACGTCATAGAACCATTATTGGCGTATACATTATAATGAGAAAAAAATAAAATAACGAGCGTTTATGATACTATTTATTTTTAATTTTACTATAATAACTCTAAAATCATAATAATTACATGATCGTATACTATTACAATTATATAATAATTATAATAGATATGTTCATAGTTGCTAGACCATACTTATTATAATTAATATTAGAAAAATAATTTATATAGTAAAAATGAATGCTTCCATTAAAAGTTTCACAATCGACGACACCTTTAATATTCGATTGTCGACCATATATTATCAACATCCTTTGATTGTCGCCCCAAATCAAATTATACTTTAGGGATAGTGAACCCGTCAAGATTGTTGGTAATGGAGAACCCGTCGGGATCAACGCTGAATGATGCGAGATCGTAATTACGGCGATCTCCGACAGGTTCACCGTAATCTCAGGGTATAGTTTGGTTCGGAATGATAATCGAAGATCGTCAATGATATCCGATCGATGATTGAATGTCTAACATATCGTCGATTGACGATCAAAATTTTCAATAAGGTATTCACTTTTATCATTATTCTTAATATTATTAATATGTATTGAAATATTATTATAATACAATATCGATTAAAGATAAATTACTCATATTATAACAATTATAAATTATGTCTAATAAAACATAATTTATTTGAATGGATGAAATATACTCCAACAATAAAAATAATTTCTAAAAGTAAAAATGATCATGCGTGATGGGATATCTTCATGATTCTAATAAAAAAACAAAAAGTTATTTTTTGATTTTTTTTTAACGGTTAAATTGAGAAAACTCCCTAATTTTAAATTGATTTTTACATGCACTCCCTATTTGATAAATTTTTTACATTCACTCCCCGATGGATTGAGTATAAAAGAGTAAAAATTCAGTATACATTATAAAAATTTGAGTATAAATTATTTGAGATTGAGTACTAATTAGGAAATTTGAGTATACAGTTTCGGTGACCCCTCATATTAAAAAAAAATTAACGAGGTTTTTCCAACCAACCTCGGGCGACCGGCCCGGTCTCACGAAAGTTTCCCACCAGCTACGAGGGTAAATCGGGAAGCGCTCGCAGTGGGTGGTCTAGAAGCCCAGCGTCCCAGGGCGGTCTAGAAGCCCAGCGTCCCAGGGTGACCCCTCATATGAAAATCTTGATGTAGTGGATGCAACCTCACATATTCAAATTTCTTCAAATAATACTTAATCTAAATCAATTCATACTTAAATTTTTATAATGTATACTGAAATTTTTACTATATACTGAAACAATATATACTCAAATTTTTTCAAATAATACTCACATTTCTTAAATTAGTACTCAATATCAAATAATTTATACTCAAATCTTTACAATGTATACTGAATTTTTACTCTTTTATACTGATAAAATTAATAACCCATCAGGGAGTGCATGCAAAGGAATTTTCGGATGGGGACTGCATGCAAAGATGAGTTTGGGATTGGGAAGTTTTCTCAAATTTTTCCTTTTTTTATCTAAATTACCTCATATCAAAAATACTTACAATAGTAATGGAATAATTACTATAAAATAACTCGGAGATCAAATCAGATGACGCACTCCCGAGATCACCTCGGGAACTCAGGTCTCCGAGACCACCTCGGGAAGGCAAAATGCCCGGGACCCCCCCGGGCCAAAAGACCCTGAGATCACCTCGGGGAAGCGAAGCCCAAGAAGCATTCGGCCTCAAGGAACGATCTCACTTTCTTCGGATCTACGGATAACCATCACTCATTATCGCGGTGTCATCATAACCCATAATTATCGCAACGGGTCAAACTTAATGACGGCGTGGATCCTATAACCAACAATTGGGGGACATGACAAAGATTGTCGAGACTCGTGAGACAGCCGCCGCATGTATAAAAGATACTCCAACCCCTCCGGTAAAGGGGTTACGCTCTCTCTACTTCACCCATACCCTTTTTGCCTTCTTTCATCTCCTGGATCAAGGCACTGACTTGAGCGTCGAAGCGGGCTCCGTCGGACATCCTCCGGCGTGTTCCCCTAACGCTCGTGTTAATCTCGCAGGGTGTGAACTCTCCCTCTAGCGTCAGCGTTCGCATGGGCTGAACCCTGGTGACTGGCTGTCGACATCGATTCCTTCCAGAACAAGTTTGGCGTCGTCTATGGGAAACCTGTAAAACACCAGAAGGAGCACCGATGGCTGAGCCGGCGGGACAATCCATCATCCTGACAAAAGAGGAACTAGATCGATTGATCACCAATGCCGCTAAGGGTGTGCTCGAACAACATCAGATCGGGCAAACCGCATCGCGTCGAGTGGTTTCGGGGCAAGCCAAGATTCCCAGAATCTTCAGTTTGTACCATCACCACCGAAGATCAGTCTCACCACTGGTGGGGCATGTGGCGACACCTCTAGTGCACCGGTGAGAGTCCCTAGGGGGCTTGGAGAAAATTAACTCTGCTGCTTCCAGTGTTTTGCGACAAGAAGAACAAGGGGAGAAGGGGGGAGGACCTAGGAACTTCCAGCAGATCCCCTCCATGCTAGCGCTTCTCTTCGCCTTACGACAGACTCGGCAAACCTAGCTCCACGCTAGCGCTTCATTTATCTCATTGCCTTACGACAAGCTCGACGATCCTAGCTCCGTGCTAGCGCTTCTCTTCGCCTTACGTCAGGATCGGCGAACCTAGTTCCGCGCTAGCGCTTCATTTATCTCATTATCTTACGACAGGCTCAGCGATCCTAGCTCCGTGCTAGTGCTTCTCTTCGCCTTACGACAGACTCGGCGATCCTAGCTCCGTGCTAGTGCTTCTCTTCGCCTTACGACAGGCTCGGCGATCTTAGCTCCATGCTAGCGCTTCTCTTCGCCTTATGACAGGCGCGGTGAACCTAGCTCCGCGCTAGCACTTCATTTATCTCACTACCTTACGACAGGCTCGGCGAACCTAGCTCCGCGCTAGCGCTTCATTTATCTCACTGCCTTACGACAGACTTGGCGATCCTAGCTCTGTTGGGGCAATGGCCCAAGTATGATCGGGAAGATCATGGTTTTGATGTGTGTGTGTCAATATGATTAAGTTAGGATGTTATGTTATTTTGATATGTGTGAATAAGTATTGCAAGACTTGGTGAGTCACACATGGAGGACGCATCCGAGGGACGAGAGCCCAGGGAAGAGGACTCCAAGGCCAAGCTGAGGGAAGTGGACTTCAAAGGGCATACGTGAAGGATGTCATGGAGGCAAGCCGAGAACTTGCATGCACATCTGAGGGACGACAGCCGGTGGAAGAGGACTTCAAGAGGCGAGCCAAGGGAGTGGACTTGAAGGCATACGTGAAGGATGGTCTTCGGAGTGAGGGAGAGTGAAAATGTAGGTTGGGCAGTCGACTGCCAGCGGGGAACTCAAACTCACAGAAAGATCAGTCGACTGGTCCAGGACCAGTCGACTGATCAACCCGAAAAACTAGCCGTTGGCTGGCTACTGTGGTGGGATCAGTCGACTGCCCTAGGGGTAGTCGACTAGTATCGGGCTGGACAGCTTAAGGTGCTGTCCTTTACTCTATTTAAAGGGAGACTTTTGAGCAGGTTAAGGTTGTGGTTATAGAGAATAGAATCAGGTCTCAAGTGCTCAAAATCTCCAACTCTTCCTCTCAGAGGAAGAGTGCCATTTGTGAAAGTTTCTCCACCTTGAAGGAGGTATTCATAGTGGAGCTCACGTGTGGTGTGTGGATCCTTGGACTAGTCACATCTCTGAGGTGGATATCAAGTAAATCAGGGGGTTAGCATTGTTTATACTGTTTTTATTGATTTTGTTTGTGTTTAGCTAACCATCTTTGTAGACAAAATCGAAAGAAAACTATTCACCCCCCCTCTAGCTTAACGCCGCGATCCTAACAAGTGGTATCAAAATCGGTTCGTTTCGAAAGAACTCACCATCGACCGGAGCATCAAAATGACATTTCAAGAGAGTTATAGCACCGCGCAACCACCTTTCTTTGACGGCAATGATTTCACGTATTGGAAAGGTAGAATAAAGTATTATCTTATGAACGATATTGAAAATTGGTGTAGCATTGTAGATGGATTTGAAATACCAATGAATGAGAAGGGAGAGCCTCTACCTATTAAGAATTGGATAAAAGAGATGTTGAAGAAGACACAAGCTAATGCAAAAGCTACAACGACTCTTCAATGTGGACTCTCAAAAGAACAATTAAACAAGGTGGGACCGTTCATATCCGCGAAGGAGCTTTGGGAAAAGCTCATTGAGCTCAATGAAGGATCGAATAAGTCAAGGAGGGCTAAGAAGGATCTTTTGGTGGCACAACTTCAATCTCTCACTATGAAGGCCAATGAAATGGTAAGTCAATTATATGGAAGAGTTAAAGAGATCATTAACGAACTTCATGTCATAAGTGAGAACGTGGAAAATAGGGATCTTGTGAGGTATGTACTTCAATCCTTCCCTAGAACCACTTAATGGGCTTCAATGGTTGATGCCTATAAAGTTTCTAGGGATCTTTCTTCGGTAAAATTAGATGATTTATTTTGTGAATTTGAATTACATTAACAAGCTAACTTGTCTATTAAAGAGAAGGGTGTAGCTTTTGTTGTAGAGAAAGAAAGAAAGAAGAAGAAAGAAAAGAAAAAGGTGGTCTACTCATTATCCGACTCGAAGGAGTCAAGTGCTTCCATGGATAGCGACTAAGAGGCATACATGATAAGAAAAATGAGAAAAACCTTTAAAAGTTTTTTTTTAACAAATCTTATGGTAGGAAAAGCTCAAAAGGAAATAGCAAGGCAAGAGAGGTCATTTGCTACAATTGCCAAAAGGAAGGGCATATGAAGAATGAGTGTCCACTCTTGAAGAAGGAAGAGAAAAGAAGGATGAGAAGAAGAATTCAAAGGAGAAAGGAAAGAAGGCCACAAGTCTAAAGGCCACATGGGATGATCCGTCATCATCGGAGGAGGAAGAAAACCATGTGTCACATTTTGCATTGATGGGAGTGGACAACCTAGAGTCATCCGAAGATGAGAGGAGCTCAAGTAGCGAATATGAAGGGAGATCAAGTGAAGGGGAAGACTCAACTTCGGAATCGGACGTCTCGGTAAGTGAGGTATACAACTTACCCACTTCTACTCTTGTAAAGATAATTTTTAGCACTAATGATGATTTGGTTAAGGCTAGAAAGAAGATTAAGGATTTGAAAAATGAAATTTGCATGCTAAAGTTAGAATCCATGAAAATTAAGGACAATGAGCATGTTTCTTCTTCCATGTCAAATGATTCATTTCTAGAAAAGAAAAATAAGGAGTTAAGGGAAAAGATAGAAAGTCTCACCAAGACCCTTGGAAAGTTTCAAATTGGCTCAAGAAATCTTGACATGATAATTAATAGTTAAAGAGTCATATATAACAAGGCCGGAATAGGGTATAGACCCAAAACCAAGGAAGTGACATTTATTTCTCTTATGGGAAGAAAGGGGGCCCCTAGGAAGTAAATTGTTAGAGGGAATGTAAAGAAGGCATGGGTACCTAAGAAATACTTGAATGATGTTTGTGGATCTAGCATTTGGATACCAAAAGATTGTGTTTTTCGTGTTGTTTAGATAAAGGAGAAGAAGGGCTCAAAAATGTGGATAGTGGATAGAGGGTGTTCAAGGCATATGACCGGTGATGTAAGTAAATTTTCCACCATTAGCTATCTAAGAGAAGGAACGGTGCCTTTCTAGAATAGTGGAAAACTCAAGATAATAGGTAGGGCACTATTGAGGTATCTCCTACAATCACAATTCATAAAGTACTTCTAATTAAGGATATGGAGTTTAACTTGCTTAGTGTAAGTCAACTATGTGATGTCGGGTATAGAGTGAAGTTTCATGCAAGAAATCTTGATTTGACATAATGCTCCGAAAATATCATGTTAGAAGGATATAGGGAAGCAAATCTTTATTATCTTAATCTATCTTATGCTTCTAACATTTCTCCTAAGTGTCTCATATCCAAAGAAGAAGAAGGTTGGCTATGACATCGAAGGCTTGGGCACATCAACATGAAGAACATAGCAAGAGTGACTAAGATGGAATTGGTGAAGGGACTACCAATGATCAAATATGAAAAGAACAAAATGTGTGATGCATGCCAAGAGGGTAAGCAATGTAAGTCATCACACAAAGATAAAACCTTAACTAGTACTTCTCTACCCTTTGAGTTATTGCATTTAGATCTATTTGATTGTCATAATACTCCTTCGATAGTAGGAAGTAAATATTGCTTGGTAATTGTTGATGATTTTTCTAGAAATACTTGGGTGTATTTCATGAAACATAAGGATGAAACCTTAGAGATATTTGTAGGATTTAGTAAACGAGTTGAAAATGAGAAACATCTCAAAATCAACCGGATTAGAAGTGACCATGGTGGAGAGTTTGAAAATTCAAACTTCTCTCATTTTTGTCTAGAGAATGGATACAAATATGAATTTTCATATCCAAGAACCTCACAACAAAATGGTGTTGTAGAAAGAAAGAATAGGGCTTTACAAGAAGCGGCTAGAACTATGCTTAATGCTTACACCCTACCTAGCTATTTTTGGGTGAAAGCGGTAAATACCGCTTGCTACATCCAAAACCGGATTTTAATTCATAGATTTTTAGGAAAAACACGTTTGAATTGTGAAATGAGAGAATTCCTCAAATTCACTACTTCAGAGTTTTTGGGTGTAAGGTCTATATTTTGAACACTAAAGATGATCTAAGAAAGTTTGAGTCTAAGGCGGATGAGGGGATCTTAGTTGGATATTCATCTACTAGTAGAGGGTATAGAGTATATAACAAGAGGACTAGAGTGATTGAGGAATCTTCCAATGTGGATTTTGATGAGTCTACTAGCACTTACTCTAGGAAATCCTCCATTGATAAGGATATAGAAGAGAACCAAAACATTACCCAAGAAATTCAAGACTAACATTTAGGGGGTATTGATCAAGGGGGAGGGAGAAGTGCGTTGGAGGATGAAAGAGACAATGATAATCATGTAGTAAATGAGCCTATAACCTCTAGGACTCTAAGACAACATCAAGACCATCATATTGACCAAATAGTTGGAGATGTTACCCAAGGAGTAAGGAGTAGATCCTACTTTAGAGATCACACTAGTCAAATTGTCTTAATTTCACAACTAGAGCCAAAATCAATTGATGAAGCCTTAGGTGATGTGGAATGGATTCTAGCCATGCAAGAAGAGTTGAATCAATTTGAAAGGAGTAAAGTGTGGGAGTTAATTCCTAGACCCAATGATAGTACCATTGTCACCACAAGATGGGTATTTAGGAACAAATTGGATGATCAAGGAAAAATTACTAGGAACAATGCTAGGTTGGTAGCAAGGGGATTCAATCAAGTTGAGGGTCTTGACTATGATGAGACATATGCTCCCGTAGCTAGATTAGAGTTCATCCGGATTTTATTAGCATATGTCACTCACATGGGTTTCAAACATCATCAAATGGATGTGAAATCGATATTTCTTAATAGGGTCATTAAGGAGGAGGTATATGTAGAACAACCACCCGGATTTGAAAACACCAACTACCCTAATCATGTTTACAAACTAAGAAAAGCCTTATATGGATTGAAACAAGCTCCCCGGACTTGGTATGAAAGGTTTTCATCTTTCTTAGTATCCAAGGGTTTTAGAAGGGGAACAATTGATCCAATTTTATTTTTAAAATCTAAGGATAAGAACATTTTTGTGGCCCAAGTATATGTTGATGACATCATTTTTAGGTCAACAAATAGTGAGTTTCTTCATGAGTTTATCAAGTGTATGAAGAATGAGTTTGAAATGAGTCTTGTTGGTGAATTGACCTTCTTCTTAGGATTACAAGTTAAACAAACAAATAAAGGGACTCATGTTTATCAAACAAAATATACTAGGGAAATCATAAATAAATTTGGATTAGAAAATGCTAAGGTAGCATTTACCCCCATTGGAACAAATATAAAGATGGATAGTGATCTTGAAGGGAAGGTAGTAGATCCAAAACAATATAGGAGCATGATTGGTAGCTTGTTGTACCTAACCGCTAGTAGACCGGATATATTATTTGCGGTGGGTATGTGTGCAAGATATCAATCATGTGCCAAAGAGTCTCACCTAGTGGTAGTAAAGAGGATCTTAAGGTATATTAAGGGTACTCTTAATGTTGGTCTTTGGTATCCTAGAACTCCAAACATTGAACTATTTGGATACACCGATTCAGATTATGCGGGTTGCAAATTAGATAGAAAAAGTACTAGTGGTGGGTGTCAATTTATTGGAACATCTCTAGTGAGTTGGAGTAGTAGGAAACAACCATGTGTTGTCTTATCAACAACCGATGCCGAATATGTAGCGATGGGTGGGTGTGTGTCTCAATTACTTTGGATCATGCATACCTTAGAAGATTATGAGCTTCATTACTCCAAGGTCAAGGTTTTATGTGACAATGTAAGTACTATTAATTTGATTAAAAATCCGGTGCATCATTCTAGGACAAAACACATTGAAACAAAACATCACTTCATTAGGGATCATGTGGCAAGGGGTGACATAGAATTGCATTATGTTGAATCAAAGTCTAACATTGCCTACATATTTACCAAGCCTCTTCCCGAAGCGGAATTCACATTTTTAAGAAGGGGACTTGGTATGTGTTTTGTAGAAGTATAGGATCGGCTTTGGAGTAATGCAATAGGAAGGTGGTGCATGAACCATTAGGATGATATAAATGATTCACTTATGCTTATGACATATTGTTATTAGATGTATCACATTATTGAAAATAGACCAACTATGGGGAAAGTAAATATTTAATCAATGGACATCTTGCCCAAAGATCATAGTTGCACATTTCAAATTTTTCAAAAATATTTCTATGTTTATTTGCTATGGCATAGGTTTGGGAAACACATTAATTCAAAACTATATAGAAAGTTTGATACAAAATTAAAGTTTTTCAAAGTTTTTGAGTTTTTGTCAAAAAGTCAAACATGTTTGGATTTTTTATGAACTTATATTTTTCTCTGCTAGAGTACATCATATGAAACATGTTTGCAAACTTTCATGATTTTTTGAATTTTCTAGAATTAATGGTGTGTTTCTGAAATTCGACCGAAAATCTAAAATATGCAGACAGAAGTGTATCAGTCGACTGCCCCCTGGGGCAGTCGACTGGTACTTCTGATTTCAGAAATCTGGGATTTTTCTGAGAAAGAAAAGTATGTTTGTTTGATGTCATGGGTTATTATTGCTTCGGGCAATCCTTTTGATGGTGTCAAAGGGGGAGAATTGGGTGGTTTAAGTTAGTGTTTGTAACTTAACTTATGGTTTATGCAAATTGAAAATTGGGAGAGGACATAGGTTAAAGGGGAGGTTGCCTCTTGTTTTACTATGTATTATTTTCAATTGTTTATTGTTGCTTTTACCTAACTTAAACATATTTCCACACATCAAAAAGGGGGAGATTGTTGGGGCAATCAACCCAAGTATAATCGGGAAGAACATGGTTTTGATGTGTGTGTATCAATATGATTAAGTTAGGATGTTATGTTATTTTGATATGTGTAAATAAGTCTTGCAGGACTTTGTGAGTCACACATGCAGGATGCATCCGAGGGACGAGAGCCGAGGGAAGAGGACTCCAAGGGCAAGTTGGGGGAAGTGGACTTCAAAGGGCATATGTGAAGGATGGCATGGAGGCAAGCCGAGGGCTTGCATAAACATCTGAGGGATGACAGCCGGTGGAAGAGGAATTCAAGGGGCAAGCCAAGGGAGTGGACTTGAAGGCATACGTGAATGGTGGTCTTCAGAGTGAGGGAGAGTGAAAATGTAGGCTGGGCAGTCGACTGGGGATGGATCAGTCGATTGCCAGCAGGGAACTCAAACTCACAGAAAGATCAGTCGACTGGTCTAGGACCAGTCGACTGATCAACCCGAAAAACTAGCTATTAGCTGGCTACTGCGGTGGGATCAGTCAACTGCCCTAGGGGCAGTCGACTGGTATCGGGCTGGACAGCTTAAGGAGTTGTCCTTTACTCTATTTAAAGGGAGACTTTTGAGCAGGTCAAGGTTGCCGTTATAGAGAGTAGAATCAGGTCCCAAGTGCTCAAAATCTCCAACTCTTCCTGTCACTTTCTTTTCAACTTTGTAAAAAGGAAGAGTGTCATTTGTGATGGTTTCCCCACCTTGAAGGAGGTATTCATAGTGGAGCTCGCGTGTGGTGTGTAGATCCTTGGACTAGTCACCTCTCTGAGGTGGATACCAAGTAATTTAGGGGGTTAGCATTGTTTTTACTGTTTTTATTGATTTTGTTTGTGTTTAGCAAACCATCTTTGTAGACAAAATCGAAAGAAAGTTATTCACCCCCCCCTCTAGCTTAATGTCGCGATCCTAACAAGCTCCATGCTAGCACTTCTCTGCGCCTTACGACAGATTCGGCGATCCTAGCTCCGTGCTAGTGCTTCTCTTCGCCTTACGACAGGCTCGGCGAACCTAGCTCCGCGCTAGCGCTTCATTTATCTCACTGCCTTACGACAGGCTAGGCGATCCTAGCTCCGTGCTAGCGCTTCTCTTCGCCTTATGACAGGCTCGGCGATCCTAGCTAGCTCCGTGCTAACCCTTCTCTTCGCCTTACGACAGCCTCGGCGAACCTAGCTCCGCGCTAGCGCTTCACTTATCTCACTGCCTTACGACAGGCTAGGCGATCCTAACTCCACGCTAGCGCTTCACTTCGCCTTACAATAGGCAAAGCGATCATAGCTCCGTTCTAGCGCTTCTCTTTGCCTTACGACAGGCTCGCATCCTAGCTCCGTGCTAGCGCTTCTCTTCACCTTACGACAGGCTTGGCGAACCTAGCTCCGCACTAGTGTAGCATTTATCTCACTGCCTTACGACAGGCTCGGCGAACCTAGCTTCGTGCTAGCGCTTCATTTATGTCACTGCCTTACGACAGGCTTGGCGATTCTAGCTCCACGCTAGCGCTTCTCTTCGCCTTACGACAGGCTTGGCGATCCTAGCTCCATGCTAGCACTTCTCTTCGCCTTACGACAGGCTCGACGAACCTAGCTACGCGCTAGCGCTTCATTTATATTACTGCCTTACGATAGGCTCGGCGATTCTAGCTCCGTGCTAGCGCTTCTCTTCACCTTACTATAGGCTTGGCGATCCTAGCTCCGTGCTAGCTCTTCTCTTCGCCTTACGACAGGCTCGGCGAACCTAGTTCCGCGCTAGCGCTTCATTTATCTCACTGCCTTACAACAGGCTTGGCGATCCTAGCTCGATGCTAGCGCTTCTCTTCACCTTACGACAGGCTCGGCCATCCTAGCTCCGTGATGGCGCTTATCTTCGCCTTACGACAGGCTCGGCGAACCTAGCACTGTGCTAGTGCTTCATTTATCTCACTGTCTTACGACAGACTTAGCGATCCTAGCTCCACGCTAGCGCTTCTCTTCGCCTTACGACAGGCTCGGCGAACCTAGCTCCGCTCTAGCGCTTCATTTATTTCACTGTCTTACGACAGGCTTGGCGATCCTAGCTCCGTGCTAGCGCTTCTCTTCGCCTTATGACAGGCTCGGTGACCCTAGCTTCGTGCTAGCGCTTCTCTTCACCTTACGACAGCCTCGGCAAACCAAGCTCCGTGCTAGATCTTCATTTATCTCACTGCCTTACGACTGGCTTGGCGATCCAAGCTCCACGCTAGTGCCTCTCTTCGCCTTACGACAGGCTCGGCGATCCTAGCTCCGTGCTAGCGCTTCTCTTCGCCTTACGACAGGCTTGGCGAACCTAGCTCGGCGCTAGCGCTTCATTTATCTCACTGTCTTACGACAGGTTTGTTGGAACCCGGATGGCTAGAGAGGGGGGGGTGAATATAGCCAAACACTTGGACTTTAGGCACTTATCGAATTCTGCACTCAAACTTATCAGTAGCACAGCGGAAGAATCAATGGAAACAAAGAAGTGCAGAAATAAAAAACAGAAAACGAAGACAAACAAACACAACTAGCAAGTATCGCTAACAAGGAGGGTTTACAAGGTTCGGGGATAACTTGCCCTTACTCCTTGGCGTGCCCTTAAGGTGGGCAATCCCTTGATCGTCAGCAGATCAAGCCCCGGTTAACACCGGATAGAAGACAACCTTCTTCTCGGTGGAGAAACCTCTCCACAGCGTTTCAATCACAGATATAGGTTTAAGCACAATGAAACACAAAGAAAGATCTTACTTAGCACTTAGCAAAGACAAGAACACAGCAAGCTCCCTCAGAGCTCCACCCAGCGACGATCTCACACAAGAGCCTTCTCCTCGTGTCTTCTCGCTGTTGGACTCGGAGCTTCTTGTTCCTTCCTTCTAGCGCTCAAGTAATGAATGGTTGCTTCAAGATTGCAGTAGCTTGCTCAAGGTGATGAAATTTTAGAACACGCAAGCAAGTTGTGGAGAAACCAAAGGCGCAGCAAGAACTCAATTCGCGAACTCTACTTCAAAGAAGCTTTCTTCCGCCCTTTTGTTTCTCCACTCAGCATCAAGTGACACCATCTCCTGCAGCCTCCAGCTGCTTCCCTGCCAACGCCATGTACCACTGAGCTCTCCCTGAACTTCCTGAGCCTCTCTCAGCCAAGCTCCAGTCAGCAGCTCCAGTCTGCAACTCCAGCCGTTGCAACCTGAGATGGAAAACGGACAAACCTGCTCCAAGGAAAGGCCACCATTGACTCTCCTTGAGTGTTTGAATCCTTCCCTGTCACCTGCAGCTTAATCAGTGTGTTAGAGCAGCATATCACCCAGCAAATCATATATCAGATGTTAAGCGCAGATAATCGGATACGTTCAGACGCGATCAGAGCGTCTGACAGTGCATTTTGAATTAAAGTGATCGGTCACCGGACCGATCAGAGAGTCTCCTGATCGGTCACCAGACCGATCAGGCTGGGTCCAGACCGATCAGGCTGGGTCCAGACCGATCGGTCCCCAACGCTCAATTAGAAATCACGATATCTTTGGGACTCTCTTGGATCGATCACCAGACCGATCCCAGGTTGTGGATCGATCACCAGACCGATCCACCCCTTTATCGGGCGATTTCTGAGCTTCGCAGTCCAAACCTCCTGATCGGTCACCGGACTGATCAGGGAGCCTCCTGATCGGTCTCCAGACAGATCAGGCTCCGTCCTGATCGATCATAGAGAGGAACCCGCGACGCTGGATCGTTCTCCAGAACGATCTGCACAGTGATCCTGATCGGTCACCAGACCGATCAGGAGCAGATCAGCAAGGGAACTCAACCACACTGTTTGCTCCCTGATCAGTCACCAGACCGATCAGGAGCAAAGCAATGGGTGAAACGCATACTCCCTGATCGGTCCCCAGACCGATCAGTCATCGCTGGATCGGTCACCAGACCGATCCACGAAGGAGCACCGTGCCAACTCCCTGATCGGTCACCAGACCGATCCAGGGGCTCCAACCTAGCCCTCCAAGCTAGGGTTTCATCCACCTTAGCCCTCCAAGCTAAGGATTTTTCACCTAACCCTCCAAGTTTGGAATTTGCACCTAACCCTCCAAGTTAGGACTTTTCACCTAGCCCTCCAAGCTAGGACTTTTCACCCAACTCTTCCGGATTAGGACTTTTCCAAACCTAGCCCTCCAAGCTAGGACCTGACCCTCCAAACCAGGACTTTTTCACCTAACTCTCCAAGTTGGGACTTTGCACCTAACCCTCCAAGTTAGGACTTTTCACCTAGCCCTCCAAGCTAGGACTTTTCACCCAACCCTTCTGAATTAGGACTTTTCAACACCTAGCCCTCCAAGTTAGGATTTTCCACACCTAACCCTCCAGGTTAGGATTTTCTAATACCCTGCCTGATCCCCGATCAGGACTTAGTCATAATCATCATAATCATCAACCTAAACTAAAATCGGTGTCAACACCAAAACAACAATCAGGGCCAGACTGCATCAACAAGGTTTGGCGATCTCAGCTCCATGCTAGCGCTTCTCTTAGAATTACGACAGGCTCGGTGATCCTAACTCCGTGCTAGCGCTTCTCTTCGCCTTAAGACAGGCTCAGCAAACCTAGCTCCGCGCTAGCGCTTCATTTATCTCACTGCCTTACGACAGGCTCGGCGAACCTAGCTCCGTTCTAGCGCTTCATTTATCTCACTGTCTTATGATAGACTTAGCGATCCTAGCTCCACGCTAGTGCTTCTCTTCGGCTTACGACAGGCTCGGCGATCCTAGCTTCGTGCTAGCACTTCTCTTCGCCTTACGACAGGCACGACGAACCTAGCTCCGCGCTAGCGCTTCATTTATCTTACTGCCTTACGACAGGCTCGGCGATCCTAGCTCCGTGCTAGCCCCTCTCTTCGCCTTACGACAGGCTCGATGAACCTAGCTCCGCGCTAGCGCTTCATTTATCTCACTGCCTTACGACAGGCTTGGTGATCCTAGCTCCACGCTTGTGCTTCTCTTCGTCTTACGACAGGCTTGGCGATCCTAGCTACGTGCTAGCGCTTCTCTTCGCCTTACAATAGGCTCGGCGAACCTAGCTCCGCGTCAGCGCATCATTTATCTCACTGCATTGCGACAGGCTTGGTGATCCTAGCTCCACGCTAGTGCTTCTCTTCGCCTTACGACAAGCTCGACGAACCTAACTCCGCGCTAGCGCTTCATTTGTCTCACTGCCTTATGACAGGGTCGGTGAACCTAGCTCCGTGCTAGCGCTTCATTTATCTCACTGCCTTACGACAGGCTCGGCGATCCTAGCTCCACGCTAGCGCTTCTCTACGCCTTACGACAGGCTTGGCGAACCTAGCTCCGCGCTAGCGCTTCATTTATCTCACTGCCTTACAACAGGTTGGGCGATCCTAGCTCCACGCTAGCGCTTCTCTTCGCCTTACGACAGGCTCGGCGATCCTTGCTCCGTATTAGTGCTTCTCTTCACCTTACGACAGGCTCGGCGAACCTAGCTCCACGCTAGTGCTTCATTTATCTCATTGCCTTACGATAGGCTCAGCGAACCTAGCTCCGCACTAGCGCTTCATTTATCTCACTGCCTTACGACAGGCTTGGCGATCCTAGCTCCATGCTAGCACTTCTCTTTGCGTTACGACTGCCTCAGTGATCCTAGCTCCGTTCTAGCGCTTCTCTTAGCCTTACGACAGGCTAGGCGAACCTAGCTCCGCGCTAGCGCTTCATTTAACTCACCACCTTACGACAGGCTCGGCGATCCAAGCTCCGTGCTAGCGCTTCTCTTCGCCTTACGACAGGTTTGGTGATCCTAGCTCCATGCTAGCGCTTCTCTTTGCCTTACGACAGGCTCGACGAACCTAGCTCCGTGCTAGCGCTTCATTTATCTCACTGCCTTACGACAGGCTTGGCGATCCTAGCTCCACGCTAGTGCTTGTCGTCGCCTTACGACAGGCTTGACGATCCTAGCTCCGTGCTAGCGCTTCTCTTCGCCTTACGACAGGCTCGGCAAACCTAGCTCCTCGCTAACGCTTCATTTATCTCACTGCCTTACAACAGGCTTGGCGATCCTAGCTCCACGCTAGTGCTTCTCTTCGCCTTACGACAGGCTCGGCGAACTAGTTCCGCGCTAGTGCTTCATTTATTTCACTGCCTTACAACAGGCTCGGTGAACCTAGCTCCGCGCTAGCGCTTCATTTATCTCACTACCTTACGACAGGCTTGGCGATCCTAGCTCCACGCTAGCGCTTCTCTTCGCCTTACGACAGGCTTGGCAATCCTAGCTCCGTGCTAGTGCTTCTCTTCGCCTTACGACAGGCTCCGCGAACCTAGCTCCGTGCTAGTGCTTCATTTATCTGACTGCCTTACGATAGGCTCGGCAATCCTAGCTCCGTGCTAGCGCTTCTCATCGCCTTACGACAGGCTCGGCGATCCTAGCTCCTTGCTAGTGCTTCTCTTCGCCTTACGACAGGCTCGGTGAACCTTACTCCGCGCTAGCGCTTCATTTATCTCACTGCCTTACGACAGACTTGGCTATCCTAGCTCCACGCTAGCGCTTCTCTTCGCCTTACGACAGTCTCGACGATCCTAGCTCCGTGCTATTGCTTCTCTTCGCCTTACGACAGGTTCGGCGATCCTAGCTCCGTGCTAGCGCTTCTCTTCGCCTTACGATAGTCTCGGTGAACTTAGCTCCACGCTAGCGCTTCATTTATCTCACTGCCTTACGATAGGCTCGGCGATCCTAGCTCCGTGCTAGCGTTTCTCTTCGCCTTACGACGGGCTCGACAATCCTAACTCCGTGCTAGCGCTTCTCTTCGCCTTACGACAGGCTCGACGAACCTAGCTCCGTGCTAGCGCTTCATTTATCTCACTGCCTTACGATAGATTTGGCGATCCTTGCTCCGTGCTAGTGCTTCTCTTCGCCTTACGACAGGCTCGACGATCCTAGCTCTGTGCTAGCGCTTCTTTTCGCCTTACGACAGGATTGACGATCCTAGCTCCGTGCTAGCGCTTCTCTTCGCCTTACGTCAGGCTTGGCGAACCTAGCTCCGCGCTAGCGCTTCATTTATCTCACTACCTTACGACAGGATTGGCAATCCTAGCTCCACGCTAGCACTTCTCTTTGCGTTACGATAGGCTTGGCGATCCTAGCTCCGTGCTAGCGCTTCTCTTCACCTTACGACAGGCTCGGCGAACCTAGCTCCACGCTAGCGCTTCATTATCTCACTGCCTTATGACAGGCTTGGCGATCCTAGCTCCTCGCTAGCGCTTCTTTTCGCCTTACGACAGGCTCGGCGATCCTAACTCGTGCTAGAGCTTCTCTTCATCTTACGTCAGGCTTGGCGATCCTAGCTCCGTGCTAGCGCTTCTCTTTGCCTTACGATAGGCTTGGCGATCCTAGCTTCGTACTAGCGCTTCTCTTCGCCTTACGACAGGCTTGACGAACCTAGCTCCACGCTAGCGCTTCATTTATCTTACTGTCTTACGACAGGCTTGGCGATCCTAGCTCCGCGCTAGCGCTTTTCTTCGTCTTACGATTAGTTCGACGAACCTAGCTCCGCGCTAGCACTTCATTTATCTCTTTGCCTTACGACAGGCTCGGCGAATCTTTACCTCGCCTCGAAACGCACTGGGACTGTTGGACTATTTCAAAAGATTGCCTCGGGCTGAGAGACGAATGTTTCGATTCCTCAGACCCAACGTGCCGCCAATGAAGTAGTAGTGGGTGCAGAGACCCACCATAACATAGCTTCTTCGCCACACCACTAGTCTAATCAGTTAGCCACACTTCTTTCGATTAGACTTGAAGGGAGGGACTTGTGATGGGGTTAAGCACCCCGTGGATGACACGCGGATTGAAGAAGCTATGTGGCAAGATATAGCGAGTCTGAACGACTCTCTTTCCGGAGCTCCTGACACCCTCTCAGGAAGGGGATCCCGCGAGACCCCCCGCGGGTAGACACGCCCCGGAGATCAAATCAGAGGACGCACTCCCGAGATCACCTCGGGAAGTCAGGTCCCCGAGACCACCTCGGGAAGGCAAAATGCCCGGGACCCCCCGGGCCAGAAGACCCCGAGATCACCTCGGGGAAGCGGAGTCCAAGAAGCATTCGGCCGCAAGGAACAGTCCCCCTTTCTTCGGATCTACGGATAACCATCACCCATAATCATGGAGTCATCATGACCCATAATTATCGCAACGGGCCAAACTTAATGACGGCGTGGATCCTGTAACCGACAATTGGGGGGCGTGGCAAAAATCATGGAGACTCGTGAGACAGCCGCCGCAGGTATAAAAAGTACTCCAACCCCTCCGGTAAAGGGGTTACGCTCTCTGTATTTCATGCATACTCTTTTTGCATTCTTTTCATCTCCTGGATCAAGACACTGACTTGAGCGTCAGAGTGGTCTCCATCGGACAACCTCTGGCGTGTTCCCCTAACGCTCGTGTTAATCTTGCAGGGTGTGAACTCTCCCTCTAGCATCAGCGTCCGTGTGGGCTGAACTATGGTGACTGGCCATCGACATCGATTCCTTTCGGAACAAAACTAAAATCAAATCATCATCAAATCTTTATATTAAATTTACCCCCTAAATCCATTAAATTGATGTTTGCGAAAAAAAATATCCTATGATGAAATTCTCTTAATAGGAGTTGACCTAAGAAGAATAGATTGATAAAATACTTTCCAATTTATTTTAATAGCTAGTCGATGCAAAATTTTCATAGAGCATAGTCGATATAAACACTACAAAAAATTCCAGCGTTACCGATGGAATTTACCGACGGAATTCCGTCGGCACAAACCATTCCCGACGGAATTTCGATGGAAAAAATATTGACAGAAAATTATTCGTCGAGATAATATTTCCGACGGAAATATGGGTCCGTCGGAAAAAAAATGTACCGACGGAATTTTTCGTCGATCAATACCGACGGAAACCCGACGGAAATATAACCCCGTCGGAAAAAAGCAAGGTCGGGGAATTACCGACGGAAACACTGTTTCCGTCAGAAAGTTCCGACGGAAACAGTGTTGTCCGTCGAAACAGTGTTTCCGTCGAAAATTTCCGACGGAAAATCTGTTTCCGTCGGAACTTTCTGTTTCCATCGGTAATTCCCGACGGAAACAGATTTTCCATCGGAAATTTTCGACAGAAACACTGTTTCCGTCGAAAATTTCGAAATATTGCTGATAAATTTTGTCGATACATTTCCGACGGAAAATTTGTTTCCGTCGGAAATTACCGACGGAAGTGCTATTTCCGTCGGTATTGTCAAAATATTGCTGAAAAATTTTGTCGATACATTACCGACGGAATCCATTGTTCCGTCGGTATTCCGTCGGGAATTTTAAAAAAAATTATATAAACAAATTATATTTTGTCCTCAACTGATACTAAGATTACAAATATTGACATAGTTCTTTTCGCATACTAATAACACAATACAATATTCACATACTAAAACATAATACACTCACATTTTCACATTTGACAACAAAAATATAATATTTCTCAAACAAACATTAAGAATATAATACAACATAAGAATACAATATCAATATGTCATGATAACAACATCCATAAATTATATGTCCAAGATACCATGATAAACATACAACAATATCATCATAATATCAAAAGTCTTCTTCTGCAGAAGTGAAGAGGTTTTAGAGTATCATGAAAACAGACTTCTTCTGCAGATGAAAACAGACTTCTTCTGCAGACGTAATATAATTTTTTTCTTCCTTGCATAATCTGCTGCTTCTGATAACTATCAGAAAGAAAAACAGAACGAATTACAAACCCAACAGGAAAAAAGGCTAACGCAGGTATTGTGACTAATAAATACAGCCACAATCATTTATATTTTAATTGTGAAGTGCATCCATTCTTACTTGCTTATGTAGATGGAACTGAATATAGTAGTCAAAGCATATAACATCATGATGTAAGGCATCCTCCGAGACCAGTTTCTCGAGCTGAGAAAGTAGTAGTTTATTAGTCAAGAAGACATACACTAATAAGTTCAATCGAACTAACACCGATATTTTTCCATATATAATAGTTCGAAAAGAAAGCTCCCTCCAAGCCATTCAGGAATTATGGTGTGGTGTGGATTTCAATCCTGAAACAATGCTAGTTAATGCAATGCATAATTACCTTTTTATCCAATTGTTGTTTCATCTTCAGTATCTCTTCCTGCAATAAGAAAAGAACATCAAAAACACAATAACAAGTCTTGAGGCACCGAATACATGAAATATCATGGTGTCAAATATTTAATGTCTCATAATTAAAGGTTAATGAGAAAACCTTAATGTTTTCAAGGATGTCTTCTGAAAGGGCTTGAACTCTCAGGTATAAAGGATGCAATGCAAATACAGAGAGGGAACTAGCAATTTCAGAAGTTTAAAATATTAGAAGAGGGACCAACAAGTTATGTAAAATTGCTGGAAAAGATAATAGATGCTAAATAGCACGGATGTTGATAGAAAGGCACTGTGATTGAATTACTGTCTTAAGCAACTAGCCACTGAAAAAGAGAGGAAATTTTGGTGGGGTTTGTTGGCATTAGTTTTAAACTAAATACATAATATATCAATCTGGTAACTATTTTTTGTGGACAAAAGAGAGACTGGTAAATACGGTACAAGAAAGCATTCAGAACTGCTGGCAAAGAAATGTTTTGATATGCTTGCATTCTAATGTCTTAACTAATACATGCTGCTAGATGTTACTGTATACAAATTTGTGCATCTCAATGTGCAAGGAAACCGATTTTAACATATCATTAGAAACACCAGCAATTATATAAATATTCACATAAATAAGGCAACAAAGATGCCTTCAGTAGAATGATTTTCCCTTTGCATTTGCACAGGCCCAATCAGTTCTTGAAACATAATTACCGAAAGATCTTCAATACCTGTATGGATAAGAATCCCACCACATGCTATGAACTGAGGTGTCATTGATTGGAAGAACTTGAGTTTTCTCCTAGCCACATGAATTCTAAAAACAAAATAAGAATTTGAAAGAGAAAAACACAAGAGATATAAATATGGATCTATTGTTTCTTCGAATTATGGCATGACAAGAATAATAATATAAACTGAATGACAAGGAACCTGATTGAAGAGCCATCGTCCTTGTTGTAGCGTCGTCGGCTTGATCCCTGTGAAAGAAGATGCAGCGGAAGGAAGAAGGAGGATCTTCCAACAGGCTTAGGTTTGACGGCGCCGTAAAGTTTCTTGTCAATGGGGAACAAGAAACTAGGTCATAAAAATCACCTAAACCCTTGGGGACCTCTCATTTATATAGCAATCCAATTTATTATCAGCCCATAGATAATAACAGATTGGTCTAAAGGGTTCTATACATTGAACCCACATCCAATAATCCGAAACCCAATAAACATAAGTTAGATCACTTTAAGGGCTCAGATTGTATTTACTTGTGCAACTTACAAATAAGCCCACCTAATAGAAATAATAATAATAATATCCAACAATCTCCCACTTGGGCTATATGTGAGTTGTATAGTAAATACAAGCAAAACTTTAGTTGATATCAAACTTTATGGGTACAAGATACCCCTTTAAACAATCTGGTCCATTAACTTCATTGGTATAGGAATAAAGAGGTCATAGCTACTGTATATGATCGTAACAAGCCCCAACAGTAATCACAATACCAATGTCATTAACGACATAGATCAAGATGCGGATGTATAGAGTTGAAATTACATGAAATGTGATCAGTACATGTCAATTTCCAACTGGTCCAAAGCGACTCAAAAAAGTCTGATCATATTTGCAAACACCTTATGCTAAACTGCAACAGCAAATCATGATCCAAACTTTATGATTCCAAAAGGAATCTGTATCATATTTACAAACACCAAATGCTAAACAACAGTAGTAAATCATGATATCGTATTCAGAGCATCAAACAAGCATATGAATTCCCATTATTATTTTTGAACTTTAGGTACGTACAATAATCAAAATAAAAAATGTTTGTCTTTATTAACATAGAGCAATAAAATAAATACAGACTCCCACTAGATGAGTTCTTCTTCCATAAGAAGAACTCCCATATCCACAACATGCGCATGAAACACCTTGGGCACCAAGCCTTTGGTAAGTGGATTGGCCAACATGGAATCTGTGCTGATGTGCTCTACCATGATCTGACGACTCTGAACTCTCTCTTTAACCGCTAGAAACTTAATGTCGATGTGCTTGGAATTCGACGAACTGGGTTGTTCTTGGCATAAAGTTATGCAACTTTATTATCACAGTAGATCCTCAATGGCCTGTCAATGCCATCAACGATATGCAATGCTATGATGAAGTTCCGCAGCCAAATCCCGTGATTGGATGCTTCATAGTATGCTACCAATTCTGCCTCTATATTAGAAGTAGCTACTAGCGTCTGCTTGACGCTCTTCCAAGATATAACCCCTCCAGCAAGCATGAAGATATAGCCTGAAGTGGACCTCCTGCTATCTAAGCATCCATCAAAATTGGAGTCTGAATAACCAATCGCCTCCAGATGATCTGACCTCCGATACGTGAGCATGTGTCTTTTAGTTCTTTGCAAATACCGCATCACTCTTTTAATTGCTTTCCAGTGCGCCGGTCCTGGGTTATTAACATATCTACCTAACATCCCAACTACAAATGTTATATCTGGTCGAGTGCAAACTTGTGCATACATGAGGCTTCCCACTGCTGATGCATATGGGAATTGTTCCATCTCCTTTATTTCAAGTTCAAGTCGTGGACACTGCTGCAAACTGAACTTGTCACCTCTTGACACAGGTGTGTCACCAGGTGTACAGTTCTGCATGCCATACCTTATAAGCACCTTCTTAATATAAGCTTGTTGTGAAAGTCCAAGAATGCCTCTTGATCGATCACGACAAATCTGAATGCCTAGAACAAAAGATGCTTCACCAAGATCTTTCATTTCAAATTTACTAGATAGAAATGACTTGGTTTCATGCAGTAGACCCTTATTATTGCTCGCAAGCAATATATCATCCACGTACAAAACAAGTATAACAAACTTGCTCCCACTGACATATATGCACTGATCAACGGGGTTCTCTCTAAATCCAAATGAGGTAACCACTTGATCAAATTTCCGGTACCATTAACGGGATGCCTGCTTTAAACCATAAATGGACTTCTTTAATCTACATACTAGGTGCTTTGAGTTTGAGGACTCAAAGTTCTCCGGTTGCACCATATATATAGACTCATCTATGTCTCCATTGAGGAATGCGGTCTTTACGTCCATTTGATATAGCTCCAAATCAAAATGA
>JAGFNQ010004458.1:57901-96918 GCA_024364735.1 Boesenbergia rotunda
TTCAACCTCATACATTCAACCACTGCTTCTTTGCACCGGAACCATGCTTATTTGTAGGTCTGTTTAAATACTTGTTTCCTTGTATTTTTTTAGTGTTGTATGCCTAATCCTGCTTCCACATTAACAAAATTAAATCAATTTTCAGATTTTTGGACCCTGTAGTTTTACCCTCTGAAGCAAGCCAAATAGTTAAGAAACGATTTCTGAACTTCATAAGATCCTTATCATCAGTTCTGGCCATTGCCTATTGTTTCTCAAGGTAAGTATAATAACCATTTCGAAATCAGAAATAGTTGGCAGGGCTTCGTCTTGCTGTGAACCTATTGATGGCACCAATATTATAATCAAGTTCTTTAGTGATCCCTAGTTTAAATTAAAAGTTTATATCAACTGGCTGCTTTGATGCACTCATACTTGAAAATGAAATATAAGTTAGATTTCAGCCAGGGTGCCTGCAATATATTTATGCGTCATTCACATTTTCAGCTTTTTGTAGATGAGTAGGAAATTAAAAGGACCTACTTTTAGATGATCAAGGAAATAAAAACTTTACGGTGTGGTTGCTTCCTTTTGAGGAAAAAATTGGAAAATGAAAAGAAAATTTTTAAAAATGTTTTCCTCATCTTTATGACTTGCTTGATCTTCCCTAAAAACAAGCAAATATTATTATGCGTGTTTCTCCAAAAACATGTCCTTGATATTTGGAAATGAACAAATCACAGTTATTTAGTGCTTTTTCTTAACCCAAAAGTGCCTTAGGTTCTTTTTTTTCCCCATAATACCCTGCATTTGTTATTTTATGGCAGCAAGGTGAATTGCAAATCAGCTTCTGGTAAGATTTAAGGTCAAACAATTATTTGGACACGCGGAAGCATATTGTTTTAAGATGTTTCAAAGTTCAATGTAAATATGTGATATATTTTTTTTTCAGTAAACAGATTTGCATATGAGCTTTTTCAAGATTTAGGGCAAAAAAAATGATAATATGGAAATCTGATATATCTGACCTAGGTTGTCTCAAAAGCCCAAAATGTTCCGAATCTGTGATTTTTAAAGCTGATTTTCAGCTTGTGCTGTGAAATTGCCACATAGTACCTACAATCTAATTTGAAAATAAGCTTGCGGTAATAATTTTGTAAATTTACATCATTCTAAGCTTTAAGGCACCAATTTCCATGTTGATAAAAATATTTTTTTTACCCCAAAGCCATTTTTTTTTACCCCAAAGCCATTACAAGCTAAGTTATAGTTTAGCTTGTGGTCATGGAATAACAAGTCCAGGTATTTATAAGGGAAAAAAATCAATGCCATTTTTTGGTGAAAAACTATTAGTGGGTCTCGATTTAGTCATTTTCAATTATCAAGGATGTGATTCGGTAATTTGCTCTAGTATTATCAGATATATTTTTGTAAATAATTTTTTTTTCTTTGAAAAGAAAAATGAAAAACTAAAAAACTATTTTCCATAACAAATACTGCCTTATCATTTAACTCGTGACTGAAATAATGTTCAGGAATTTTTTGCTCTCTGTTACAATTTTAAAAATTGTACAATTTCTTCGTTATTATATTTAGAAAATTCTTCTTTATGCAACATAAATTTATTTTTGTTTTTTTTATTATGTACCCATCCAGTTTCATTCATCAGTCACAAAAATTCTTCACCAAGGCTAGTGCCAATGATACAAGAAAGGTCGGCCGGTGGGAAACTTCCGTGTGGCCGGGCCGGTCGCCCGAGGTTGATTGAAAAAACCTCGTTAATCATTTAATGATACAAGAAAGGTATATTTTTTCATATTTTCAATTATGTCCGTCAATATCCATCTATGGGAAGACTTGCCCGCGACAATTATATTCACATTTTCTTAGTGTAATCTTTTTCTGAAGGGAGTATCCATCTATATATCATCACCATTAATATTAGTATTATTATTCAAATAATTTGAGGTTGGACTGATCTGTAAGACTTGCTTGTGACAATTATACTCACATTCTATTAATGTGATCTTTATGTGAAAAGGGGGGGGGCCGCGGACTGGAGAGGAGAGTGGAAAAGAGTTCACGTTATCACAGTTTCACTCACTAGACATCTAAGTAGGACTTAGTTATAGCTAAGTACATCCAAATTTAATGTGCCAAATTGTGCTGAGTGTTTGCCTCAATTTACACCACATGTATCGTTCTAAGTAATACAAAATTAAAATTTTAATTCTTGATTAACACCTTATAATTTAAGGACATTGGATTTGGAGTGCATTATGTCTTGATAAACTCTTCATGATGGTTTTTTTTTTCTGTGTACATCCAAAAATTATTTATCTGGGTCTTAACTATAAAATGGTAACCTCTTCCTTACCCGCTAACAAAGTCATCGTATACTTTGGAAATTTTATATTAAGAACTAAAATATGCAATTGATAGGAGTATTAGTTTAACCAGCAATGAACTTTGTTGTCTCTTCACTTGTTTATTGCTTACTGTTGATCAGTTTAATATCTTACCATTTTTTAAAGGAATTCTACACCTTTTTAATATGTTCTCTAAAATTTTGTGAAATCCTTATCATTGGTGCTGGCTCTTGCCTATTGTTTCTTAAGTTAAGTGTAATAACCATTTCCAAATCAGAAACAACTAACATGGTCTTGTTTTGCTGTGCATCTATTGACAGTGCCGATCTTATAAGGAACTGAGTAAAAAAAAAATCTCTGAAATTTTCCAGGAAACTAGCATGCCCTTAAGATTGCTTGGTCATACACTCATAATTTATCCTATAATTTGTGCTGAATTTTTTAGGTTTTGTAGAGACAAGTTAGGTATTACTTTAATTTCATTCACTCATGGCTCTATCTTGTTTTCTGCAGATGGGTTTCCAGTTTGCTGGAAGAGCTGTATATACAGCAACAATATGGGTTGCTGCTGTTTCTTTATTTATGGAGCTGCTGGGATTTTCTACCCACAAATGGGTCACTGCTGGTGGTCTTGGTACAGTTGTACTGACTCTAGCTGGTCGTGAGGTAATGCTAAAATTTATTGTTTTAGCAAGGCCTTTACAAGTCCCATCTATCCCTTGACAATTTGTGAACTATAATTGTTATAGTATAACTTACTGATTATATTATTGTTAATATTTTTCCGCAGATATTTACAAATTTTCTTTCAAGTGTTATGATTCATGCAACTCGGCCTTGTGTTGTCAATCAATGGATTCAGACTAAGATTAAGGGCTATGATGTTTCTGGTATTGTAGAGGTTGGTTATAAGTCCCAGTTAGCAGTATAGATTGTTGTTCTAACCTTCCAAATAACTTTTTACATAACTATTCAGGAGAAAATTTGGACTATTAGCCTTACTGCGTATGTGAAATGATTTATTGTTATGTTATAATATGACAGTGAAATTTGATATCGGTAAGCTTGTGTTGGTTACTTGCTATCTAATATTGGTAAGGACAAAATGACAGCATGTTGGCTGGTGGTCTCCAACTATCATAAGAGGTGAAGATCGTGAAGCAGTTCATATTCCTAATCATAAATTCACTGTTACTGTTGTGAGAAACCTCAGCCAGAAGACACATTGGCGTATTAAGACCCACATTGCCATCAGTCATTTAGATGTTGATAAAATTAGTGTGAGTTAAAAAGTTATTCATCTTCTCAATTAAAGTATGATTTCTTATTTATTTGATCATCTACCTTATTCTTTTTATTCTCATATTTTGCTGCAGAACATTATAGCAGATATGTGAAAAGTTTTAGCAAAAAATCCTCAAATATAACAACAAAGGTTGCATAGAAGAGTATTTCTGGATATTATCGACCCAGAAAATCAAGCTCTTATGGTAAGCTGCTTCCCACTACAATTGTTTTTAAAAAAATTTATTCAATGCATACTTCTGAACAATTCAATATCTCAGGATTTCTATCGATTTAAGGAACCAGAATTCCTCCTTATATATTCTTTAGTTTTATCTGAGTAACAAAGACCCAGATTTCTTTTTTAACAAGTTTAGGTTGAACCTGAAATTGAGTTGATTTGTAAATGGAATATCCAGGTGCATGTTCTACTAGATCCAAGAATTTCTATGGAAATGGGCATGTTGGAAATATCTGACTTTTAGGGTTTTCAGTCATCATGGAGAAACCTTCAGTTCATAGTTGGGTTCTAATGAAGTCCTCTACAAGTTTGAGGAATTGCTTGATTTACCTAACTCAAAATTCTTTTTGATTTTGAATAGCTGTGGACCTGTGGTGGTCTTAAACCTTGATCAGAGTTTAAAAAAGAACTGAACATGTAGTAATTCCAATCCATGAATGCTTGGTAGTTAGATACTAGCTCTTACAGAGTGGAATTAAAAATTTAAAACCTTTATTATGTTCTTGCAGAAAGTTGGTTTTGTGATAAACTTTAAGTGGCCGACATATGCCATGATGCCCCTGGCCACACAATGTGCAAGAATTATGGAATTCTGTCATTCTTATACTTCAATCTTGTAACTTTATCACCATATTAAATGGCCTTTTTAGTTATAAACATCTACGGTGTGCGTTTTCTGGTTGGGGGCTGCTTTAGTTTTTATTGTTTCGGTATTCATTTACGGAAGCATCTTTGGTGTGTGATTTTTTACTCTTCATTCTTTGGTAGAAGCTACTGACGAATTTCCAAAATGTATGACCATTAACTATTGGGGCTGTAAACACGTTGAATAGAAAAAGAGAGATCACAATGCTTAGGCACAATGGCATGTTTGAAAAGCATTGTATTGTTGCATTTACACTGAACCTATCGAGTAAATAGTTATTTTTGGTTTATGTAGATTGAGAATGCAATCCTTTGATTATACTATTTTTAAGGTATGATATATAGTTTCAAATATGTGTTTGCTCCAACTGCACAGTTTCTCACAAATATTTGTGTATTTACCAATATCAAAATAACCATATACCTTCGTGCTTATTAGTCATTGTTATTCTTATTTCATTTGTGCATACTTGATTTTGATTCATTTTAATGTTGTCAAGTTGTTGGTTCCTGGAACTTCTATTACTGTTCTATTTGTTCCCTGGTGCTTTATATAGTTTTATAATTCATCTATTACATTTCTTTCGATACAGATTCTTATATCATGCTTTGTCAAGACCTCACATGTTGAGCAGTACCACTGTGTAAAGGTGAGATATTACACACTGGTCGTGCAGTTGTCTTTATAATTTCTCCTTGTCAAATGGCTTATATATATTGCATATAAAGTAATTTCCCATTTCATGTTGCTGGTTTTTCTATTTTAGTAGGCATTGGTTTCTACAATCTGGAACTATAATTTATGTAAACATATGGTGCATAATTATAAAACTTTTGTTGTTCTTGACAACTAGACATTTAGAACTTATTATACACACCGATTTCTTTTGTAATGGTCCATGAAGAAGTTTGTTTAACCAGTAATCTGCGATACATATGCATTGGCAAACTAAAAAGCCTTGCATTGTTTTGGAAGACAAGATAGCCATGCACCTTAACTTATTCCTAGAACAACTGCCAAAATAATGTGATATTCAGGCCCTGGGGACTTCTTAATTATCATATAGGCCCTAGTATGACTCACAGTGATGCCAATGGCATCTATACCCTGCATTTTACTTGGGACCACTGTTCAAAACAGCTAAGCATCTACATTTCTTTCACGAATAATGTATGTTAGGAGCTCCATTAGCAAATAGTTTTGGCTAGAATGCACACATTGTTTAGTCTTCTTGTCTTCTTCCACCACTGAGCCTTAATTGTGAGTCTCACGTGCAGACTGTGAGCTCTGCCTTTGTTCTTCACCTCCTCCCAATATGTAGATACATCGTGAATCTTCTTCCTCTGTTTTCAAGCCTCTTGTCTTGAGCGTCGAGAATGTTGATTGGGGGCTCTGTTTTCGTCCTCCACTCCCTCCTGATACCTTTGTATGTCACGCGTCTTCTTTCTCCACCACCAAACCTACATCGTGAGTGTTGGGCATCGGTCGTGAGCTTCGCCTTTTCCCTCTTCCTAGGATCGGCCGACCTGATCGAAACGATATTGTTCCAGAACAGTCTCTGGCTGAAACTCTGAATTTGGTTGAGTTGAGACTTTAAACTTTGAATTAAACAATTGTCTGCTGTAGCCTTCATTTTAATAGAAACAATGAATGACTGGATACAATTTTAAAGACCCTGATTGATGTGGCTAAATGCTCACAACTAGCCTTGTTCATATTACAAAAACAAATCGTCAACCTAAGTTCGCATGTACAAGCAATTATTATTTTAGCTATCCACAGCCATTTCATCTTCCACCGTCATTCATCTTTTCCGTTACCTTTTGGGATGTCTGGGTATTGTATTTATTATTTTGACCTCTTGCACTGGTTTTTCTATTCTTGGACAATTCGTAACGCTATCATCACTCATTGAAAGCGTTGGAAATTGAAATTAACAGGAAGCTGTTATGTTAGATCTCCTCAGAGTCATCAGCCATCACAGAGCTAGACTCGCAACTCCTATTCGTACCGTCCAGAAAATATACAATGATATAGATGCTGAAAACATTCCCTTTGCAGACGGTGCTTTCAGACATCCTGCCTCATCCCGTCACTCTCTGTTTGATTGATTCTCAATCAAGATTGAACAGTGAAGACAAGTCCAAACCGCATGCAAACCAAGATCTAACCAATAAGATTGCTGCTACAATAGAGACCAAATCAGCTCCATCTACTAGTGGAGGAAACTCATTGAGGCACCAGAGGAAGGCTGATTCTGGAGATGCTTTGCCAAAAAACATGAAAGCTAGCATAGCAGATACACCCTCCAATTCTTCATCCACATCACAGCTTTGCAACCCAGATACAGAAGAGTCAACTCCAAGAGTTGGTAGCCAAAAGCCTTCCACTTCTGAGGACGTTAGCGATCAATTTGATACTAAAAAAGAAGTAGAAAAGGTACAGAGTGAAAAACTGCAAGCTCGATAACATTGTCCTAGAGGTGGCTCTTGAAGGGTCAAAGCTTACACTCCCCATCGAAGAAGGAATGAGTTCGTCTGCACAATTAGATGGAAATGAGGTTGCCATTGGCAGCAGTGTTAACATACCTACTAAGACTTCTAAGGAGACTAAAGGATCTGTTGCATCAGTTGACAAGAGGGACCATGATAGCTGACCATGGCACAAGCTCTCGAGGTGACATTATGACCAAATGAAAAAAAAAAATTCTTGTTGAATTGATTTGGATGGCCTTGTTTATTGGTTGATGAAATAGTGGTATCCGATTTGTCTGTTTTGATGATCATTGTATACAGGACATGGATGAGGAATTACTTTTGATTTTCCTCACTCCAATTTGTTTCTTAAGAAACAAGCTGTGAGCTGAAAAAAGAAAAAAAAAACATTGTTATATATTCATCCTTCCAATTCCTTCTTAGACATCACACATCTTCCATTGATGTGGCATTAATTCTAAGATTGCAAGTGCTTACTTACCTACACAATGCAGGCCACAAAGCAAACTTAAAAGGAAATTACTTGTGACAATCTCTTGTAAAGCCCTTTACAGAGTTCTCAGTTCAAGCTTGCCGCCATGTAAGTTTTGTTCTTTACACGTTTGGTGCCTTAATATAAGTTTTGTTCTCGATATGTATGAAGTTCTGCTGCACCTCTGCAATTTGCTAGAAAATCATATTTGGATGAACTAAGGCGACTTGTCTCAAAATGGTGAATCTCAAATCATGCATTCTAATGAGGGTAATCTTATGGTCAAGCCAGGAAATAAGAGACTGCTCCGAGAACATGGAAGAAAAATGCTTGCCCAAATTAAGTGGTGTCATCATCAGAAACAGGTATTATCTGTACGTTCATAAAGATTTGGAGGTGGTGTGAGGTTACTCTCTTGCCTCTTATAATGCCTCGGATCATCCATTTACCTTCAATCTCGGAAGACATGAGGTAGCATCTTTTTTTTCCTTTTAAAAAAGTAGGTCCGCTATCTCAGCGCCCCCAGAATCGGTCTCACAGATATGGAGAAAGATAGATGTAGGGATACAGACGGAAGGTACACAGTAGAGAAGTATCATATTATTAATTTTTGAGAATTGATCTTTGACCATTAAATCAGAGTTGTTATACATTCACTGTCTGTGTTACACCCCTGACTTTTTTTTAACCCTTTAAGCTTGTGAGGTATGAGGTCTTACTTTTTTGCTTACCTTGAAAGGTAGATATGAGGTCTTTCGTTCTTTAACTTGTAGCAAGGGAGTTTTCTCCTTTTTACTCTGCATGAGGCCCCTCCTATCTCAAAAGATGTGCTGTCTTTCTTTTACAACACGAGGCTTTCCCTCCTACTTTATGAATCTTTCTTATTCTCTAAGGCACGAGATCTTACCCTTTCCTCTTATTTCAAAATGTACCAAGTCTTTTTTTTCCCCGTTTTTCTTGTGTCTCAAGGTATGTAGTCTTTCTTTTACCATAGAAAGATATGAGTCTTTTCTGCTTTGGTCAGAGCTCCCTTTTATCTTCCTTAATCCCCCTTATCAAAGTGTGATGAATTGTTTTTTTATTATTATTTTAATTCAGGTGTCTAATCTCCTCTTAATTAATCATGGAGATAGAGCGACATTCCCTTTAGTTCATTTTTTAGATAAATTTGGAGCATATTATGCACATTCAGTAGTTGACTTATAAGATATTTATTCCATTTGGAATTCGAACTCTAATCGTTTTTTATTATTTCTCAGAATTGTATTTATAATGTAAGATTGCTAGGTTCATATGGCGATTCATGATGAATTCTTGTGGCAAGATAACAAAAATTATGACTTGTTCTCATAAGTAATATACTTGATGTTTGTGAGATGCCCCCATTGAATATTAGATAATTTTTATTTAGGATATATACATTTAGCCAAAAGTTCTTAGTATCTTTTCTATTATATACAAACATAATTGGCCTCTTCCTCAAATCAAAGCACGGGCAAAAGGCACTGCTCCACTTCTTCCTCAGAGTTTAAAAGGAAGATCAATCTGCCTGCAACTCTCCTACTCGATCATATATATTCTTTTCCTTCCTTCCTTCATTTCTTTCTCTTTCTTTCTTTCTTTCTTTCTTCACTTTTCACTTCCTTTATATTTTTTCCCCTTGATTTTGAGAGAAGTTATAAAGACACAATTAATCAAGCAGGAGTTTCCTTTCTCTCGTCTGCCGAGCAGAAGCATCAAATAAAGGCAGATCTGAAGCAGGACCCATGGAGAAGGAACGCAATCTATTGTGTAGCTCTGGAGTAACAGCGCGACGCACCCACCGCAAAAAAGATTCCTCCTCCACTGCACTGACTCTCCCACTCACAAAAAGCTAAAACATACTCTTTCTACTAAATTCCAACATGTACAGGTAGATCCTTTCCTTTCTCTTCTCGCTTCTCTTCTTTCATGTGTTGTTCTCCTAAGGCCTCCTGTCTGATGATGATGATGCAGGGCCTGGCCGGAAGTGGGAAAAAGAGGGTGAAAAAGTTCTGAGGGGAAGTGCCATTTTCGTGCAGTCACATTCCCATCTTCGGAGGAGTACTTGCTTGAGTAATTAAAAGTATGTCTAGTCTCTCTCGTCTTGCATGGCCCATGCTGGGCTTCAGAGTTCAGACCATGAACAAAAGGTTATTATAATTGCCTGTGATGCCTTAGTGTAATTTATGTACATTGCCTAACCTTTTGCTAAATACACCTTCAACTCCCTCACAGATTGACATAATCAGTATCTAGTATCTGTATGAATGTTTGTTATAATAGATTTTGAAATTAATTATCAACAGTGCAAAAATATTTTGTTAGGTGTCAATTACTCCCTCATACAAAGAGTCCACTTGTTAAGGCAAATGTCCTTTATGAATTGTCCTTTTTTAGAATATGTAGAGCCATCCTCGAGAGACTATTAAAGTGATGGCTTACCTTAAATATATGCGAGGAACCTTATGCACCTTAAGATAGCTGACAATATCAACTAATCTGTTTGAATGAGCCCTTTTAACCTTTTAGAATGTGTGGGTCATCCTGGAGATGTCGTTAAAGTGACAATTTCATTTTTTACTATAATATATATCTTAAACATATGAGAGGAACCCTTATGTACCTTAACATAGCTGACAATATCAATTAATCAGCTTGAATGGTCCTTTTAACTGAATGTTTATAACTAAAACAACACTACACAATCATCGTATAGCTAATGGCACAAGTCACCAGACAGTGCAATTAGGGTGATAAGTAAATCAAATATTCACGAACAAATTTTGATGTTTGATTTGATTAAAAAAGTTAATTATTTAGGTTTCATGTGATCAATTAAATGAATAAATTTAATAACTAATTAAAGTAAATCAACAAGCTTAAATATATTTGTGCTCAATTTGATAATATTTATGAATAAAGATTATGAATTGTTTATGAATAATATTCATTAATAAAATTTGTGAACTATGTCAATCAATAAAAAAAAGAGAAAAAGATATTTTAGGTACCAAACTTGATACTAAATTAGTGATTTTGATACCAAATTTTTGAAAAAAAAATTTAGTCTTAAAGTTAATACTTTATTTTTATTGTAGTCTAGGGTTTACCTTCTCAATTGGGTTATAGACCTTCCTAATTGAGTTATAGTGGTTAAGCTAAAAAAATTAAAAATAAAAAATCCGTAGGGTTCACATTTCCAATTTGGTTATAGTGTTCGATCATGATTTTTTTTTTTAAAAAAGAACTTGATACGTCTCCCATTGCATGGTATTAAAATTGTTACTTTTAAAATTTGGTACTAAAAAAAAAAGATAAACACCCAACTTTGAGACTATAAACGTTTTTTCAAAAGTTTAATAACAGAATCATCAATTTAATATCAATTTTGAAACCTAAAGAATACATGCCCCAATAAAAAAATTTATTAAACTTGTAAATAAATAAACAAGCTCTCAAAATAAAAAATAATGAATTTATGAAATAAAACTTAATAATCAACTAAATAATTTTAAAATATAAAAATTTTAAACAATTAAACAAACTCATAATTAATTCAAGTTTATATATATATAAAATAAGTCAATTTAGAACCATCATGGCCATGGCTTAGCTAATTTTAAGCTCCATTGACTATTGGAGCAAAGAAAAAATAAAAATAAAAAATGATATTGCTCACCCGAATGGTAAAATATAAATCACAGAAAATATTTTACTCTAATATAATGGTAAAAAAAAATTACTTCATTTATGACTAACTTATGGTTATAAGTGCACTCGTACATCTATCTTACACCCAATGACATTAGTTTATTAATATATAGAAATTTTATTCGGGTGGAATTAATTTTTTTTGTTGGGGTGAACAGAAAGTGGATCAAATATATATGCATCTCTCTCTAGATATTTATATATAAAATTATGATATATGATCCCTCTAAAATCGATAAAAACTGAACTGTCGATAACTTGGTTGAAATGTTGACTAGTCTTCGTGATTAGGAGGAAGAAAAAGATGAGTTATTTTTTAGGTTAACTGAATCATTAGAGGTATTAAAAATCAATACGATCCGACGATTCAACCCGAATCGATCCGAAAAAAATTAGATTCGGGTTTTAAATTTTTGGGTTCGGATTGGAGGATTTCGGGTTGAAAATTTCCGGGTCAGATTCGGGTCGGATTCGGGTTGATCCAAATTTAATATTTAGTGAATTTTTGAGGTTAAATCAAATTTTATTTTGAAAATTAAGATATTTTTATGTATATTAATATCAATATTAGTATGATCATGATGGAATATTGAGATAAAAGTAAAGAATTATAAGAAAAATAGCGAAAAAAGACGTTTTGAATCGATTTTTTTCAGGTTGGGTTCGGGTTGATCGGGTTGGTCGGGTTCGGATTCGGATTTGGGTATTTCAGATTGAATTCGGGTTCAAGTCGAATTTGGGTTGAGAGTTAAAAAAAAAAATTCTAATTCAACCCGAATCCGACTCTATCCAATCGACCTGAATTGACACTCCCAAAATCATTGAACCTTCAAGGTAAAAACCCAAACAAGGAGCCCGAGTACAAGAAAGTTTTTGGTCAACTATGCATGCAAGGCAACTAGAAGACAGGAGAAAAGAAATAGAAGATTAGAGGGACGATCAGAGGTGCCCGACCTTCCACATCGATGCTTAATGCAATCTCCGATTATATCAAAAATGAAAAGATAAATTGTGTTTTAAAGTAATGTGTATCTCTGGATGCCCACGTGCATTGGCATGTAGGGACAAGATTTTTTATAACTTAAAAGAGTGAGATGTCATATCCAAGATTATGAATGATATATTTCTAATAGCATCTCTATCCTGGTAAAGAGAATGTCTTATCGTCGTATCATAAGGTCATCTCAATCATATCTAGTATAGTAGAAGATCTCGTAGGAACATAGTAGGTCCACCATGTTAGAACGTGTTCGGCAAACTAGAGGGGGGTGAATAGCTTTTCTTCGATTTCTACCTATCACGTTAGTAAGCGCAAGCGGAATAACAAATAATAATAACAAACAATGCTAACGCAAACCTATTTACGTGGTTCGGAGATGAAGCTCCTACTCCACGATAGCCCGTAAGGTGGACGATCCCTCAATCCTTCGGCGGATCTCTCCTCGGATGTCCTCCGGCTAGCTCGTGTAGCTTCTTGTGGGTGGAGAAACCTCGCCACAATCCCAACTGCACCTCTGAGCTCTTAGACTACTATTTGGCTCCTAACCAAAGCCAAATTCGTCAAAGTTCCCAGCCAAAACGAAACTCTTTTAAATAGAGCTTAAGTCTGTTTTGGCTGCCACCAGTCGACTGTTCCCAGGGTAGTCGACTGCCCCCACCCAAATTCGACCGTTGCAAGCCCAACGTTCGAATTCTTCAGCTACTACCAGTCGACTGTCCCCAGAGCAGTCGACTGATATTTCTGTGGGGTTTACCAGTCGACTGCCAAACCACCAGTCGACTGCCCTACCTAGGTTCCCTTCCCGAGTACAATTCTCTCAGCACTCGATCCCTAAGATTTCCCCGAGTGCATTCCCTCAGCACTCGTACCCTCACGACTCAACTGACTCTTCACTAGCAGCCTCGACTGTTGCCTTCGCGCCCTCTTCATCTTTGGCTCTCGTCTCTCGGATGTGCACACAAGCCTCCAGCTTGCCTTCATGCCATCCTTCACACATGCCTCGAAGTCCGCGCCTCTCAACTCATCGTTCCTGCTATCCATGGTCCCTTGGGTGCTCACCCAAGCCCACGGCTTGTCTCCATGCCACCCTTCACCATACCCGAAGCCGTCCAGCTAAGTCCATGTGTATCTTGCAAGACCTACATACTCCAATACGCATATTAGAACACAAGGGTAAACCTAACTTAAACTCTTTGCCCAAACATCAAAACACATGATCACTCCGGACCATAGATTGCCCCAACAATCTCTCCCTTTTTGATATTTGGCAATCAGTTTAAGTTAGGGAAAACAAATAGCAGAAACACAATGCTAACACCCATTTGGACTTACGTTGCCAAGACTCCATCTTGGACTTACACCGCCAACGCATAGCAATGCAAACATGCATGGATTCTATCCTAAGGCATCCCCACACCTAACCTCCCCAAGTTAGGAATTTTACCAAAAATGAGTTTTTAAAAACCTTTCCAAGGCTTCCCTATATTGGACATACAAAGGCTTTTTAAGAACCTCTCCAAGGTTCCCCTTACGCCAAGAATGGAGCAACTATGCTCCCCCTTTACCTAAGCTCCCCCTAAACCTAAGGTTTCTCGCAAAGGTTTGTTTGGTTTCCCCTTAAACTCAACACTTCTCCCCCTTTGCCATACATCAAAAGACTCCAACAATTTCCTCCCTTATTGAACTCTTTAACCCCTGAATGATTATAAACACAGTGTACTAACCCCCCATAACGTTCCACACTTGTTTCACATCATTAAGACACTTTCCAATTGCTGAAACCCATTTTTCAGCCTTTACTAGTCGACTGGTACAGTTACCAGTCGACTGACACTATGAAAACTCAATTTTAAGCTTTCTGAACCCAACTTCAGAAATACGCCAAAAATTTCACAAATCTCCAAAAATTCTCAAATTTTGTGGAGAGATTTATGGTACCCATACCTACTTGGGAAAAATACATCCAAAAATGTATCTATCATCATTCCCAAGATTGACACAAAATCCAAAACTACCTAACTAGTTCAATTGAACCTTGACCTAAAGTCCTAGTTTTGGTTTTCTCTTGATGTCTTTGCCCATACCAATCCACAATGCATCCCTAGCATTGATTTATATGACATTTATACATCAAAAACCAACTTTCATGCTTTATGACCCCAATGTCATATTTTCATGTATAAAACTCAAATCCAACGAGCCAAAACCCAAGAATTGAGACTCAAGTCCGTCTCCAACTCTTTTGGCACACTTCATGGTCCATCTAGACCTCCTAGAGAAACACCTCCCGAGATCCATTTACCATGGATCCCAAAGACTCCTAGAGCTCCCCCTTGAGCTCTTAGCCCTAACCACCTCCCTAGGTGACTCAATAAACACTAGACCACACCGGTGTACTCCCGGTGACTCTTGGCCTACAAACTTAACCTTCTTAACTTTAGACACTTTGTCCTTGGTTAAGTCATTCCTTTTGCTTTTAAATGACACCCCCTTGTCAATTTTGGACTTCCCCTCCTTACCATAATTATACGCTACTCTAGCATATTTCTTTCCATTGACATTGGAGACCTTAGATTGGTATCCCAACCCTGATCTATCATTTTTGAGTTTTAGACCACCCAATATTATATCTAAACCCTTAGATCCAATAGTGAATCTATCTAGGGTTTTCTCTAACCTATCAAGTTTTTCCCATAATACTTGATTTTCCCTTTTTAGGTTCTCAAACCTAGTATCCATATGTCCTCCTTGGACATCCCTAGACCTACCCACCTTTCTAGGCATATGTCTCTCCTTCTTGGGATTTTTGCCTTGATCCTTAGGTCTAGCGGTCTTAGATTTATCATTATGCATGACCTTTCTAGGGTTTTGATCTACCTTGTTAACCCTATTCCTAACATTATACGTAAATCCATGATTATGCACAAGCAAGCATTGCTCATTATTTCTAACATGCATGGAGGAACTTAAGTTTGAATTGCATTTCAATTTAAAGTTAGGGATTACCTCCCTTACCCTTATAGCTCCCCCTTGATGTGATCTCTTCTTCTTTTCTTCTTTTTCCCATCTTTTTAAATGCTCCATTTTCTTGAGCTTTCCACTCCTTAGGTATTTCGTGTGGTAGTGTCCTAGCTCACCACACGTGAAGCATTTATTTTTTCCCTTTTCTTTTGCATTTCCTCATTCCTACAACCCATGTTAGATTTAGAAGAAATTGAAAAGGGTTTAGAGTTTACTTCCTTTTTCTTACCCTTTGGACACTTGTCCTTGTAGTGTCCCTTTTCATTGCACCCAAAACAAATGATGTGGTCTTTGGTCCTTGCATTGGCGGAGGTAGGAGCCTCTTCTTGCTCCGGTATTGATGGGGTTCTCTCCTCTCCCTCAATTCTTGAGATGTATACTTCTTCTTTTTCCCTTGATGAAGTGGATGATCTTTCACTTGATAGTGTCACTTCACTCGATGAGATTGACAATTCTTTTTCTTTTTCCTTTTCGTGGGCCATTAGGCTTATCTCCTTTGGCTCTTCCACCATTTTATCTTGGATAGGGTTTTCATGATATTCTTCCATCTTGTTCCATAACTCATATGCGTTTTCGTATTTACCTACACCACTCAATACATTATTAGGCAAAATGCTAAGTAATATCGAAATTACCTTCTTATTTGCTTTCGATTGACTTTGTTGCTCTTTAGTCCTATATCTAGGTCGAAGCTTCTTTCCGTGCTTATCCTTTGAAACTTCGAAGGACTCTTCTATTACCATCATACACTCCCAATCTATTCCAAACCAAGTCTTTATTCTTGTCCTCCAATAATCGAAATCTTCATGATCATACGGAGGTGGAGTGTTGATATCGTCCCCCAACTTGTCTTCCATCATCTTTTCCTTTAGCTTGTGCTCTTTTGGCGGTTATTCCATTGAGAGCGGACCTTCGCTCTGATACCACTTGTTAGATCGTGTTCGGCAAGCTAGAGGGGGGGGGGTGAATAGGTTTTCTTCGATTTCTACCTATCACGTTACCAAAGCCAAATTCATCAAAGCTCCCAGCCAAAATGAAGCCCTTTTAAATAGAGCTTAAGTCTGTTTTGGTCACCATCAGTCGATTGTTCCCAGGGCAGTCGACTGCCCCCACCCAAATTCGACTGTTGCAAGCCCAACGTTCGAATTCTTCAGCCATTACCAGTCGACTGCCCTCAGAGCAGTCGACTGATATTTCTGTGGGGTTTACCAGTCGACTGCCAAACCCCCAGTCGACTACCCTACCTAGGTTCCCTTCCCGAGTACAATTCTCTCAGCACTCGCTCCCTAGGATTCCCCCGAGTACATTCCCTCAGCACTCGTACCTTTACGATTCAGTTGACTCTTCACCAGCAGCCTCGACTGTTGCCTTCGCGCCCTCTTCATCTTTGGTTCCCGTCCCTCGGATGCACACACAAGCCTCCAGCTTGCCTCCATGCCATCCTTCACACATGCCTCGAAGTCCGTGCCACTCGGCTCATCGTTCCTGATATCCATGGTCCCTCGGGTGCGCATCCAAGCCCACGGCTTGCCTCCATGCCACCCTTCACCATACCCGAAACCGTTCAGCTAAGTTCATGTGTATCCTACAAGACCTGCACACTCCAATACACATATTAGAACACAAGGGTAAACCTAACTTAAATCCTTTGCCCAAACATCAAAACACATGGTCACTCCGGATCATAGATTGTCCCAACACACCATACTACTCTATGTGCCATGTCAGTGTACACTAGAGCATTTGAATATTTGGGCCGAGGAGAGGTGTCAAGTCGGAGTGGAAATGAGTCGAAGCGTCAGAACGACATGGTTGATTGAACATGAGCTGGATATGCAATCAGGAAGCCGAGTCCCTAGAGTATCCAATCGGGGGGATGAGGCCCTAGAATATCCCATTGAGGAGTTGGGCCCCTATAGTATCCGGTCGGGGAGCTGGGCACTTGGAATATCTGGTTGAGGAGTTAGGCCCTTGGAATCAGGTGGTTCGACAGGATCAGAATTGGCGAAACCGAATGTAGTCCATAAGGGAGTTGGGCCCCTAGGTGTCCGCAGTGTGTGGTCCACAATACATCATAACTTTCTATGGTGGCAAAGATGATAACCCTCATCCCAAGCGCCCCCTCACAGTCCATCCACAGGTTATTGTGAAGGAGATAAATCACAGGTGATTATTAGCCCTGAGCAACAATCATTGCATGGGGAGGACAGGAACCTGATTACTAACCATGAATTCAAAGTTGTACCTATGTTCAATGGGGTCCGAAGCAAATAATAAAAAATGACTTTTTTTTAACAATAAATAACTATAAAGTTCAATTTGCAAATAACAAAAACACTAAATACACCACGCCGCGCAATTAGGTCACGTGAGCAGAAGTCGGTCGCTGGGCAACATCACACAAGACAATCATTGTGCGAATCAACATGATTAGGTTGTACGAACAATTATCGTCGCACGATTAGGATGCAAATAGTGTCATGCGTTGCAAGATGAAAAAGAAAGTTAGAAAAGAAAATTAGGATTACCTCTTATTCGGTAGATCCGTGCCTAGAGTCCTGTGTTACAGGATGAAGAAGAAAGTCGGAGACAAAGATTATCATTACCTCTTGTTCGGTAGATCCGTGTCTTGGTGGAAAGAATACCAAAGAAGAAATCGTGTGCAAAGAAAGTCATGTGTCGGTGTGTGCCTTCGAGCCGTGAGAGTAAAGTTTAACCGATCGCCTTTGGTTTTCTTAGGTATAATTAAAAAAAGGGTCCCTAGGAAGATTGGGTATTTATCTTTTTTTTAGTCCCAAATTTTAAAAGTAACAATTTTAATACCATAGAATGGGAGACACCTCAAGTCTTTTTTTAAAAAAATTATAATTAAATACTATAACCCAATTAGGAAGGTGAACTCTAGGGGTTTTTAATTTTTTTTTACTTCAATATTACAACCCAATTGGGAAGGTGAACCCTACACTAAAATAAAAATAAAGTATTAACTTTGGGACTACAAAAGTTTTTTAAAGTTTGGTATCCAAAATGTCAAAAATAAACTAAGTTTGGCGGCAAAAATAAGCCAAGTTTATACCCAAAATCTACTTTCTTATATATATAGCGAGAGAACTGAACGACACATTATGCGCGACTATGCGCGACATCTGACCACAATCGATTCACCAATAGATTGGAGGCGCCTTATGGTCGAGGGCGCCTGTGTGTGCACGGTTGCCAGCGCCGGCAGTCTCCGATCGTCGGGTCCGATCCAAACTATAACCCATTAGAAAATGATGAACCCTAGGAGGGACGGGACTATATTCCGACTGGTAATCATCATGATACTACACCTCGAATCTGAATCGATTCTAAACCATCACAATATGTTTTAATAGACTTACCTCAATCGATTAAAATCATCACAATATGTTTTAATAGACTTACCTCCATCCATTAAGGAATGCAAATTGCAATGCAATGCATGCCTCAATTGGCTGAGGCATGCGATGACTGAGACATGCAATTGCATGTCTCTATCGATTTAGGTCATAATTAATTCGCTAATTGAGATGTCAAACCAATCGTATTCATCAATTGAATGACTGAGAAATGAGTATATATATATATATATATATATATATATATATATATATATATATATATATATATATTATATATATATATATATATATATATATATAGGGCCGATGCTGGGTGTGTAGGTTTTTAGTTTTTAGTGTGTTAAGTGGGATGGCGATGGCAACGCCGTTGAGCTTGCAATGTGCTGCCGCTCCACGCCTCGCCGATTAGAAGAATGCGCCGACCGATAAGATTTTATTTCAGGCAATGGATGGATCGGAAGGCAACCTCCCCTGCGCCAGCTCCTCCCTCCCTCTCCCTCTCCCTTCGGCGTCTTCTGACGCCGTCGGCGATCTCGACCTGTCCTCGTCGTCATGGGCGGCGCCGCTGCTGCTGGAGTGCGCACGGGCGATGAACTCGCGCGACGGGCGGCGGGCACGTCGCCTCATGTGGACGCTGAACGAGCTGGCGTCGCCGTACGGGGACGGCGAGCAGAAGCTCGCCTCTCTCTTTCTTCAGGGGCTGTTCGCGCGCGCCACTTGCTCCGGGCCGCGCACCCTCGGCGCCCTCGCCGACGCCTCGCTCCGCAACCACGCCTCCTTCGAGTGCACGCGCCGCACCGCGCTCCGGTTCCAGGAGCTCAGCCCCTGGTCGCCCTTCGGGCACGTCGCGGCCAACGCCGCCATCCTCGACTCCTTCTACTCCTCCTCCTCATCGAGCCTCCACATTATCGACCTCAGCAACACCTTCTGCACGCAGTGGCCGACGCTGCTCGAGGCGCTCGCCATGCGGGCCTCCGACGCCGATACGCCGCGCGTCACCATCACCACCGTCGTGGTCTCCGCTTCCGCCGTGCAAGAGGAGGCGATGAGGGAGGTCGGGCGGCGGATGGAGCGGTTCGCGAGATTGATGGGCGTGCCCTTCCGGTTCGACGCTGTCCATCACCCTGCCGGCCGCGACCTCTCCGACCTCGACCTCGACCACCTCGTCCGCGATGGCGGCGACGCCGCCCTCGCGGTCAACTGCGTCAACTCGCTCCGCGGAGTGCCGGCCGTCGGCAGCCGCCGAGACGCCCTCCTCGCGGCTTTCCGCCGGCTGAACCCGATGATCGTGACGGTGGTGGAGGAGGAAGCAGAGCTATCAATGGAGGGGGAGGAGGAGGAGGAGGAGGCGTTCTTGAAACTCTTCCGCGGTAGCTTGGGATTCTTCTCCGCCTACTTGGAGTCGCTGGAGGAGAGCTTCCCGCGCGCGAGCGAGGAGCGACTGTCCCTCGAACGCGCAGCCGGCCGCGCGGTGGTGGACCTGGTGGCGTGCCCGGCTGCCGACTCGGCCGAGCGGCGGGACACGGGCGCAAGGTGGTCCAGGCGGATGCGGGCGGCGGGGTTCGAGCCCCTGGAGTTCAGCGACGACGTCACCGACGACCTGAGGGCGTTGCTGAGGAGGTACCGGGAAGGCTGGTCGATGCGCGGCGTCGCCGCCGCCGCCGGCGCATTCCTCGCCTGGAGGGAGAAGCCGGTGGTGTGGGCGAGCGCGTGGAAGCCTGCAGCCCCGAGAGAGTGATGCCCAAAACTACTCACAGCTCGATCGTGCTTTGCCAATCGGTTGGTTCGTGTATATCTTCTATCTTCATAAACAATGAACATTAACAATCTCATCGATGGCTGGCCTGATCATGCATGCGTATTCAACAAACTTCTCCCAACTCCAAATTCCAAAACATTCTACCATCAATCTAATTAAATGATTATAAACCCCATCCTACTTAATAACATTTAATAAGTGAATCAGAAAAAAATTATTTATCCTATATGGAAAGATAAATTTAAAAATCGAACAAATCACTTTACGAGAAGATATTTTTTTTTCGACTTCATCGAAATCTATCTTTGCTCATTTCTATAATAAATACTCCATCTATCGTCACTGGCTTCCTAGCTCATTATGTTGCCGCTGAGAAGGAAAGATCGAGTAAGGACTGGGAGAAGGCGACAAGGGAGTACTGGAGCGAGCGAGCGAGCAAGTACAAGGTAGTTTTAGAGCTATGTATATTGGATTTTGTGTGTTTTGTTCCTTGCAAAATATTAAATGCGAGCCATTCATTCGTCATGGATGATTTTGCACAGAGGAAGGAAGCTCAATAATTTTGGTCATTCAGTTCGTTAGAAACGCACATTGCAATAGAAGGTAAAATTTAAGTGTTAATTGGTGAAAAATCTCTAAAATTAAATTGGACTTTGCATACAGTCTCCATCACATAAAATCTTTGCACGCACTCACATATGAGATTAACAATATAATTTTGTGTGTTATTTTTTTATTAGTATAAAATAATAAAAATTCAGTATATATTATAAAGATTTAAATATAAATTATTTGGAATTTAGTACTAATTTAAAAAAAACTGAGTATAAAGTTTCGATGACCCCTGCATCATGATCTTAATACGGTGACGCCTCCATCATGATCTTGATGTGGTAGTGGTGGCTTCTCCATCGTAATCTTAATGCAACCTCATATATTCAAATTTCTTCAAATAATACTTAATCTAAACTAATTCATACTTAATTCAAATAATACTTAATCTAAACTAACTCATACTTAATTTTTTATAATGTAAACTGAAAATTTTACTATATACTGAAATAATGTATATTCAAATTTTCTAAATTAATACTCAATCTCAAATAATTTATATTTACATCTTTATAATGTATATTAAATTTTTACTATTTTATACTAATAAAAAAATAATACACAAAATCATCTTGTCAATCTTATCAGGGAGTGCATGCAAAAATTTTATGAGGTGAGGACTACAGGCAAGTTCAATTTCATTTTAGAGAGTTTTCATCAATTTTCCTAAAATTTAACATAACAACCCTTTTATAAAAAAAAAATCAAATATCTAACAAAATAATTTTACATCTATTACAAATTAACTTTAAATCATATCTGTTTCGGAAGGAATCGACATCGATGGTCAATCACCTAGGTTCAGCCTACGTGGATGCTGACGGGAAGGGAAGAACTCTCCGCCCTGCGAGATCAACACGAGCGTTAGGGGAACACGCCGGAGGTTGTCCGGCGGAGCCCACTCCGACGCTCAAGTCAGTGCCTCGATGGATCTGAATAGAAGGTAGAAAAATGTGTAAGTAGTAGAGAGTGCGTCCTCTCCTACCGGAGGGGTTGGACTACCTTTTATACCTGTGGCGGCTGCCTTGGCGCGTCTCCATGATCGATGCCACGTCCCCCCCCCCTTTAGTGATTACTGGATAGCCCTTGAAACAGTCCACGCCGTCATTACGTGTTTCGACCCGTTGCGATATTTATGGGTCATGATGACTCCGCGATAGCAGGAATGTTTATCTGTAGATTCGCGATGGAAGGGGGACCGTTGCTTAAGGTCGAAGGCAGCTTGGGCTCTGCTTTCCCGAGGTGATCTCGGGGTCTTTTGGCCCGGGCGATCGCGGGCGCCCTACTTCCCCGAGGTGGTCTCAAGACCCGACATCCCGAGGTGATCCTGGGAGGGGTTCTTTGATCCGATCTTCTAGGGCGTGTTTACCGCTGGAGGGGCCCTAGAGGCTCCTTTTCCCGAGAGTGTCTCGAGAGCTCTAAAAGGAGAGCCGCTCAAACTCGTCGCGTTTTGCCACGTAGCTTCTTCATCCCACGTGCCCCGCCACAGCTACTCAACTCCATCACAAGTCCCTCTCTTCAAGTCTGATCGAAGGAAGTGTGGTTGACTGATCGGACTAGTGTGGTGGTGAAGAAGCTGTATCCGGGGGGGGTCCTTAGCTTTTCGACGCGTCCAGGCCATAGGTTTTTAGGAGGGTTCCCTTTCTCACACAAAGGGTGGAAGGAGAAGTTTTTCTTCATCCAACTGCCTGTGTTGCCCTTTAGTTCTCTTCATTGGATAGAGGCTCTACCGCCTCCTCCCTCTCTAGGGGGGTTTCTCCAGAGTCCTGCGTACCAGCCTGCTAAGAACGTACTCTCCGGCATAGAGTTCAGTGGCCCTGGGCTGGTGTAGAGTGAGGAGCTCATGTACCGAGCGGGCTTTAGCCCCAAAGTGATCCGAATCAGCCCCAGCCTTGGTATGTTCGACGTTTTCATCAATGCTCGTTAGTTCTAACTGATGTTTCCTTGTCCGGCTATTGAAGAGGAAGTCATGTTCTCCAAAGTGATGGACCAACTTATCAAGTGGGAGGAGGCCAACAAGGAGGCGCTGACTCCTCCCCCGGCTGTTCCGGATGCAGCCCTTGTGCCTGCCGAGTCCTCGGAGGGGACCGCTGAATCTTCCCGCGAGCCTACTTCGCCCGGAAGGGTAGAGGCTACTGATGCATCCCTACTTGTAGCGAACTAAGGGCTTTCTAACTCGTCGATTGACCCTCAGGCGGGCCTCCTTCCGGGAGTGACTCTACCCCTGTTGTTGTTCATCCAGAGGGGGTCAACGAGGGATCCTCCCACTACCGCTCCCCCAACAATCCAGTTCGCTGGTCGGCAATAAAGGCGAATTCCTGAGGGCACGGACTCCAGATGGAAAAGGCTACACTCTGATGACCCCAACCCTCTTCCTTCCGCCCCTGAGGCGGCTGTTTCTCCTTATGAAGGTGAGGAATCTGTTCTCGTATATTCCCTCGTTCCACCGCCCGCAGTTCCAGAAGCGGGCGTCCCGGCCCCCGACTCTCCATTAATTGACCCGACCGAGGCTCCGAAGGGTAAGGAGGTATTCTGATCCCAATACTGGATGAAGCTCGCATTCAAAAGAGGTTGAATGCAGCATTGGAGGCATCCATGCAATCTTTTCCCCCAGTGCAGTTTAAGGAGGTTCCTGTCAAGGGGCTTTTATCTTAGGGAACTTCCAGCTCTGAGGAGGGTGACTCCGACCCCTCTTGCCTGCCTCCTGAACCTCCTGCGGTCCAGCTACTTCCTCCGCGCAGGGGCTCGTTGCCTTCTGAGGGCCAGGCCGACCTCTCGAGGTTGCAAGGAGGAGAGGTCGTACGTGTCTCTGCGGGGCCTCTGACCAACCTCCGTGAGACCCTTCTGAAGGTGCGTGCTACTGTTGCATAGGATGTGTTTTGGTAGGCAGCTGACGACTGCTTAACGGCCGGTTGTGGCTTATATGCCTGGCCTCAAATTGAAGCCTTAACCCGTCGGGCCCTGAGAGCAGAAGCCGCGCCTGACCACCGGGGGTCAGCCGAGCTCTACGGGCGAAGGTGGAGCATTTGTTGAATGCTCTGATAGCCAAGGAGTCCGCCCTTCATAGTTCTCGACACCGGGGGCGGTTGGTCTCTGAGCGGGCGGTGGCCATTACGAAGGATCTGCTCCAAGTGACGCAGGAGCGAGATCAACTTCAGATGAGAGAGGAAAAGTTGTCGGGCGACCTCCATCTTATGGCGGCCTCGACCGAGAGGCTGAACGCGCACGTTCAGAATCAAGCACAACAACTCAGCCAGAAGGAGTCCGACCTCCTGATGGTGATTGATCGCGTGGCTGTCTTCGAGGATGACCTGACCCAGGCTCGATTGGAGGTATGGGCCGTATCAGACAGACTCAGGGAGGCCCTGGCAGAGCAAGATACAATGTCTGTCGAGGTGGAACAGCTGAAGTGCGCCAAGGAGGCTGCTGAGGCCGAGCTGCGTGACTTTCGGGCGACCAATACCTTGAGCAATAGAGAGGCCAAAGCGGACTTCAAAGCCAAGTTCCTGGAATCGGATGAATTTGGCGCTATCATCGTTGACCAGGTGATGAAGCGCTTGAAGGAAGGCTTCCACGGGGTCATTGACTAGTTGAAGAAGTCTCAATTTCTGACTCCAGATGTGGACTCAAGTTTATGAGTGTCGGCCGAGTTTGGAAGGAACTCTTTCCCGAGGACCAAGAGTCGTAGGGTCATGTGTTTACCAAGGAGATTGGCCCTGCTGTATCACTTTTGATTAAAATGATCACATTCCTTTACTTTACTATCTCGTGCATGCATTTGTCTTCGCGTCAAGGGCTCAGAGAGTAGCGAGATCGGGGTGTTTCTGGTTTAATCCTGGGTACGGATCTCCCAAGATAACTCCGCAGGCCCAAGTACCAGGTCGACATTTATTCTCCTGTGGGGCCCCCGTCGACTCTTCTCTTTTGGAGAATGTTTGGTGGCCCGCGAATCGTCGCCTCCGCATCTCACGCAATCTCTTGAGTTGACTCATAAAGGGTTGCGGGTTGCCAGGTGTGGCGAAGGCATGCCAATCGATACGACGCTTCAGAATTAGCGTCCGTTGCTATTCCCGCGCCATGCCTGCATTAGCAGTGGTCACTATAAAGAGGGGAAGAAGGGTAAACCTTCCCCATTCATTTCGCTTTCGTAAACTCCTTGCGGTGAGATGTCAGTGCCTTTTCCTTCGCCACTATTTACGGCAGGAGGTGCCGACACCACCGGGGTGGACAGCGGAGACGTAGTAGTGTTTCTTGCCGAAGGGCCTAGCGGAGGTGGAACCCCATGTTTCACACTATTTGCCAGGAAGCATAGCGGAGATGATGTCCAAGGTCTCGCTGAGGTGGGACTCTGGGATTAACCTATGAGTCCAGAAGAGACATCATGTGCTCCGCCGGGGAGCATAGCGGAGATGACATCTCCTGATGGTTCATCTTCTGCACCCCCCCCCAGGCGGTTCGTCCGCTTCAAACGCCATCCCCTTTCGACTGCTTGTTTCCCCAAGTTTTGGGAACCGGATGGTGTTTGTCGGGGATGATGCAGTACCGTCACCCAGGGAGGAGGGGTTGCAGTCACTGCTTCCTCTCCCCTTCCTTGTTAATGTTGCAGTCATCCTTGTTGTTGGATGCATCTTGGCGGGAAGAGGTAGTCGGGGTATCCATGTGTTACCTCAGGCGTCCTCATTTGTTAATGGTTACACGAATGAAGGATCGAGGGGTCCCCACTACGGCCGAGGGTTCGAGGATTTCGATCATAACACACATGGATCCCCGCTCACCGGCTGTTGGAGGACGGTTTCGAGCCAAGCGATTCTGCTGGAATGATGTAGTGACGAAGAAAAGCCCGAGTAGAGGAATGATTCCCTTTACCGGTTCTTCTGATTGTATCTTTGGTGTTTCTCTGAGATGTTGGCATCAATGTATTTCCCATATAAATGAAGAAAAATATTTGTTACCTTTGGTGTGTGCATGTCTTCGCAACACAACTTATCCCGGGTCAGAGTCTCGACTACTTAGTCGGGTGTCTGCACAGTCCAACCTAAGTACCCCTGGCATCCGCACCACCACGAGGTATTAGGGTTTTTATTCTTGGTTGGGAGTCCGTAGCAACCCAGACCAAGCCTAAGTACCCCGGGCATCCGCAGCACTACGAGGTATTAGGGTTTTTATTCTTGGTTGGGAGTCCGTAGCAACCCAGACCAAGCCTAAGTACCCCGGACATCCGCAACACCGCGAGGTATTAGGGTTTTTATCCTTGGTTGGGAGTCCGTAGCAACCCAGACCAAGCCTAAGTACCTCGGGCATTCGCAACACCGCGAGGTATTAGGGTTTTTATTCTTCGGTAGTACACTGATATTTTGGAGAGTGCCCCTTCCTTTATTACTTGAATTCGCTGCAAGGCAATAGAGATACACAGGTGGGTATATAATATGCAAGGTAAACCTTACCGGGATCGGAAGGGTCAGAGATAGTTGGCCTGCCCGCGCCTCTCGAGCCTTTTGTCCCTCTCTCCCTGTGCATGACCGCCTCCTCCAGCTAGCCTTTTAAAGCCCTCAGGTTCTTCGAGGACTCTGACCTAACTTCCCTGCTGCAACACCGCCGAGACACCAGCTGGTCCCCTCTGAGTTCAGCCACTCGGTCGCCTACAGAGAATTTTATCTTCTAGTGCTAGATAGAGACCACCGCCTGGAAGACACTGAGAGCCGGGCGACTCAGGATGGCGTTGTAGGAGGAGGGAGCATCCACAATCAAGAAAGGCGTCCTCCTTGTCCTCTCCAGCGCGTCACTACCCAATGAGAGCGATAGGGTGATTTGCCCTATCGGCTGTACTCGATACCCCGTAAAGCCAAACAGTGGGGTCGAGACTAGGAGTAACTCATCCTCATCGATCTGCATCTTATCCAGAGCCACCTTATACAAGATGTTTACGAAACTTCCTGTGTCCACGAAGATGCGCTTAACCTCGTAGTTGCTGATGCAGGCTATGATTACTATGACATCTTCATGGGGAGCTTCCACCTCTTCTAGGACTACTGGACCGAAAGAAATTGTAGGGTCGTGCTCCTGACTCCGGCTTGTCCCAATGGAGTAGTTTTCCAGCCGCCGGGTATGAGACTTCTTCGCCCGATGGGAATCTCCTCCGGTGGGTCTCCCGGAGATTACTCCAACATGCCCCGAGGGCGGGCCAGGCATAGGGGTCTTGCCCTTCTAGAGATCTCTTTCTAAGGAGAGAAATCTTTGGGGTGTCGGCCCCCGACTCCTTCCTCGTGGTCGAGACCTAGACCGATGTCGGGTCTCATTTCCCCCGGCCTGCTGCCGCCGGGGAGAAAGGCTTCGCCGTGGAGATCTTCGGCGGTACCCCGCTTTATTCCACTTTCTTCGAGGTTTGGTGTCTGCCTCCTCACCGAATCTCTTCTTCAAGGCATGATACTCATCGATGGAGTGTGTTGTGCTACCATAAAAATCGCAGTACTTCGGCACTGGCTCCGGCTGCTCGGTGTCCACCGTCTCAACCAGCCTTCGCCTACCCGCCCACTGGTCCTTCCCGAGATGAAGGACTTTTCCTCGAGTTGGAGCTGGGGGCTCCCTCCTTTCAGATCGAGGAACGACTAGAGGGAGGACTTCGGCTGGTTCCTTGCGGCGGGCATATTGCACCTCCTCCACGTTGACATGCTTGACAAAACGCCCTAATAGATCATCGAAGTTGACGGGGGGCTTCTTCACCAGGGATCGGAAGAAATCCCCTTCCGCGAGCCCATGGGTGCAAGAGCTGACGAGGATTTCCGACGCACGTCTTGTGCTACCCTATTGAACCGCTAGATGTACTCCTTAAGCGTCTCATTCGGCTTCTGCTTGAGGGCGAACAAATTGAGCGCCGTCTTCTGATAACGGCGGCTGCTGGCGAAGTGGTGGAGAAAGGCGGTTCTAAATTTCGCAAAGGAGTTGATAGAACCTTGTGGCAGCCTCTGGAACCATCGTTGGGTTGCTGCCGACAGGGTGTTTAGGAACACTCAGCATTTCACACCGTCAGTATACTGGTGCAGGAGTGCCACGTTCTCAAACTTACAGACGTGATCTTCCGGATCCGTTTTCCCGTCGTAATCGGCGATCCCAGGTCCACGGAACTGCTTCGGCATGGGGTCTTTTACAATCTCAAATGAGAAGGGAGTAGAGGGAACCATCTGGGAGGTCTTAGGTTCCTCCATTTTCCCTTGTCCTTTTTCGTGCCTCTGCACGCTAGAGGCTACCGAGTGGACCTTCTCGATATCTCCGGGAGAGTTTTTTCGGGGACCTGGGGCTGCTCCGTCCCGTTGTCCCACAGGTGTGACGGATCTCCGCGAGTGCGAGATGGAGACTATAGGGATCTCCTCCCGCACAGGAGCCTCTTGGTGTGAGGCAGCTTATTCGACTTGGTGCTGCTCAAGCACTTCTTTGATGGCGTTGGTCACCAAGCGGTCTAGTTCCTCCCTCGTCAGGACAATGGCTTGTTCCTCCGGTCCTGCCATCAGTACTCCTTCTGGTGCTTTACTGGATTCCCACAGACGGTGCTAAACTTGTTCTGGAAGGAATCGACGTCGATGGTCAGTCACCGAAGTTCAGCCTATGTGGATGCTGACGGGAGGAGAAGAACTCTGCGCCCTGCGAGATCAACACGAGCGTTAGGGGAACACGCCAGAGGTTGTCCGGCGGAGCCCACTCTGACGCTCAAGTCAAAGCCTCGATGGATCAGAATAGAAGGCAGAAAAATATATAAGTAGTAGAGAGTGCGTCCCCTTTTACCGGAGGGGTTGGACTACCTTTTATACTTGTGACGGCTGTCTTGGCGCGTCCTCATGATCGATGTCACGTCCCCCCCCTTTGGACGTTACTGTATAGCCCTTGAAACGGTCCATGCCGTCATTACGTATTTCGACTCGTTGCGATATTTATGGGTCATGATGACTCCGCGATAGCAATGATACTTATCTGTAGATCCGCGATGGAAGGGAGACCGTTGCTTAAGGTCGAAGGCAGCTTAGGTTCCGCTTTCCCGAGGTGATCTCGAGATCTTTTGGCCCGGGCGATCGCGAGCGTTCTACTTCCCCGATGTGGTCTCGGGACTCGACATCCCGAGATAATCCCGGGACGGATTTTCTGATCCGATCTTCCAGGACGTGTTTACTGTTGGAGGGGCCCTGAAGGCTCCTTTTCGCGAGAGTGTCTCAAGAACTCTGAAAAGAGAGTCACTCAGATTCATCGTATTTTATCACGTAGCTTCTTCATCTCACATGATCACCACATGCTACTCAACATCATCAATACATGTATCAACCGTGAATCCGAAAGGACATGTTAGAAACACACATGGTGGCACTGTGGGAGGGAGAGAATGTCAAGACGTAGTGGTGGTATCGAATAAATATAAAAAATAATTTATAAACATTCAGAAATCAATATTTAAAATATTCATCTCATTTAAAATTTAAAATATTACTCTAAATATATTTTGAATAGGAGAGATAATGACGTCTAATGTTAAAAATACACTGATGAAAAGTATAATAAACTAGTTAATCACAGATTTTAGCAAATAAAAATGCAGTATATCAAAGTGCAATAAAAATATATATCAGGCGTATTTAATTTTTATTATAATATTTCCTTGTGTTTAGGTGTAGAATTTGATTAGATTAGGTTTTAGTTTTTTTTTTTTAAAAAGTTCATCCTTTACTAAAGTTACCTAAACAACATCGACCTATGCATATGATTGTATATTGTATAAGTATGACTTTTGGTTAATTGTGGTTATGAAAAAAATTTTCTAGCTCTTCTACTAATGCTGAATGAATCAACGCATATATAAACGATAAATCAAACTCATTACTTTTACGCTTTGGTTTTTTAAGGTAATTTTTCTTCTGCGGCATTGTTAACTAGTAGAATCTTATGTTGCCAAGAAGAGCAAGCTTCAACTAAGTAGAAAGGACCAGAAAAGCTCACCTCTCACCCCAACTGCTGATGAAGGTGAACCTCAAATCTATTGTAAACAGCTTCAAGATTGTTCTCGATGATCAGCATCTTTGCATTGACATTCCTATGACACTTTGCCATCAAAGCCTGAAGAAAACAAGCATCAAACGACATGAGTCTCTGTTGTTTACTCCTTGACATCTTAGTAAATGCTTGCAACAAGCGTTTCTAGTGGGGCAGACAGCTGCTCCTAATCTGCCATCCAAAAGCATATCAACTCAGATTTCAAAACCATAATAATTGTACCATGCATAAGTTGTTCAATGATAAAACAGGATAAGGTCAAAATCATAGAGAAAAACTTGCTCAAATCCAAAAGGTAAAATACATTTTTATGCGCAGACTTTGAGAGTTGCTTTCTCTTTAGTGAGAGACATTGATACCTGTCTGTCCACAATATTGATTCCTTGTTATTGTCTATTTAGGACTTGCATGTTAGCCAAACACCTACGGCTAAAACTTAAACAAGACATATACCTTCTCCACAAGATGTGTTATGTTTAGTGCTTGATCAATAGTTCTAGTGGTATTGGTGACTAAATGGTTGATGATTAGTCATCTTCGATGTGCGTTTGGTGGTTAGTCATATTTGTCAAGTGGGTAGCAACGAATTCGGCTTGCTATTGAAAAAGGTGACAATATTTAGGAGAATTAGTATAGTGTGTTCAACACTTTCAACAAATGGGCAATTATTTATTGATCGCCAAATATATTTGTATGATTGTTATAGTAGATATCCCTACTACTCACCCAATTTGTTCAGTTAACACTGGACGAGCCAGTTGACTTATTGATTCCTTTGGTCCATCTTGCTTGCTTGGACCATTGATCCGACTAGTCCATCGGACTTAGCAAATTTGACTCGAATATAGTAAGACTTAGATACCTACCAAGTGCAGAAAAATGAAGAAACAATTGCAGTCCAAAAATAAATAGCAAAAGCGAAATAAAACTCACAAGAAATACCTAGGATTTACCTCAGTCATATCTGTGATTGATGCATTGTTGAGGAGGAAACAATCACTCTCCAAGCAAGAAACTGCTAAAACTTCTGAACATCCAAAGATCTACTGATTTGTACATTCTCAATCCTTTTAATTTTACATCATTACTCTTGGACCAAAGGATATTGTAATTTGGCATATACACAAAAGTTATATGTGTTAAATTCTTGGACCGAACACTTTGAGCAGTTCAAAAAGAGACAAGTTAAAGAAAAACTTTTACAATAGTGTTTAACAGTCCAATTGATGATACAAAACCCAAGGAATATATGAAATGCAAACTGAATCTAGTGTACAAAAATATCACAGACACTTCGTCTTCTCCATGAAATTACCTGGACTATAACAGAAGCTTTAGTGTAAACGTTCATGTAAATTCCATGTGACGTACTGCTGTTCTTCAAGAGGTGTAACTTACTGAAAGTTAGTCATCCCAAGCAGAATCCCATCCGTCTTTCTCCGGTGTCCTTGAAGTGAGGCCATTTGATGAAACACTTGTAGATGTGTGTTTTTCTGCAGGCCTTGTGGCAGCTTCGTCATCCCAATTGTCATCCCAGTCATCCCATCCATCGACAGCATTGGAGTCAATTGTTACAGTGGACTGCGGCTGATCACTCATCTCAATCTGCTGATATGGGATTCCAGAACTGTCTGTGTTTCTTCTCTTCCTATATCGACAACAAGTCCATGTTGCTCCAGAAACAACCACAGTAATACCCAAAAGGTAAAGACCATAAATTGGGGTCAGGCGTATGTCATAAGTTGACACTAGCTGCTGAAAGAAATTCCAGTTAGAATCAGGAGCTCCAATTTGAATAGTGCAATTACCGCTTCCCGAATCTATGAAAATTTCGGTGACATTCGAAGCATCAAATAGAATCTGTGAGAATAAGTAGCAGAAGTCAGCTTAAACCTTTTCCACAATCTAATCATGATGGTTAAAGCAAAGAAAATTCTTAGAAGCAAGAGCACAGCTCCATTTGGTTCTCAATTTTGGTTCTAAAAAGCATCACAATATAAAATATATTATCCATATCATAACTACTCGAGCTTGTTCTTGTTCATTATTATTAGTAGTATTTATTGTGGCACTGTAAATGATTATCAACTATATACTACAATAACTTTTTGTATGGATTTATAAATTTGCTCCATTGGTACACATGCACAGCGTAGCTGAAGCTGATTCACACATTCTTTAGCTTTATTTTCTTTTGACACAAGGTATAATGAGTTCAAACAACTTGTTTTGTCCGAAACAACCATTACCAATAGACACATAAAACCATGTCAATAAGCATTCAAATTATTCAAGCTGAGTATGGTCTGTATGTACTCGCTACGTATAAATCCATGCTTTATGGAGAAAACTAATATCTTCACCTCAGCAAATAAGCAATTTGTAAAATGATCTAGAAATCACAAATATTTTACCATCTTAAAATGCTAATGAAAGAAATCTTTTTCTATCTAACCAAATAGGACAAATTGCTGCAAGCTAAATGATATGAGAGTGAACCTTCTTGGGAATATTTTTGGGCAGAGTAATGCTATCATTAGTAATAGGAAAGGCAGGCTTTCCTGTAATTTTCACATTAGAAGTGTCATCTCCAATATTTTGAACTACAAGGGAATAAATTTTGGAATCTGCAATGAGGAACCAGAGATTAAAAGCATGGAAAAATCTGGATCTTATAGCTTAACCTATTCAAGTTCCACATCTTCCTCAAAGAAAATACTATATATTAATTGACAAATGCAATAAAAACTTCGTGTTATAGGAGCCCTCATCAGATAGATAGTTTTATTTTCAAAAAGCTTATCTTGACAAGTACAATGTTTGTTGGAAAATATCTTTAAAAAAAAATCAGTTGTATTTGCAGAATACACTCAATTCATATGCCACCGAGACAAGCCTATCAAATGCTATGCATCTTTACTTCCTATCAAGTCCATTTTGATTCATGCATCAGAGACAGTAACTAGCCGCATTGTATTAAAATTAAACCTGATCAAGGTTCACCAGCAAAAACAAATAAACAGAGATAGCAACAACAACAGAGTTGTAAATTAGAGTCATTTACTAAAAGATTTTAGGAATCTGGGCAAATACTTCCAGTACATCCTCCCTTCCCTTTTCTTTATGAGTAGGACAGCTCTTATGATAAATTGTCCTATGAGCTTGTTCATATAAGCTTTTTCTCCCATCATAATTGAACACACAGTAATCTTCTCTCTGAAATACATAGATATACTGGATTCGAGAATTAATTTATTCTAACAATTCTCTTTTTAATTTTCTTCTAGCTTAGGTGTAGCTAAATGGAAAAGGGATTTTAGTTTGGTGGGGATCTTTACTTCAATGAATTAATTTTTTTTTCCTTGCAAATGGGTGTAATTTCTTACAATGAGGGAACAAAGCATCGGACCACAATTTAACAATAAAGTTTCTGGACCAAGTGCAGAGAACTCGATATCCACTGCAAGTTAACCAAATGTATCATTGCTTAATTGTCTTAGTTTTGTCTGTTGGCAAGTTATTCTCTACAATGACTGTGTAGAAATATGCTGCATAATAATACCCTGTGAAGCTACAGTTTACAGCTATCGTTTACCAATTGTGGATGAAATGCAGTTAAAAGGGCGGGGTTTCAAGAAACTGATTAGATATGAAAATAATGCAGTAGTGATAAAAGATTGTTTGATGCACATCTTGAAACGTTTACCATATGCTCAACAAACTAGGAAGTTCAATATTGTTCATTTTGAACTTAAATGCCTGCAGATTGTAACCTGCTATTGCATATGCTTCTCTATGCAAAATGTACAGCTAGTGATATTAAAGATTGCATGTAGGGATGGCAATGGGTAGGATTTTATATCCTCCTTACCCATCCCCATTTATTATATCCATCCTCATACCCATACCCATCAGATATTTAACTTTCATACCCATCCCTATACCCGTCAGAGGATCGGAAATCCATATCCTACCCATCATCCTATTACTATCTACAATTCTCACTTTTTTATAAAAAATAAATTATTTCAATGTACATGTTTGCTCTTCCTCGTCTCACGCTTTTTCGATCGGGTGAGCATTTCTCATGGAAAAGATGATGCGATATATGTTGGTGATCGAATTAAAATGCTAACTAAGTTTCTTTTAAGGCGGGAAGCAAGCAAAAAAATTTTCATTCCCAATAAAAATGAGGAATATATATATCGGGTATCGGGTAGGGTATGGGTAGGATTTTATCACATCCGCCTCCATACCCATACCTGAATACCCAATTACTATAATCGGGTCTAAATATTCCCTCCATATCCTTCTCCATTCGGGTCGGATGTCGGATTCCCTATCGAATTCGGGGGAAATTGTCATCCCTAAATTTGCATGATAAAATGTACACACAAGTTGTTCAGCTATTGCATATGCTTCTCTTTGTAAAATGCTTTTCTTTGCATTACGAGAATGATATCACAACAAGCCACAACAACCATTACGATCCCAATGAGGAGGCAGAAGTAAACCAATGCCCTTGCATTGAACAAGAATGATAGAATGTTAAGCATGTCCAACAGATTGACAATGACACTCCCCAAGGACCTTCTTTGTTGTATCCCAATAGATCATGAAACTACAATAACTTAAGAGGATGTAGAAGAGTACAATAACAACAACCAAGCTTATTCCACTAGGTGGAGTCAACTATATGGATCCTTCTACGTCATTGAGTTTTGCCCCCGATTATATCAGGATGTAGAAGAGTAAGATAGGGGGGGAAAAAATAACATGATTTACATGTCCATAGTACTGTCCACTGTCGGTGCTAGCCTAGATATTAACAGACTTGGTCAAAGCATTAGCAGCCACAATATCAGGAGAATAGAAAGGGTAAAGATGTTACCTAAGTAGAAAAATGAGAAAAGCTCTGGCTTACCTTATACATCTGAAAATGTTTCAGAGAAACTCTCCCCTTCCACATCAGAGTTCATCATGAGACTACAGATGGTTTGATCAATTTTTGCAGCCGCATTAGCGCACAATTAGTGATATAATAATGGTGCAGTTGATCAAAGTGCAGAATGTGGGAGCTGAAGTTTGGCATTTCCAAACTTTGGGGCAAGGTTTTGGGATATCATGTGTGGTTTGAAAATTTGCAAGTATTTTCATACAAATTACCAGAAGATTTAGAATTAACATTTGAAAGGGAATACTATTTGATTCAAGTAGTTAAACTTTGGAATGGAAAAAAAAAAGCAAAATAAAACAGATGGGAAGACTTCTTTCTGCCTGCAGAAGGAAATGCTTGGGAGAGGACGCCATATCAAAAAATAAGTGGGTACGGATAATAACTGTTATTAGGACTATAAATTCCAATTTTAAGAGCACAGTTGAACATCTTTACAAAAATTGACCATGAATAAAATAAAAAAATGACAAACCGATGTTACCTTTTTCAGAATGGAGAAGACAAACATTTAAATTTCCAAAACAGCGAACATGTGAAGAATCACAAGTCTTTGTCGTTTCCTTGGGACTGTTAGGGTTTGGAGATGGTATCTCCGCCGATCGAGGAGAAACCGGAGTCGGAGTCAAAGATGACGAATCCTGATGAAGAACTCATCAGCCATCATACATCTCGTAAGTACAATTTAAGAACGACGTAATGGAATATAGAAAAGGAAAACAGTCTTTACCTTCGAATCGCTAATTAGAACACGAGATGAAGCCACGGATGCCAACAAAAGAAAGTACAGTGACAGAATTGCAGCCAAAGAAATAAACGTTCCCATGCCCTCCGATTAAAATATCTTTAAAGAGCAAAAAGATATAGTCTTGAGGATGGGAAACATCACACAGTCTCACTGCAGATAGAATCTACAAGATGCCGAATCCAATCGAAGGACAAGAAGAACACAGATGAATTGATCTCTAATTCTCGAAGATGGATCGAGGAAGGAATCTGTTGAAGTGTTCAACGAAGACGACGAGCTGGAGCCGCCTGAATCTCGAGGAAGACTTCTAAGCTTCCGATCCAAATGGTTTTGGACTATGATAGGAGTAAAAACCGGATCCGTTTATCTAATATATTTATAGAAGAAAACGAATAAATGCATCACAAATAGATCCCTCCATCTTTTGAAAATCCCCGACATGACCTTATATCATAAAGATCTCTAAAAAGTTTTGAAATAATTTTATAATATGTAAAATTACCTAAACATTTTTAAAAGTTATATGGCATAAAAGTTATTAGTATTTTTTTTATTTTTTATTTGATGTCTGATTTGTCATTTTCTTAAATCTTTTACACTGCGTTTGAAAACATTTAATGAGATAGAATTAAATTAAATTTCATTAGGAATTGAATTCTATCAAAATTTAAATTAAATTCTTATATTTAAAATGAGCCGGTAAATAAAGGAATTGAATTATTTAAAATGAATCTAAAAATAAATGAACTTGATTATTTTTACTATTTTATCTTTCATCAATAGATTAAGAATAAAATATTATATTTAAGATTATTTTAATATTTTCATTTGTTAGAATTTAATTTTTATACTAAATCATACCCATTTGAATCTGATTTTAATTCCTTAATTTTTTTAGATTTTAATTTCTATGAAAATTTAATTTCTTCACTTAAGTTACTTTCAAACCATAAAATTCAATTCAATTCTTTGATAAGACTAATTGATTTAAAATTCAATTCAATTCTTTGATAGGACTAAATTTCATGGATTTTCAAATGCAATGTTAAGGCCATGTTTAATATTACTAGCTTTAAAGTAATGTCGAATTTCATTGCAAGTGCAAAAGTCAATGTAAACTCTTACTAAAGTCGTTCCATAAAAATTTTTCATCGACCATAAATCAAAAAATATAAATTCTCCAATATCATAAATGTTTCAAATTCCCCAGAGATAATATGGATGGGCAAGATTTGATCCAAGCTTATATGATCTTTTACCATCACATCACAACCTTAGGGGTATCATACACAACCTTTGATAATCCTTTTCCACCAACCAACAGATAAATATGAATGTGCGAACGACTCATTGCTTCGTAGCCAACATTCCAAGATTATCTTCCTACCAGAAGAAATTAATTCTGCAGTGTCATAATTTGAATTTGATCCGTGAATGCCTGAAACTGTGAAAGTGTTTTATCGTTATATCATAGCCCGCAAATCTATTATTCAAGTACCAACTTAGTTACGCCTGTGGAGCACAACCATAAAGAATTTTTTGAAGTAACCTCCCCAATTAGTTACAACCAAGTAAATTACAAGGGACATTTTACCCTAGCTCTTTGCTTGACATAGTAACTGTGTCAATTCGTACCAGTATACATTTCTATACTAACACATTAGAGACAATATAAAGACTTACTGTGAAGCCTCCACGTTCAATAATAGACCACTCAATTTACGATGAATCACAATTAAAATGCATCTACATGTTCAAATCACTAGGAAAAACAATCAGTTAGCATACAGAATAAGATTCAACACTATTCTTTAAACAAATACAGCCTAGAGTGCCAAGAAAATTAAAGAGAAATGAATTCTTAAATACATCGAGGAATGAATATAAATAAATCAAAGCCATTGAATACGTTTGAGGCACATTCTTATCCAGTGCATAGATTTTATTTTCAAATTCAAAGAAATAAATGAGATGTGATTTATAAGCCTGCACAAAAGGTTAGGTATTTCATGCCTTCATAGTTAGCATTTTACCAGTAACTGAATTTCATGGATCAACTTGAGCAAATGTGTGCCATCGTCAAAATGTATAAACTTGAGTTGATTAGGTGATAAGTGTCAAATTTCAAAAGAAATTGTGTTCTTCAAAATGGACCTTTAATAATCTAAAGAAGAAAAAAAAATGATTACACTTAGGAGATTGTATTGTGTTGGTTTCTAAGCAGCAAACTATTTCCCGTTAACTTTTCTTATGTACATCTTCTTGTCAAACTTTTGCCAAGGATAGTTCTGAAACTCAGGCACAGCTACATTGTTATTCCTTGAGTCGCCATTCTGGAAACAATAGCTACAAAACCAAAGTTTGTGTACTGCAGTAGTCAATCCGATAGACACAACAAACTAGCCATGTAATGGGTACTGAATGTCCGTAACCATCTGCATGGATTGATCGTAGCTGATGTATTATGTTGGGGTATCACCTGACTGATTATTGTTTTCATCCATATTGTTTATCTTTGTGTGAGCATTCTAAAGTTGCACCTGATTATTGCTTTCATCCTGTTGTTATTTGTGTGCAGAGCATTCTAAAATGCACATCGGATGTATTTGCAACCTGATCCTTCTTGACGGCTTCCTTTTTTTGAATTTGTAGTCCTGTATATCGTGCAAGATCGACCCATTGCTGCAAAAATGAAGGAATATCAATTGAAGATGACGTGAAACTAGCATTAACAAACTAAAGCTCTTTATAATCACTATAAAGTCTTCTGATTTTCTTTTCAGAATCACAATGTATCCAATACTCATCTTGGTCCTACGTACTGTCTGACTGTCTGTAAACGTCAGTGAAGGTTGTATCAAAATAAAAAAAATCGATCATTTTAGTTACTTTGTTCTAGCCTCTAAAATGAGGAATTATAGACGAGCGAATCGCCTTTTGCCACCTAAAGTGAGGAATTATAATCTAGAAGATCCTAAAAAACATAGTTTCTTGCATGCCTATACAAGGAATAATAAATTTGCAAATAAAAGAGGACAAGACTGATTTATGAGTTAAGGATCATCAACCTGTGTTCCCCAGTATGAGTTGATCGTGCGGACAGTGAAAGACAATGCATTAACAAGTAATGTTCCATTGCCATAAGATAACAAATAATCGGAAAGGCGGTGCTCCACTAATCCAGCAATTATCTGCATATTTCAGATGAGTTCATTAAAGATCATGGACATAGTTATCCAATAAGATAAATTTCAAAAAATGCTATCAATAAGAATACAAATCATCTTGAACA
>JAGFNQ010004458.1:126631-151863 GCA_024364735.1 Boesenbergia rotunda
TGTTAGGCTGATGGGTTGTCTGCTGCGAGCGCTTCCCGATTTACCCTGGTGGCCAGTGGTAAACTTCAGTGGGACCAAGCAGGTCACCCAATATTAGTCGTCGTAAGCTAGATATCTAGTGCCAACTAAATAAAAAAAATAAAAAAAGTAAGTATCGTTTGTCTTACCATTTGTGATATGTCAAAATAGAACTTCCCTATAGTGGATTTAATTAAATTAAAAATGATAATCAAAGCATGATTTAGTTAAGTAGGATTTCTTAAAGTAGACATCAAAAGATTCTAACTATGAGGAGCAGATTTAATTAGATAGGACATTAAAAGTATCCAAGAAGGTTAAAGTAATAGTCTTACAAGTTTCAAACCAACTTAAACCATGATGTTGCTATTCATGCAAAAATCTGATCAAATTGATTCTCTCTATTCACTGCTTTACGGTTTAGTTATGCCATATTTAACCAAAGTTGTATTATTTTGTCTGACTGCAAACTAAATTTCCTCTGTTAAAGATGGAACCATCACTCATAACAACTAAAAGTTCCTGCCATTTTTGATCTGCTGTTTTCACTAAAAGATTATTGTAACAGAACCTTATATTTATACATAAACTCAACAAAATTCATCACCAAGACATTAGTGAATCAGCAACTACTAGTTATTGCTAGTGTAAATTGGATTGCTTCATGAGTTGATGTCTAGTATAGCCTATATAAGTAGACAAAAATTTGATATAGAACAATTTTGTATATCTACTTTCAGTTTGATTTCAATTGTCCAAATGTTAACTTGGTGTTACCCTTGACATTTTAAACTGACCAAGTGTTATTTTTTGCCTGTTTCGACAGCATGAAATATAATTCAAAATTGAACCAAACTGGCATATCGCATCACTTGATAGTTGACATGACTAGAGACTGCAAGCCTCATTGGAGACGTTTCAAGGCAGCTATGATGTAAAATAATGCAAATAAAGCATACTATCAGGATTGCTATGGGCTATGGCAATTAAGATTCAGCAATAATTGAAGCAAAAAAAGCGTAAAGATGATATACAAGCAAAGCTTTCACATTTGAAGGAATATGATATATTTAAAATATGCTAATAACAAAAATGGCTAGTTTCAATAGACAATGATAAAAGCTTGTACGCAAATATATATATATATATATGGTCTTCAAAATTGAACGAAAACAAAAAGGTAGATGTATGCATGGAATATAAGTTCAAAGAAGAATTGATGCTATAAATTATTACCAAATTTGTATCTTTTATATGTGTTTGGTATTACCTTCCGAGGGGTACCGCAAGCAACAATCCTAATTCCATTATCATGACAGTAATTTAGGAGAGGTTCATATTCCTGCCAGCGTTCAGATGGCCAATGGGAAGTGTAAGTTTTTAAGCTTCCTCCGTCAATTCTGTCATAGCATCATCTCTCTAATAAGTATGAAACAAAGTAACAATGATAATGATGCACAATAGTTTCCCCTTTCAATGCTGTCATAGCATCATCTCTCTAGTAAGTAGGAAATGATGTATGATAATACAGTGACATATATAGATGTCACAGTCATATCAAACTCCACAAGACTAATGAAAATATTGCTTTTTTTCCATAATTAATAACTACATGAGCAAATTGTTTCTACAAATTGATTTCTAGATAAGAAAGATGAAGGCAACAAATGGAAACAAATATTCTACAAGGAAAACGTACAAGAAACTCTTCATGCAAACACCTTTTAAAACCTTGGTTGATGGTCCCTCAATCCTCACAATTCTAAGCATGGTTCATCCTTCATAGGAAAATCTACTCTGTGGAGACCCTTTGCCGGATAGATGACTAGGTGTGTCCTTTGTTCGATTGAGGAGAAAACTAGTTGTATCTGTTCTTCTTGTGTCTGTTTGACAAGCAGGGTTGCCAGGCGGTACCCGTTTGACATTTTCATGGTTGTCATGGACACCCTCTCTATTTGGGTTATTGCGCCGTTATTATTGCCAGGAGAGCCACTGCGGATACTTTTTCTCAGGTATGGTTCTCAGTGATCTGGGCAGATAGGAACGATGTCAACTTCCAGCTAAAGTCAATTGCTTGCTAGATTTGCTGACGTCCTGGGTTATGCCACTTCACGTATGGTGCTAAAACTCAGACCTTTTTTAATCTCCCTTTTTCTGCAAATCTATGGTGACCAACTAGGTTATGCCCGGGGACAACCTGTTTTTTATCTCCTGGCCTTACAGAGATTGGAGAACCTTTTCCCTGTATAGTTAGGCTCCTTGATGACTTATTTGTGACCTTCCTTGGGGCCATGATTCTTTGACTGATTCTCTGTTTGCTGGCCCTTGGTTGACTTTTCTTGTAGGCTGCATGGTTGTGTTCTACCTTTTTTCATTTTCCGAACAAAAAAAGAAGAAGAAGAAGAAGAAAAAGGTTTCTTGTGGGCTGCATGGTTTTGTTATACCTTTTTCACTTGGTTGAAATACCTTATCAAAATTGAGAAAATATGCTTTGTTCAAGAAGAAAATGAAAGAAAACAGTAAACGAGGTCATAAATTTCTACACGATAGGAGAATTAATCAACTTTCAAAACTAAAACGCAGAAAAATGGCTACCACCTAACCTTCCATCCATGAACTGGTCTAACTGTTGTTGGAGATCAATAGGAAAAGCTTCAAGAGCCAAGGATATGGTCCTCTGCTGCTCCAAGCAACGATTCCTAAGATTCTTGACAATCTCCAACTCCAAAATCCTATCATCCCGATCCGGCACCATCTCGGACTCCCCCAAGTACACCACGCGGGCGCCCATCAGCTTCTCCCACAACCTATTCTTGTCCTTCCCCACCGCCTCCGGTTCCCCAATCACCGTCGCGTCGTAAATCCTAGACAAAATCTCCGGCTCCTCCTGTTTATTTTCCTTCTCCCTCATTTTCTCTTCGTCAACGACGGAGGACGCGGGCGGGGCGGGCAGCGGCTCGGGGGCCTTCTCCTCTACAGCGGCGGCCGAAAACGAGTAGAGGAAGCCCGCAGCCATGGCCAAGGAGGGCAACAGCAAGAACTCCCGCCGCTTGGCAGTGACGGCCCCTTGGCCATCCCCATCATCGCCAGAGGTGTCGTGGCGGAGTGCTCGTGCTGCGGGCCTCGCAGAGAGGAACCTCACAGGGGAAAAGCGGCGAGCAAGGTGGCTGCGAGGAGGAGGGCGGCGCTGGTAAAGGAACGAGGACGCGAGATCGGCGATGTTCTGGCCTTGGGCGATCATTTTGGCGGCCCGTTATCCGCTCGCACCCGCCTCTCTTCCGTATCGCCCACCACCGTACTGTGCTGGTCTAACTGACCCAGCTTTATATAGGGAATTTCAAGCCACACTGCACATCCATAATTTACTTAATAATTTTTAGAGGAGCGCCCCTTAAAACTATCCCATTTTAAAAGAGGAAAATTTTTTTAAATTTCCCAATCTCAAACTCAACTTTACATGTTATTTTCATTCAAAAAAATTTTTACATGCAATCCCTGATGAAATTGATAAGACGGTTATGTGAGTGTTATTTGAAGAAAGTTGAGTATAAAAGTTAGAAATTTAAATATGTAAAGTTACATCCACCACATCAAGAAATTATGCATTTAATTTTCACTCTTTTATACTCACTTTTCACTCTTTTATACTCATTTTTCACTAATTTATATTCAATTTTTACTCTTTTATACTCAATCCATCATGGAATAAATGTAAAGAATTTATCAAATGGGGAATGGAAGCAAAGATCAAATGAGGATTGGGGAGTTTTCTGTAATTTACCATTTTAAAAGTTATTATATTTATTCAATCTCAAAAATAATTTTAATAAGCTAATTTTATATTATAATAAAAACATTTTAATATAATTTATTATATAAATATTTATATCAAGGTCATCTCCATTCTGCCCAGGACAATCGTATAATAGTGGGATGTTTTCGTAAATTTTCAAATATCCAAGCATTAATATTGATCTTGGAGAATTAATAGATGATAAAAAAAACTTCATACAATCGAACAAATCACCTTAACCTAATTTGGATACTCGGGGCCTAAAAAATTATATCAAAGGATTGGATAGCGGGTGTGATATATAGAGGATGAGATTGCCACGTCGTTCCAACAACTCTTCCGATCCTGTGATAGAAGATGAGATTGCGACGTCATTCCAACAACTCTTGGAGTGACTGGCCAGGACGGCAGTCATGTGTTCCAATACACTACGTGTATTTGTGATCTCATGGGAAAGAAACACCTCTAGTACCATACAAAATCATAACAACTTGATGTTGTTGGATGGCGATGTTGATCCGACAGTTAATTATTCAATTAATTAATATTGCAGTTGCAGTGATTAATCTTTTCAATTAATTTATCAAATATATCAATTAATTAATTTTAATTGACTGATTAATTCTAATTGATGTTCAAGCCTGACTCATCTGCAACGGCAACCTAATGCTTTTGTTCGCTTTTATTACTCGAATAATACATTAATTTACAATGATCTAGTCGCAAAATAATAGTCTTATATATTCCTATTCAATTTATTAGTAATTGAAATCAATTTTCCAACTCTTGCAGCATACCAGAGGATGCAAACCTGAAGATGGAAACCGAAGATTTATCCCTGGAGAAGATGCTCTTCACACAAACTGAAAGCGTATTAGCAGCCTGACAGACTTGTATTTGTCGCCCTTGCGGTTGTAAAGCGGCACGCAGCGGATTCCTTGTTTTAGCTCCCAAACTGGAAGGCATGTTTGTCCCGCGAAATCGTTTTCAGACAAATCATACTCATGGACTTCAATCCTGAGCAAAGCCAATTCTGGAACGGTCAAGGGGAAACTGAATTCCTCTTCCCAAACTGGAGCCCAGTTATCATGCTTTATCTTCGTCTTCTTCGTTTTGGTATCAGCCGGCATTCCAGCAATTCCCACCTGGAGATCATAAATAACTACTTTGAATTTTAGATAGTACTTCAGCAAGTAGTATTTTCGTATGGGTTCCATATCGAAGGAACTATATATAATTTTACCTTTGTGTAGAAATCGGGAGGCGAGTAATAGTCAAAATGCGTTGGACTAAAATCCATGCGCCATCCATCTCCCAAGTATACCTTAACCTATTGGAATTCCTCAAGTCCATGAAAACTAGTAAATGCTAGCAGAGAGAGAGAGAGAGAAACTACAAACCTTCAGGGTTGTCTTCACAGGTAAACTTGCTTTAGGATCAAAAACATCGCCAGTTGGATCATGTTTCATCAAGAAGTCAGGTTTCCTTACATAGCCGCAACTTCCATTTGCTCTAAACAATCCTTGCATCAACCAAAGCGATCGACCATACCCCTGCCAAGAGAGAGAGAGAATATAATTATTTAGATGTTTCGAACATATCACATGGAAAGACAAAAAATACAACTTAACACTGATGGAATTGTCTCACGACTAGTAGCCCCTCCATATATGAGGAGTTATTTGGTTTGTGTCTCTATGGCAATCCATATCAAATCTCCCTCGCAATTACACTATTTTCTATCAAGATCTATATTTACTCGTTACAATTAAAGCTCTAGTAAATGGTAAACAAAAGGATTTAACAGAATCCAAACATCAAAGGCGTAGATAGAACAATTAAGGCAAAGAAGTGAACACTATATTAGTGCTACGTGATAAACAAAGAAAAACTAAAAAAAAAAGGAAATTTAACTAATCACACTGGTCTTTCCTATTTGGTTTTTTTAAATCTTGTTGCCCTTGTCCATTATTTCCGAGTTGCATCAAATAAACTGCCATGTTGAGATCTTGCACAGTAAGCAAGAAGCATACCTGCATGTTAAATGCAACCATCTGTGCACCATGAATCCATCCAAGCAGAGGGTTGTAGTTTGAAGAATCAAAACGCGTGCCCCTTGGGTATATTCTAAGAATATTCTTCCGGGTAAACCTAATTGGGCAAATGGAAAAAAAAAGAAGCAAATATACAAAATGCTTATGTATCTCCAGTGTAATATGATTGTGTATCAAAATAGCATTCACTGGTACAGTATTTGTAAAAAAAAATTGAGAATCTTTCTTTTACTTTATGCTGTGGTCTATATTCTTAAGCAGTTATTCAATAATCAATGATTGCCTATTTATTTATTTATTTGTTTATTTATCGCTAGAATTACCTTACGAGTTCAGGTCCATGAGACTCTGCTGCCTTTGCAAACTTTGGCTCACTCAAACTAAGTCTCCTTACATATAAAGAATCAGCATTTAGTGCATCTCTCAGCCGCCCTTTAGGTTTTCCAGCGTGAATGGTTATGATGCCTCGATAGTCAGGTACTGACTGCCGCTGAAGTTGATTCTGATCATCATCGTCATCTTCATCATCACTGTCATCTGATTCTTTCTCACTGTGACTACTGGCATCCAGTTCAGGTTTGAAGTGATATATGTTGATTGTGCCTTGCAGCTAGATAGGGAAATAGACGTACAAGACTTAAATTTTCATTTTAGAACAAAATATAATCAAAGCAGTGTTAACCTCATCATTAGATGCATGCAGAGCTTTTAGATCAGTAATATTGTCTCCCCATGAGTCTCCTCTTGAAATCTTGCCAACCTTTACAGGCTCAGATTTACCCTTTTGAGGATTGTTTTCCGTGTCTTTATCCTTCCCTGATTCAAGGAACTCTTTAGGTGGTTTAGTAGAAATAATGACTCTGTACTTCAGAGCTTCGGGGGAAGGGAACTCCACAGTACTATCCGTCTCTGGGTAATATAGCATGTCTCCAAATGTTTCGGTGATCATCTAACATATGAGAACTAAACTGGTAATTAAGACAAAAACAACTAAAAATTTATATTCATTAAACAAGACTTACCTTAGCAACTTTAGATTGAAGCTCTGAGGTAAGGTGGTCCTCTAGAGTAATGACCACTGGATATGGTGATGCAAAAAAGGCATGTTCTTTAATAGATTTCAAACATTTGATCATCTCCACTGGAGACGTCAGAGTCCTGTAAAGCACAGGTACAATGAAATGCAAGCATAATTTCTTTAATTATCCATTATAAAATTAATCATATTTGAAAATGCTCAATATTTCCCTCCACAAACAAGTAGCTTGTTTTCATTATTCTAGCTATTCACAAGTGGCTCAATTTCCAAATTAAGTAAACGTGGCTGTGATAGCATTAAATTTTAAGAGCACAATCATGGAACAGGATGCATGCAACTGTATATATATATGTAATTTTCAAGAATCAAATTTACCTTCCATGAAGGATATTAACATTATCTTTTGCAGAATTAGGCCACATGTCTAATTCAATTACTCTGACACCACTCTTCAATGCTTTTATGATTGGAGCATCGCTGCAGTTACTGCTAAGTTGGTTTCCCGTCAAGTAAGAATTATGACCCGTGTATATGTAGTAATGTGACAATGGAAGTTTCATGTCGTGGTGAACCTGTTGAAGGGTAATGTATCCATGAGTGATGTTAACTAACTGGCTAGACAAGATAAGCATATCCTAGCTCTTGATGTGGTATAAACTATAGCAGCAATTAATGTACACTATAAATAAAACAAATTCATCAGCAATGCCAATTTCCAACTCTACCAACCAATATCAATTTAACTAAAAGTTCATTATAATTTTGATAATGTCATTAGTAAAGGTCATATCAACTATTAAGCCCCCAAAGCTTTAGGGTAATTTTTGGTGATTTTCAGTTGATTTTTCGATCATTTGACAGTAATGCAGTTGGGATTTCATGATGGTTACATATATCTCACCATTGATTGTTCCAAATTATCCTACAGAATCATAATTGGAATTTCACAACAGTTAGACATTTTTGTAGTTCTAGACGTTGTGTTGTGCGTTAACAGGTTGTTAAAGGCCAATAAGATTATAAAGAATATATTTTCTTTTCGAGGAGGGATGTGTTTTGTGTTTAAAGAGCACTAGAGGTAAGGTTTTTCACTTGGCCCTTGTAGAATCATTAAGAGGTCCTCTTATAGAAGGTGTGCGGATAATAGGTTTATCCCATTTTTATTATGCTTTTCCTCTCGTATTATATAGATATGATTCCCTCAGTGTTGAGAGACGTTCAGGAAGCATTAAGAGGTCTCTTGTACAAGGTGTACTGTAGTAGATTTATTCAATTTTTACTATGCTTCGATGATACGTCTAGGAAGCATTAAGAGCTCTCTGACACAGGGTGTACGGCAGTAGGTTTATCCAATTTTTACTGTGATTGTTCTCAAATACTATTAAAAGACATAGCGCTCAATGGTAAAAATTCATAGCAGCCGTAGCAAAGCATTCACTTTGCACTTCCATATATAAGCAAATACCAAAGATGTCGGCGGATGTAGAACAAAAATTGTAGCACAATCTGCATTATTCGTGCTTACCGAGAGAATCAAAAGAACATTTAACTAAAGAATCGCTAGTAAATCTCTATGACTATAAGCTGTTGTTACTCCAAAATTTCCCGTCGCATAAAATGAAAAATTTACTAAAATTCATCGATGAAAACTCTGGTTCACGCAAGAGCATAGGAAAACAAGTTAAGGAGCGAGATGATTTTGTCGGTAGCTCACAGAATCAAAACATAGCCTACGAAGATTAAAGGGGGAATTCTTTCGAATAAATCAACAAAAATGGAACCTGGGGCACAAGAGGAGGGTTTAGGTCATCGGCGAAGAGGAAGTGGAAGAAGTCTTCAAGGGTGATGCCGGGGCGAGCGAGCGCGGCCGGGAGGTGGTGATGGCGGCCTCGGAGGCGTTCGATGATCCGCTCGGCGTCGGCGAGGGTGGCGTCCGCCTCGCCCTGCTCTTCGGCGAGGAAGCGCCGGAGATGATCCGGCCCCATGTAGGCCGCCCCGCCGGCGTAGGCCGCGAACGCATTCCTCACGTCCGACGGCGGCGCCACCGCGCTGCAGGCGAACTTGCGCGTGAAGCAAATGCAGCACTTGTAGCTGCTCATCTCCAGAAGGATGTCCCCCTTCCTCGCCACCACGTCTCCCTGCCCAGCTCGCCCTACGTGATTCTTTAAACGATACTCAGGTCAACAGAAATTAAATATTTAAATTAAAAAAAAAAAAGATCCCTTTTATATAAATATTTAAAAGACGACTCGGAGGAGGCATCTTTTATTTTTTCTTTTTATATTATTTATCTTCATTTTGCCAATTTCATTCCTATAAATTTTAGAATAATGATTAGGACAATGAATTTGGGACAGTGAATGATGTGCAATTAATATGTACACGTCCGATCGCCGATCGGACACCACCGATGGCCTCTGATTATCGTCCTGAATCAAATTATACCTTCGGAGGACGGTGAACTCGTCAGGATCGCCGGCAACGGTGAACCTATCGAAATCGACGGTCACTGATGCAAGATCGCAATTGCGGCGATCCCCGACGGATTCACCGTGCCCCCCAGAGTATAGTTTGGTTCGGGGCGGCGGCCGAAGGCCGCCGGTAGTGTCCGATCGACGATCGGACGTGTACACAATAATTGTCACGTTATTCACTGTCTCATTCACTGTTCCAAATTCACTGTCCCTATCATTATTCTAAATTTTATTATCATTTTAAGGTCCTTCTTTTCCCTTTTTTTCCCCAAGACACACTCGTGAAGATAAAAGGACATTGGATCTATAACTCCATTTAAAAATACTGAATAATATAATAATTTTGATTAAAATTATTATATCATATTAAAATTTTCAATAATGTGCGATGTAAGGGATGTACATTTGTAGGGACAATTGCTTTCATTACTCACCAAATGATATTAAATTCTCTTTTAATTGTTTCCATAATGATATAGGTTGTCCTGAGGTAATGATACACTAATAGGGTATTTAAAAAAAGTCATGTATTGAATTTCAAATTTAACAAATTAACATATAAATTTTCTTAATAAATGATTATTCTATAGTAAATTATCCACGAGCGCTTCTTGTTCTGTGAAAAAGAAAGAACGAGGCGTGTTTTTGATAGTTTCCAAACATAGAAGAACGTCCTCCATTGTCAGGCATGAAAAGTGGGAGAGCAATCCTTTCCCACTACTCGCCGACAAGAATCTCCGTCGTCAGCATCAGCGGGCGATGCGTTCCTCCATTATTATCTACTAGCCTCGACTGCGTCGTGTCGGTCCATATCATTCTAACTCATGAAAAAATTCTCATACACGATCTTATAGAAATTTTAATTGATAGTTAAGTTAAATCGAAAAATATTCACGGTGGACGGTCAGAAACTCAACGTCCCAAGATTCATACCTCGTTTGGAAGAATTTTTTTTATAAAATGTATCAGGGATCAAATCGGTGATATCTAAGATGACAACTAGTCGTTCTTTCCGCTGTATCGGTGATATATAAGATGACAACTAGTCGTTCTTTCCGCTGTATCGGTGATATCTAAGATGACAACTAGTCGTTCTTTCCGATGTATCATAGCCCCAAAACATCAAATATCCATGAGAAGAGTCATCAACAAACGATTCATCAATCATCACTGATCCCGGGTCAGCTTGCGTGTAGCCTGGCCCGGCAGCCTGACGCCTAATCAGAAGGAAAGTTGTTAGTGGGATGGGAAGGCTCGTCGGATACGTGTTGCTCGGATCGAGGCCCCTGATTGGACGTGTGGCGGCCTACGCTCCTCAGGATCAATCTGACCCAAGCTCAGACGTTTATGCTCCCATATCCCTCCAAGTTTGGCTCCCCGCCGACGCGTGGCGGACCACGCTCCAGGGGTAAGCTCGAACCAGAGGGGGCGTTACTTGACACCTCATCATTCAGTACCCCAGTCGGCACCCTCACAGGCCCTCAGCCGACCTCGTCATTCAGTACCCCAGTCGGCACCCTCATAAGCCATCAGTCGGTCCTAACAGGCAACACAACCACTCCCTGGTACCAGACTACCAGAAGTTGTACGGGGTCGGCGTAGGACTGAAGTCATCCTGATCTCTAACGATAGATATCTTGCTGAGGTATTAATTTTCCTGTCATACCTTGTCCCCCCGTACTACGACCACCTACACTGGTGTCAGACTGAGCGGCGCCAAAAGGCGCGAGCCATTAAGTTGGCAGTGCCTCTTTTCTTAACCCAGTATGCACTACTTTATCCTACCACCTCTATGCATGCATCCACCTTGTCCTCGCTATATGGCAGCAGGTGGCAGGCGGGGCAGGAGCTGTCAGCTTCCCCGGCTATATAAGCATCCTCACTCCGCATATCTCAGGTACGTGCAATAGTGCATTTCCTACTGTTCTATTGATTTTCATTGCCACCGTCGAGCACTGACTTGACCGCCGGAGTGCCTGGCTGGGGACTCTTTCCGGCGGGTTCTAACAGTCCTTGTCTTGCAGGATCAGAGCGCGCCAGCTAGGCAGACAGCCTCAGCGACCTTACACTCCTCGGAGGACCATCTAGCCATAGGGGCGCCACCTCGCTTCACGACAGGATCAATCACTATATTCATCCATTTAACATTTTTAGAATATCAAAATTAAAGTCCTCGCAGAATAGACTGATGGTTAACATATACAATGTTATCCTCTTGAAGCACGAAGATCAAAACCTAATAAAGTATGTGTCCTCTTTATGCGTTAACTATAATATTCATGTTAGTAGTCTCCATAATTTTACTTTTTCCGTGTTTATTAAGATGAATTGACGGGAGTACTAATGAATCACTTTTGTCGCCTTATATCATCAAAATTAAACCCAACCTCTTAAATATTCAAAAAACTAAAAAAGTGGCATGCGCCATTTTCCAGGGCCATGGCTTATGGAGTGTTTGGGAACGCTTTTACTTCTTAAAAAGTGACTCTTGTAGTGATTATCTTGAAGTTAGTAAGAAGCTAAAGTAAGCAGTGTTTGAAAATAGAAGCCAAAAGCTGATACAAGATAAAGTTTGAGTATTTGGGAGAATAATTACTTCCAAGCTTAATTTTTAATTGAATGACAATAATATCCTTAAACTATATAAATTAATCATTTTTAATTATTTAAATATAATTTCGATATTATCAAAATTAATATATAAAATTAATTTTTTAATTTAAAATTAATATATAAAATTATTTAAATATAGTATTAAAATTAATTTTTTTATAATTTGAATATTTGAAAAAATATATAAAATTTTAAAAAAATAAAAAAAATAAAAAATAATATAATTTATATAAATATAATATATATATATAGCGGTAAGTGGTAATCAGGTAAAATGTTATATTATTTAAGGATATAAATATTATTTTTTAATGTTATGTCATAAATAAAAAAAGCAAAAGTAGGTAGAAGCATCAAATTCTTGCTTCTAACTTCTGAGCAAAAGTAACAGAAGCTAAAGTAGAATCTAGCCTTCCCAAACACTCAAAAGTGATTCTGTGTAGCCAGAATCTAAAAAGCAGATAGCAGAAGCTCTCCCAAACACTCCCTTAGTTATCTATTAATATCTACAAAACACAATTTTTGCTACAGTACATATATAGACGTTGTATTCACATAGAGTTTATGATTTTCGCCTAAACCAAATAGGACATGTGATCTTTGTATATTACATAGAATATATAATTTTTACATGTTACTTTTCATTTTAATTTTTTATTTAATAATAAAAATTGATATATATATATATTATCACTAAATATATTATTTAAATTATATAAAATTTTCATGCATCACACGGATATTACACTAATTAATCTACTAAAAGTGCGTTGGATCATAGAATTAAACACGTTTCACGGCTCTCCGCAATTTGCGTCGACCCTTTTGAATAAATAACTATATTATTATTCCATTCACTGATGTTTTAATCAATTATTAACCAGCTGTCCCGTCAGCTACCGTCCACGGCCGCGAGTCGATCGTCTCGAGTCAAGTCGTCGATTGCGTTAATTAGCAGTTGGAAGGGAGATGCAAAGTAGTTGCGTTGGTGAATGCAGACTTGCACATGAAGCAAACAATTCATGGGACGAGACGAATATATTCCGGGGATTAATGAATAGAATTGTGTCGCTATACGAAGGAAACGTTACTTATACGTTCCAATTTCCGCGTGAGCTGGGCATATTCTACACTAGTTTATTAGTTTTGTTGGATAAGCAAATGTGAATACGATAATAGAGATTACGAATCAGTTTACTACTCCCTATCCTTCTCCCAAACGTAAAATCCTGGCGGCCGGTGGGAAATTTCCGTGTGGCCGGGCCGGTCGCCCGAGGTTGAAAAAACCTCGTTAATCATTTTTTTTTCCGAAACGTAAAACCCTGTGATTCGCGCGAGACTTCCCTTCGAATACAATTACAGTAGTTGATCTTTTCTTTTATTGAGATGTGAGTTCGATGAAGTATCTGGATCGGGCCATCGCTATGGTGGGCCGGGTGAGGCGGGCTGGTCTACTAAAAGTCTGTCATCAGATGGAACGAGGACGGGATGGAGCAAAAGGTGGGACCGTTATCTTAGCGGTCTCTTGGCTCAGGCCCTATCGGAATTCAGAGTGAGGTAAATCATGATTATCATTGGTGTGGTGAGGTGCCTGGGGTCGAGGGGATTAAAGTCAATATATCAGGATTTTATCTCCGTGTGTAACTAGCGACCCTCGAACCTGTGACCCTGAAATAAACGATCAGGTACCTTACTATCTGATCCAGTCCGTAAAAACAAACGAGGACGGGATGGAGATGTCAGATGAGATGGACCATCATGATTCATGATTGATTGAGAAATTCGTGATCCAACTTAATTATGTGGGTTATGGGTTAGATGAATCCGTAAAAAAAAATAAATAAAGCTTTTATAAATTATTGAATTTGATCATTTCATAAATATAATTACTTCGAGTTTTTTAAAAAAATTTCTCAATCCGTGAGTTAATTTCAGATCGCGTTGCCTCGACTTCGGGGTTGTAAATGAATCAAGTCACTCGTGAATTATTTGGAGCTCGATTCGATAGAAACTCATTCGAGCTCGTTTAATAAAGCTCGTTAATATTAACGAATCAAACTCAAACTCAACAGTATTCGGCTCGTTAGCTCGTGAACAGGCTCGTTAATAAACTCGTGAACTAGTTCATAAAATATAAAATTAATATTTAACATTAAATATATAATTATTACATTTTTATATTTAATAAATATAAAATATCCAATAAAACTTATTTGTATGAATAAAATCATAGATTTTAATAAATATTTTATATTTTTTAGAATATATAATTTATTGTATTTTATATTTTTTAGAATATATAATGAATAATTTAATTAATAATTTATATTTGGTAAGTTTGTTTAGGACTCGATTAGGCTCGAATATGCTCGCGAGCAATCAGGGGCGGAGCTAAGATATTGGTTTAGTGTAGGCAAATTACGATTACCGTGGATGAACACATTATGAAGACCACCTTCCTCAATCTAGCACCGATGACAGGCTTGACAATAGTGCCAGCCAAAATAGCTCATAACCTGTGTAGCTTGTGAGCCGTGCTCACAGATAACAAAGAATGTTTCTAGTAAGAGATTAGCATAAACAATAAATAAATAATCCTTAGAAATTATCTCAAATAATGATGCTTCTTGAGTTGTAAATAAGGTCCATTATCCCCATAACTGATATGACTACTATTTCTTAATGATGTATAATTTCTGATGCCTTGTAAGTTGCCATTAGTTGTAAAATAAACACAAGGGCATATGCCATGGAGTTTGTAGTAAACAATTGAATTATTGTTTTAACAAGTTTATTCTAATCAGTATTTTGATCACTTTATTAAAGTGTTTTCCTTGATTTCAAAATCAATCTTCACAGTATAAGACTAAAGTCTATTCAATGTCCTAAGATAACACAAATTAACAATGTTGCAAGTCAAGTTGATATACTCAAAAGACCATGGAAAAAAAGTTATGGAAGGAAGTGATGTTATCAAGTATCCTTCTTTTTATTTTTTAACGCTCTTTTATTGTTTTCTTTTTTATTGTTGATCCGATCAAATATAAACCAGTTTAGTTAATAGGGAACCTACCCAGAATTCTTAATAAGATTTATGTTAAATGTTTTTATTGACCAGTAGTTTTTTTTTTGTCCGGGGCCTAGTGTGGGCAGCTGCCAACACTGGGCCTTTACTAGCTCCGCCCATGCGAGCAATCACTATATTCGATAAATTAAGCTCGAGCTCGGTTCGATAATAAACGAATCAAACTCAAACTCTCAAATATTCGATTCGACTCGGCTCGGTTCGGCTCAAATCGATTCGATTACAGTCCTATCAGCTTGTTTCAATCTGGAACCCCGTACGTATGATTCATTTAAATATATTTTTAATTGAATTGGACTCAATCTATTTAAATTTAATAAAATGACTGACTTTAATCATACACAGGCATGATTAATAACTTAATAGTAAAAAAATATTTATATCCGTTGAATAAATAAAAGACTGATTAAATTAATAATTTAAATAATTTATTAAGTAAATTAACAAACTTAACATTATTTATTGATTCATTAATGTTCATAAACTGATTTGATCCCGGCTATTATATATATAATTTATAATAATTTTTTCCTAATACAATCACGGAATATTAGATTTCCAGATTATTCATCGGGAATATTTTTCCATTTATCTTGATAACCGATAAAAAATTTTCATAGGATCGTGCTTGGTTGATGATCCTAGATTCAATGTTACTAGTTAATATTTTTTAAGGACGAGCAAAACCTTTTATTATAAATTAATGTTCATAAATTATCCTTGAGCAAGTGTCACCATAGGATTGACTGATGGTTAGTGCGTGAGTGTTGACGCCAAGAGGTCTGGGGTTAAATCCTTGCAAAGCTAGTATGCTCATCCTCCTCACGCGCTAGCCACATCATCTGGGCTAGTAACCCCCGCGATTTACCTCTTCCATGTTGACCCTGGGACGGGTTGGCGCGGGCGCTGGAGCGAGCGATTCGCTTTTTACCACCAATAAAAGGACACCAAATTATCGTCCAGGTATCCCATGGTTCTCTAAATAGGTCACACAATTATGAGATATTGAAGTTTTGGATCACCTATCATAATCATTTCTCGATTTATCTCTGACGACCTATAAAAAATTTCTATGAGATCGGATGGATCATCCAGGTTCAATATTATTATTTATAATTAATATTTATTAAAGTTCATGAATACAAATTATACATTATCTAGGAATTATATTCATAAATTATATTTATGTATCGTCCTTAATAAATTTATAATTTTTTTAAAAATAAATAAATTAACTAAAATACTTTAAATATCAAAACATAAAAATATTATCAAATTTAATAATCAATTAAATAAATTTTGAAAAATAAATTAAATTGAGATTTCAATAAAATATAAACACATCAATACTAAGTAACTATAATCAAATCAACGCCCGAGGTCAGAAAAACTTCGTTAATCATTTTTTTTATAATCAAACCAAGCTTAAAAATAAAAAATCAAACTTCAATACCTATTTTAATAACTACATTTTTTTTCTATTAATCATCTCCGAGTAATCTACGGAGGATACATGGTATAAGAAAGTTGTGTGGCAGGACTGACCATATTGGAATGCCCGAAGTTAGCCCGACGAGAAGGTTCTCGAGACTAGGTCGGAAAAAGAAGAGTCTCCGAGACTGGATAAGAGAGGTCCCCGAGACCAAACCGAAAAATAGAGTCCCGAGACCAGCTCAGGAGAGTGAAGCCCAAAGAACAGCTCAGTAAGAAGAAAACAGATTGGGAAAAGCTTACCATGAGTTATAATAATAGCGCACTTGAAACCGTTCTCCCAGAGACAGCTTTAAGCACCTCCACTTCAAAATAGAAAATCCTGCAGGCAGTTATTACCTGTAACACATTATAATAATGGACTTAATGGGCGTGGTGGTCGTTACTAGCCTTCCTGAGAGGAGAACAACCGTCGAATAACCACGGACCATTAAACGTGGGAGTAAGAGAGACAGTTACGGAGAAGGGGAGGCGTACGAAGGATAGACATCAAGTATATAAGGTGCTTCGACACCCAAGTGAAGTCTATTGGGACCGATGCGTATGGCTAAAGGGGGTGAATAATCGTTCACCCACATCAATCGTGATTTTTTTCCTACACTTGTTAGCGCACAACGAAATACAAAATAAAACAAAAATTAACAAGAAGCACAAACCGCTAACACAAAACTTTTAACATGGTTTAGAGATAAAGTTCCTATTCCACGGCTGCTCGTAAGGTGGACGATCCCGATCCGCCGGTGGATAACTCCCCGGAAAGCCTCCGGCTAGCTCGTGTAACTCATTGTGGGTGGAGAAACCTCGCCACAACCCGCAACACTCACTTGAGCACTTAGACTACTAATTGACCTTTAACTAAAGCTAATTTCGTCAACCCTAGCCAACCAAATCGAGCTCCCTTAAATAGAGCTCGTGGATGAACTAGCCGTTACCAATCGACTAGTGCCAACACCAGTCGACTGGTTCCAACCGTATCCGAACGTTATAACTCAACGTTCAAATTCCAGCCGACATCAGTCGACTACACAGAGGATCAGTCGACTGATCTTTCTGTGCCCAACACCAGTCAACTGCTACTGCCCAGACCCTAAACCTAGGGTTTTAACTTCGAGTACAGTCGCTCAGCACTCGTCCTCGCCCGACTAACCTAGACCTAGCCTTCTAGCCTCCTCCATCAGTCTTGCGTCCCTCAGATGTCTCTCCATCCTTCACGTCTTGCCTTCTGGAGCTTCCTTTGGGCTCGGTCCTTATTGTCGTGTCTTCCTTTGCCAAGATGTCACTTGGACTTTTCTCCTTCATACTTGTATCCTGCATTCTCATAATGCAACATCAAATACACAATACTTTTAACTTAAACCTTTGCCCAAACATCAAAACCCAAGGTACCTAGATTGCTCCAACAATCTCCCCATGTTTGATGTTTGACAACCCGTTTAAGTTAGGAAACACCAACAAAGCAAATGATCATAGAACCTAACCTTAGGCTCTCCCTTTTACATAAACTCCCCCTTGAGTAGGTTTTTCTTGCAAAGGTACTTCTCCCCCTTTGCCAACAAATGCTCCCCTTTCACTTAAGCTCCCCCTTGCGCTTGAATTTCTTGCAAAGACATGTTTGGTTTCCCACTTAAACCTAACACTTCTCCCCCTTTGCCACACATCAAAAGGGCTCCAACAATATCCCAATTATTGGATTCATTAACCTTTAGTGACCTATAACATTGTGTAATAACCCCCATAAGATTATATGCAAATTTGACATCCATTTGAATACTTTTCGATTGCTAAAAATAGTTTCAGCACGTATCAGTCAATTGAGACAGTTACCAGTCGACTGATCCCTATCAAAAAACTATACAGTAGCTAGTCTCTCTCTAGACAACACCGTTACCTGTTGACTACCCCTGTACCAGTCGACTGGTACCCTGATAACTGCATTTTCAATATTCTTAACCCAAATTCAGAAACCCACAAAAAATTCTATAAATTTTCAAAAATTCTCAAATTTTATGGAGTGATTTGTGATACTCGTGTCTACTTAGGAAAAATATATTTAAAAATGTATATATCTCGGATCCCAAGATTGATACAAAACTCAAAACTATCTAAATGGTTCAATAGAACCTTGACCTAAAGTCCTAGTTTTGCTTCCACTTGATGTATCTGTCAATACCAAACCACAATGCAACCCTAGCATTGATTTATATGACATCTATACAGCAAATATCAATTTTCATGTAATATGACCCCAATGTCATATTTTCATACATTAGACTCAAACCCAATGTGCTAAAACCTAAGGATTGAGACTCAAATCCGTCTTCAAACCCTTTGACACACTCCATGGTTCATCTAGACTTCCAGAAGAAATCCTTCCGAGATCCATTTACCATGAGTCCCAATTTGACTCTTTGAGCTCCCCCTTGAACTCTTAACCTTAGTCGCCTCCCTATATGACTTTTCTATAATCACTAGGCCACACCGGTATACCTTCAATGATTCTTGGCCTACAAATCTAACTTCATTAACCTTGGACACCTTGTCCTTGGTTAAATTCTTCTTTCCCTTAACTTTAAATGACTTATCCTTGTCAGTTTTGGATTTTCCATCCTTGGCATAGTTATATGCTACCCTAGCAAATTTCCTTTCATTTGCCTTAGATATACCCAATTTGACATTTTTGGGGTTTTGACCACCATAATACATGTCAAATCCCCTAGGTCCAATAATGAACCTATCTAGGACCTTTTCTATTTCCTCAATCCTTGCATTCAAGACTTGATTTTTCAATTCTAGGATTCTAACCCTAGAGTCAACATGTCCATCTTGGACATTTCTACACCTACCCACCTTCCTAGGCATATGTCACCCCTTCTTGGGATTAATGTCTTGTTCATTTACTACCTTCCTCCCTTTAGGCATGGTAGTTTGAGTCTTGTCTGGTCTAGTATTGGTTAATGATTTCTTTGGGTTATCTACCTTGTTAACCCTATTCTTATCATATACCTAAATCCATGATTATGTTTGGGTAAATAATATACATTATTTTTAACAAGCATATAGGAATTTAAAATTGGATTAAATTTTAAATAAGGGATTACCTTTCCTTTTACCTTTGAAGCTCCCCTTGACTTGAGCTCTTCTTCTTCTCCAATTTCTTCAAATGCCCTAGCTTCTTGAGCTCTCCTTTCTTTGGGCATTTTGTGTGGTAGTGTCCCCGCTCACCACACGTGAAACAAATTATATACTTCTTCTCCTTAGCTCCATCCCTACAACCCATACTAGTTTTCAATGAACTTTGCCGGGTTTAGAGTTTATCTCTTTTACCTTCTTGAGTGAAGGACACCTACTCTTGTAGTGTCCCATTTTCCCACACTCGAAGCATTTAATGTGGAATTTCCCACCCTTCTCAGTAGATGAGGTCGAGGGTTGGCTTCCAAGATCTCCTCCACCATGGATTGCACTTATTTTACCTCACTTGAGGATGTAGATGATTCTACTTCCTCCTTTTTTCGGATGTTGAACTCGAATCAACTTCCGATTGGTCCTTCTCTTTCTCTTAGACCAATGAGCCCTCATCCCTAGACTCCTCCACTTCATGTCATTGTGTAGAATTTTCATGTAGAGCTATCACCTTTCTCCATAGCTCATAAGCATTCTTGTATTCACCTACACGGGACACAATATAAAAAAGTAATAGATTTAACACAATTCTCGTTACCTCCTTATCCGACTTTGCTTTCTCCTTTTGATCCTTTGTCCAATACCGAAGTCGGAGGCATTTCCCCTACTTGTCCGTTGGAGCTTCGAATGAAACCTCCAAAGCGGCCCAATGGTCTCAATCCATTTGGAACTAAGTCTCCAACCGCTTCCTCCAATAATCAAAATCGTTTTGATCATATGGAGGTGGGATTCGAGTATCCCATCCTAGCGAACCTTCCGAATCCATCTTCCTCTAGTGTTTTGCTCCCCCGGTGATTAGTTCATAGACGAGCGACCCCGGCTCTGATACCACTTATTGAGACCGGTGCGTACGGCTAGAGGGGGTGAATAGCCGTTTACCCACTTAAATCGTGATTTTCTTCCTACACATGTTAGCGCACAACAGAATACAAAATAAAACTAAGACTAACAAGAAGCATAAACCACTAACACAAAACCTTTAACATGGTTCGGAGATAAAGTTCCTACTCCACGACTGTATGTAAGGTGGACGATCCTGATCCGTCGATGGATGACTCCCCGGAAAGCCTCCGGCTAGCTCGTGTTATTAGTAGGAACCCTAGAACCAATTATGTTATGATTGACTAGGGACTTTTTGTATCATATTCTATCATTAATAAAGACATGTTTGGTTATTATACTTTATATTTGTGCCAAATAACTAAGCAGAATAATTCCCTTAGGTAGTAGATTCTTATCTACATTATATCTATTGGTTGCATTGATAATGAAATGATGTAGAGAACACTATACTAAACCATTCTTAGTCAAGCATTAATATTCAATGACAATATTAATGCATGGAGACTAGCATGTAGGTCAATTGATGACTTGAGCTCACAAGTTATGGATATATGATATTAAGTTGATACATGGACATATATTAGAGAATGTGTACTGAATTGACTCGCCTTAGGAACGTTTCATAGATTGTCATATGAATATCATAAACTTTCTCATGTGACTATTAGTATGAATAGTCCTTAGACCTGAAGTCACTATGGTTCCCTACATAAGGAGTTATGTACTTTGGTATCGTCAAACGTCACCCGTAACAGGGTGGACTATAAAAGGAATCACTGGGTATGTAATGAATTATACGGAGGAATATGAGTGATGTAGATGGGATCTATCCCTCCCATATGACGGAAGTGATATCTGTGGACCCCTTAATCGAGTAGGACTACTAAAATGCATGGTCATGCTCAATTGAGTCAATATGAGATATTGAGCTCCTTTATTTGAGTGAGTCTACTCGGGGATCAAGAAACACAAAGTTTGATCGATGATGACATGGTCTATGCCTTATTAGTCAATCTAGATATTGAGGATGGAAGGACAAGGTCATATATTGTCATAGTCACGGAGCTTAAGTCGGATCTCAATTTTCTCGCCACTTGGGTAGCAATGATGCATTGTTAGATGTCGCTCATTGCTTATGTGTCTAAAGCGGTTTAGACATATTGCCAATGTTACGAGAACCTATTGGGTCAGACACTAAGGGCATGATACTTCGGAGATTAATTAATCTTAGTTTGACTAAGATTTGATCCGAATTGGATTAATTGAGTTTGACTCAAGTGAATCCAATTGGATTATGGGATTGAGATCTAATTTAGGTTTGACTCATTTAGATTAGACTTAACCACATTTAAATGAGATATTAATTTATTAAAATGTTTAATAAATTAATAATAGAGGAAGATGAAAAGTTTCTCTTCATTGGATGAAGAGAAGTTGAAGAGCCACATGAGAAAATGTGCTCTAAGTGGGTTTTATTACCATTAATGGAAGGAAGCTAAAGGGACAATAATGTTGGGACCTTGTCGTTTAGCTAAAGGGGGGTGAATAACTATCTTTAAATTTTTCTTCCTACAATGGTTAGCAAGCGCAAGCGGAAATCTCAAATATGAACTAAACAATGCTAACACATCACCTTTACGTGGTTCGGAGATGAAACTCCTACTCCACGGTTGCACGTAAGGTGGACAATCTCGATCCTTCGGTGGATGATTCCCCAGAACACCTCCGGCTAGCTCTTGTCGCACCTTGTGGGTGGAGAAACCTCGCCACAATCCTTGGACAATCTCTGAGCACTTGTAGGCTACTAAAAGGCTTTGACCAAGCTTGTTTCGCCAAGAAAGAACAGCAAAAAACGAGCCCTCTTAAATAGAGCTTGATACTGTTTTGACCGTTACCAGTCGACTACCCCTGGGACAGTCGACTGGTTTTCGCGAATTCAAATGTCACAGCCTGACGATTCGCATTCTGGTCGACACCAGTCGATTGATCAAACATCAATCGACCGATCTCTCTGTGCTCTACCTTAGTCTACTGATGAAGCATCAGTCGACTACCACCTAAGGTTTTCCTTCCCGAGTACAATTCTCCCAACACTCGAACCCTAGGATTTCTCTTCCCGAGTACAGTTCTCTCAGCACTCGAATTCTCACGACTTAGTTGACTTTTCATTCAGCAGCCTCGACCTGTTGCCTTCAAGCCCTCTTCGACTTTGGCTCTCGTCCCTCGGATGTATGCAAGCCCGCGGCTTGTCTCCCATGTCATCCTTCACATATTCCTCGAAGTCTACTTCCCTCAGTTCATCATCTCTGCTTTGTCTACGGTCCCTCGGATGCATACAAGCCCACGACTTGTCTCCACACACCATCCTTCACCGGACCCGAAGACGTCCAACTAAGTCTATGTGTATTCTGCAAACCAGCACATTCAAATACACACATCAAACATAAAGGTGAACCTAACTTAAATCATTTGCCCAAACATCAAAACATATGGTCACTCCGGACCATAGATTGCCCCAACAAAAAACTCTTCATGTTCATGGGATGAGTATAAAGAGTTTTTCTTGTCATTTGGATGATGAACTTGTAATTTTTCCTTCCCTTCATTCTCTTGGCCAAAATCCCTCTTCTCCCTCTCCTCTTTGCTTTGTGAATCTCCTCTTGTGGCTAGCACCACAAAGGTGATTTTTCTCCGAAGCTTGAGAGCATGTTCGTGTGGATACGCATAGAGGCACGGACACTTGAACGTGCAAGAGATCCGACATAGCTCGGACAAGCGGGATAAGCGAAGGGCACGCGCCAAAGGTATACTTATACGATAGGAATTTGTAAATTAACTTTGTATGAGTTTTCTTTCGCATGGATCACTCGTGGGATCTCTTATTTCCGTTGCGGTTTTTTAATATTTTTACCTAGAGATCCCTACATGTGTAGCTCTTTCTGGGTAGAGAAACATCGCCATAACCCGCAACACTTACCTGATCACTTAGTCTACTAATTGGCCTTTATCCAAAGCCAATTTCGTCAACCCTAGCCAGTCAAACCGAGTTCCCTTAAATATAGCTCGTGGTTGAACTAGCCATTACCAGTCGATTGGTTCTAACCAAATCCGAACATTATAACCCAACGTTCGAATATCAGATGACACCAGTCGACTGCACAGAGAATGAGTCGACTGATCTTTTTGTGCCCAACACCAGTCGACTGCTACAAGCATCAGTCGATTGCTCATACCCTAAACCTAGGGTTTCAACCCCGAGTACAGTCACTCAGCACTCATCCTCGCCCGACCAACCTAGACCTAGCCTTCTAGCCTCCTCTATCAACCTTGCATCCCTCAGTTGCCTTTCCATCCATCACGCCTTGCCTTCTGTAGCTTTCTTCGGCCTCAGTCCTTGTTGTCGGGTCTTCCTTTGCCACAATATCACTTAGACTTTTCTCCTTCGTACCTATATCCTGCATTCTCATAATGTAACATCAAATACACATTAATCCTAACTTAAACCTTTGCCCAAATATCAAAACCCAAGGTACTTAGATTGCTCCAACAAAGTCTCTTGGTCGCTTTAAAATATAAACTCTGATACTTTTATTTCTTGTTTTCTCCTTACTAGAGAGATTCCTGACTTGAGCGTTGGAGAGGGCTCTATTGGAACTCCTTCTGATGTATCCCCTTTAAGCTCGTGTTAATCTCGCAGGCGCAAGCGTTCTCCCCCGTTATCACTCCAGGGCGCGCTGTGGTGATTTGCCATCCTCGTCGTTCACTTCTGGAACAAGTTTGGCACCGTCTGTGGGAAACCTAGTCTATGCACATGAAGGAACACTACGATGGTGGAATCGGGAGGGTAGCCCATCATTTTGACAGGGGAGGAGTTGAACCACTTGTAGGATCGTTTAAGGCGTGCAGAGGGGGTGAATGCACTTTTTCGGATCTTGGATCTCTGCAGAATTGTTAGCGCAGCGGAAATAATATGCAAAAGAAATTCAAAACAATGCTAACAAACCGCTTTTACTTGGTATCCACCTCGGCCGGGTGACTAATCCAAGAATCCGTCGGTGGATCAATCCCCGGATAACCTCTGACTAGCTCTCGTCACTCCTTGTGGATGGAGAAACCTCGCCACAACACCTTGACACGATCTGGACTAGAGAGACTACTAACAAGCCTTAACCAAGCTTGTCGTTAAGAATCTCAGCCCAAAACGAGTTCTCTTTAAATAGAACTCGGGCTGAAAACCTCGATGACAGTCGACTGCTCTCAGGGCAGTCGACTGCCCCACTCAGAATTCGACCGTTAACAGCCCCAACATTCGAATCCAGCTGTATACCAGTCGATTGCCCCCAGAGCAGTCGACTAGTCCAGGGCCAAAATCATTCTGTGAGTTTTGGCAATTGACTGGACAACCCCCAGTCGACTGCCCAGCCTACCACAACACTCCTACTCACTTTCTTGGCCCTCCTCCACGTGTGCCTGATAAGTGTCATTTTGTTGATCATTTCATATGCTTAAATCCGTATTTGACCCATATTTTACTTGTATAATTGTGGATTTACTCTAGGTTCTAGGATTTATACTCTTTTTGGACTTAATTGCAAATTTTGATATTTTCGAGTTGTTTTGTCACTAAATTTTTGATCAACTT
>JAGFNQ010004458.1:158819-288546 GCA_024364735.1 Boesenbergia rotunda
TACACATATTGAGTCAGCTAAGGCAAGGGATAAGAGCCAAGGGAGGAGGACTCCAAGGGCAAGCCGGGAAGTGAACTTCAAAGGGCATACGTGAAGGATGGCATGGAGACAAGTCGAGGACTTGCGTGCACATCCGAGGGACGATAGCCGGTGGAAGAGGATTTCAAGGGGCAAGCCAAAGGAGAGGACCTGAAGGCACTGATGGACCCAATTTAGCTAATTAAATTTATCACGAATGTAGATCCATCAGAATTTAAAAAATTTATAAATGTGCTGGAAACCCTTTTTACAATCAAAGAAGAAAAGCGTAGTAAAGGGGCCACAGGTCGTATTTTTCCAATGGCTAGTTCAAATTTGTTTGATTCGTGCTCGGGTTTATGTGTCGTTAATGTTTTTGGGGTTTCAAATAAAATCTGGGTTTTGGTTTCAATTATAAAGGAAAACTCACAAGAAAAGGAAAATACGTAACTAAATGAATTAAACAAACAATAGCAACTAATAGACTCAACTAATTCTGCATGTCTTTGACTAATGCAAGTAACTGAATTAGGAAATGAATTTGATAACCAAAACAATTCAAACGCTAAGAAAATTGAACCAACGAAAATGGCTGAATTTGGATTGAAACTAAGGCAAGAACTTTAAACCTAATTGTAGCAATAACATCTTGATTCTAATGCTGAATTTAAAACCTAGATGCAGTAGCTAACTGATACCCAAAACAAACTGATTACGAGCTCATATGGCACACTAAAACTTGCACTTAACTTGATGCCAAAATCTGCCTAAATTACACTTGATACACAATTCAGAATTATACCCACTTGATACTTCAAGATGAGAAAACTATTGTGCCAAAGATGATCCTAAATTGTTTCGACTGTAAACTGACAATGAATGACATGCTAGCTGATCAATTCTGTATGGAAAACAAAACTATTCAGGAACGTGATCTCATGGATGAATGAAACAAAGAGACAAGCAAAATGAAGTAAGGACTGAGCAGTTGGATAAAATTCAGCAGCTAAAGAGTGTACTGACTGCAGGAATGAAACAAAGTAACTGAAATGCAACAACAGAAATTAGAGGACATGAATGCAGAAAGCAATCTAAATTCCAGAACAGAACTTGATAGCTAAAGGTTGCAACCCAGTACTGATACGCAAGGGAGAGCAACAGGAATTCTGAAACGCAGCAACTCAGCTGAATGGAAGTCAGAAATGCAACTGAATGCTAAACAAATTCGGATCAAATGCATTAACTATCAACTACAGGAATTTAATCCAATAAACTAAATTCAGAAACTTAAAAACACATGCAGAAAGGAGCTGAACTGATACGCACAGAAAAGAACACAAGGGCTGATACTCAACAACTAACTTGGCACGCTAACTTTGAATCAAGAAATAAACTGTAATTGAAGACAATTGCTCAATGAACAAACTCACTAGCTACTGTACTTGCAGAATAACCCTAATTAAGCTGGAAAAATTCAGAAATGAAAACGAAACAACTGAATAACAAGCAGAACAGAAACTGCTTGCTGAAACTCAAATTACAGCTAGGAAGACAAGAAATGCGATTAAAACTAAGCTTCGATCCTTCCCATGTTTCAAGACCACCTTGTTCGTCACGCAAGGGCAAGCCAAGAACCCCTTCAACTCGCAAATCGCTGGGAAATTTAGCTTCAATGTCAGATCTGCTCAAAACTGCATCTGCCGCAATCTGGAGCTAAAATCGCCACTGAAATTTCCTCCCAACGATCCAAATCTTGCTCCAAGGTTGTGATCGAGTTGGCCACGCCTTCAGATGGAAGAAATCGCTAACAAAAATGAAGAACAAACGAACAAACGAGAAGAAACTCAGCTGGAAAAAATGGCGAAGAAGACACGACCCCGAGATCTGCCGAGGGAATTTCAATTTAAACTTAAACCATTTAATTTGGATGGCTGAGATTAATCCCGCTTCATCCAACGGTGGATCCTCGTCCGATTTGATTCAAAATTCCCAGATCTTGATCAGAGGTCAAGATCATCCTCGTGGTAGCTCGGATCTGCCAGATCTCCAACGGATGGTTCAGATCACCTTGATCTTTGTATGGATGGTCTAGATCACTCCAATCATGATCCAACGGCTAGATGACCTCTGATTGAGCTGAAACTCTCAGATCTTGATCTGATCGCTCGATTAGCCTTAACCCCAGCTCGGATTGATCAGAAGTTCTCAGATGGTCTAGATCTAACCGTTCTTGCATCGGACGGTCCAAATGAGTCGACGCTTGAATTCCTTTGATCTGGTCCACTTTTGACTCAACCTTGACCCAACATAACCTAAGTCATGATCCCTCCAAGCCTACAAAAGTTGATCAAAAATTTAGTGACAAAACAACTCGAAAATATCAAAATTTGCAATTAAGTCCAAAAAGAGTATAAATCCTAGAACCTAGAGTAAATCCACAATTATACAAGTAAAATATGGGTCAAATACGGATTTAAGCATATGAAATGATCAACAAAATGACACTTATCAGGCACACGTGGAGGAGGGCAAGAAAGTGGGGAGGCACATATTGGAGCAGTGGTGTAATCGAATGTGGACATGCATACTCAATTTTCTCAGACACATACTCAAATTTCAGACCTTACTACCCAAGTTGTGTATCTGAATTTTTATAATAGTACCTCATTCTCTAGAATATATACTTGATTCTGAATCAATTATACTTGGAAGGTCTTAGCAGTTGACAACTAATGATGGAGGCTCGTACCTTAATACTCAATTTGTGGACATGCATACTCAATTTTCTCAGACACATACTCAAATTTCAGACCTTAATACCCAAGTTGTGTATCTGAATTTTTATAATAGTATCTCATGCTCTAGAATATATACTTGATTCTGAATCAATTATACTTGGAAGGTTTTAGCAGTTGACAACTAATGATGGAGGCTCGTACCTTAATATTCAATTTGTGGACATGCATACTCAATTTTCTCAGACACATACTCAAATTTCAGACCTTAATACCCAAGTTGTATATCTGAATTTTTATAATAGTATCTCATTCTCTAGAATATATACTTGATTCTGAATCAATTATACTTGGAAGGTTTTAGCAGTTGACAACTAATGATGGAAGCTCGTACCTTAATATTCAATTTGTGGACATGTATACTCAATTTTCTCAGACACATACTCAAATTTCAGACCTTACTGCCCAAGTTGTGTATCTGAATTTTTATAATAGTACCTCATTCTCTAGAATATATACTTGATTCTGAAACAATTATACTTGGAAGGTTTTAGCAGTTGACAACTAATGATGGAGGCTCGTACCTTAATACTCAATTTGTAGACATGCATACTCAATTTTCTCAGACACATACTCAAATTTCAGACCTTACTGCCCAAGTTGTGTATCTGAATTTTTATAATAGTACCTCATTCTCTAGAATATATACTTGATTCTGAATCAATTATACTCGGAAGGTCTTAGCAGTTGACAACTAATGATGGAGGCTCGTACCTTAATACTCAATTTGTGGACATGTATACTCAATTTTCTCAGACACATACTCAAATTTATTTTGCAAGAGTAAAAACCAATACTAAATTGTCAAATTTGATTAGTGGCAATGGACACACTAATGAGGGAGGCAGTTCTCAATTGTGCTTATAGAATAAAAACCAACATTGCCACAGAATTAAAACCAACATGTATCTGTCATTACTAAGAAAATACATTGCTTTACTTAAGTAAGCTTTAAGTCTGTCATTACACCAGAATAAAAATCAGTATTGCTACAATCATGTACAAACCAACCTCTGTACCAGAAATTTGAAACACCACAATCTGTCATTACTATCAGAAGGCAAATTTGAAACAGAAGGCAAATTTGAAACACCAGAATCTGTCATTACTAACAGAGGGCAAATTTGAAACACCACAATCTGTCATAAGAAGGCAAATTTTAAACATAACTGTACCAGAAATCATAAGAAGCATATAACTGTACCAGAAATCATCTCCTTAACATAACAGTACCATAAAACATCTACAATACATCTGAATTTGGTTACACAAAAAGGTAAAATTTGAAACTCCAATACATCTACTTGAGCATAAGAAGCAGATAAGGTTGTCTATCTTCAGATGGTTTACATATAAGTCAAATACCAACATTGCTTTACATCTTAGTCTATTACGTTTTTTAACAATCCTTTCTCATCTGATAATATATTTGAACAAACCCGGGCCCGATAAGCGTCTATGTTTACATGATCTTGAAAACTCCAGATGTCATCAGTGTCATAAGATAGACACTCCACCCACAGGCAGATGTATACACCACAATCAAGGATAGAGCCTTGATGACGACAAAGTTGTTTCACCACTTCTTCACTGCCTATTGCAAATGCATGAAGATGCAAAATGCATGCTGCCAAAAACCTTGCCTGCAAAATAGTAAATGCTTTAATACTGTGATCTGTTAATATATATTGGAGTAGAATATTGTCAAACTCACATAAACTTTAGCAGTCCCAAATGCAAATGAATCAGGGTTTGAATTCCACACTTTGAATTTCCCTTCAGCTGGATTAAACACCAATAAATACCAATGCCATCTATCATTAATTGGAAAAATGATATATCTACATTTTGTAAATAGATCTTCATTTAGTTCATGTAGTTTGCTCCTCGTTGTGGATGTCAACCTTGCAAGGAAAGCACCATAATCTGCTTTGTGTATCTGCCTATATTTGTCATATTTCTGCAAGTGCTGTAAGACTTCTTTCTACACATTGAAAATAAGATATAATCATGTTTCTTAATCTAATAAGAATTAAAAATCAAATATCAACTATCAATTATCTCAATTTGCTACAAACCTGTACGTTTGTGTCCATACAGTAAATCTCAAATCCATAACTTGGACTGTGTTTTTTCATAATATTCATATATACATTTATGATTTGACTATCAACAGGGTCACCAAACAAAAAATGACACAATGTAGCTCCAGTTAAGCTTAGGAACTCATCTTGCCATATGACAACACTGCGGGGAGTAAAAAATAACATTACAAAATTGATAAGAAGTGTTTAGCAAAATATCAGTTATTGAAAATAAACCTACTCCAATTGTTCCCTACTAAGAAAGTCTGTCAACAACTTTTTATCTTCTTCAGTTGCTTCTTGATGTCCACAAAAATCAGTTCTCTTTTTATATACATCCAATGTAGCATTGGGAGGACTCTGCAATCCTGAACATCTACTATCAAATTTACCTATATAAAAACATACTTAGTCATGTAAGCTAAAATCTATACGTAGTTAGTAACAATATACAATAACATGCAAAAACAAGTAAATTTTAAAATAATGAATCTCGGATTTATACTTCATCTACCTGTTTTTTCCCCTTCCTCTTACGTTTTGGTGTTGAGCTATGAGGAGTCACAAACATAGACTCCTTTCTTTTCGGCACACGATCAGCTCTACACCTCACAGTATCCACAATGGAAGATTGAAAGTGGCTGATGTTCTCTGCTTTCGAAGTACCAATGTCACTGCTAGAAACTTGCTCTTTATTCAAATCAGAAATAACATCTTTTATCACTAAATCAACATTGTCATCAATGTTGGCAGTTGTCAATTCCACATTCAACTTCTCCAACCCAGCAAGTTCATTTTCACCACCCACTTCAACCTCAACAATCTTAGTCTCTTCTAAAATCAATTCCTCACTAACTTTTTTGGCCTCCAGCTCAGTGCTCTTAACAGCAACAAATGGTTCAAGCAACCTCTGGGTATTAGAACTTCCAGAACATCTCAAACAAAGTGACACCTGAAAAATATAAGTAATGTAGTCAAAAAATGTGTTGTCATCATTATTTAACATAATAATTTTATTATTTCTATATTTAGAGAATAAGTTACCTGCTTGCCACTTAAGAGTATCTCCTCCTCAGGAAATGGTACTATATCTAACACCTATTCACAATTATAAATAAAATGTCACTTCTACAATCATATCTACAAAAAACATACTAAAAACATAGCAACTTACCTTACTAAAATCAATTCTACAAAATAAACTCTCAGCAACATCATCTTTAAGTGATATCTTACTCCTTTCCCAGCGAAACAACTGGGGGAAACAACATAAAGAACGTGCAATTCCAAATGAAGGAATTCTTTCATACAACCATGCCTGAATACATATAGAGAGAGAGAGCAATATAATAATATTAAATATATCACAATTGCACTTGAAATATTAAAAACTCACCATCAAACCTACAGTACAACCATCTAAATACATTTTGCAACCAGCCTTTCCTTTGCCATTACCGGTATGCAAGATAATTTGGTGGCACAAAAATCTATATGCTGCATCTCCCCATGAATAATCAAAGAACCTCATCAAGTTATCAATGTAGGACATAATAAATCGAGGAGTGGAATAGTTGCTAACTGGAAAAATAACACAGTTAAATAGAAGACAAATAAACAGCCTAACAAAATCATCCACTTCAGATTCCTTCTCAGATCCAGCTAATGACCGCAAATTATCATGAATCATGGTCCTATTTACGTTGCCAACTTTTCCTCTAAATAGCCTAAGAACAAAATTTGACTCCATGCTAGCATCAAGATCAACCGGTTGCCCCACATGGGCCAAACCAAGGACAATGCTAAACTCAGTCGAAGTGAATGGAACTATAATGTTGTCACCAAAAAAGAAAGAACGAGAAGGCAATAATTGGAATCTCTTTAAAACTAAATCAACTCTGGTACTACTGATAGACATCTCAGGCATCTCGAGCCATGGAGCAAGTGGAGTGCTTTTAATCCTCTCTTTTTGCTTATCACTCATAATTGGTACCACCTCACCCAGTACATCTTTGAAATATCCAGGAGAGCAACGGGAACAAGATTGTTTGCTACTCTTGGTCTTTCCCTCATCTTTCATTACTCTCTTCCCCTTATCTTTCACCATAGATTTAGCCTTAGCCTCCCTTGTGCTCTGTGTAAGAGCTTTTTTTCTCATATCTGCATAAAAAGTAAATTCACCGAAAATAAATTAAGTTTATTGATAATAATTACATAATCACCACATAACTCATTCAATCATTCAATTAGAGAAGATAAAACACAAACACATTTACTCATTCATACCCTAAAGTACAAATCCTCCCTTCTGCGCATCAAAGTGCTTAAATTGGGTACATTACTCAATTTATTGATAATTACTACAAAATACACAGATATCTCATTCATTACTTGAATTTAAGAAGATATAATAGAAATACATTCAGATAAATTATAATTTGAACACCACAAACCCTAATTTTATTCAACCTAACAAAATCAACAACACCCATGAAATAAAACTTCGAATTTTGACAGAATTTTACAGAAACATACGTAAACAATTATCTTAATTTTATTCTACAAACAAGATTACCAAGAGGTCAAAATCTAGGGCAGAGAAACAAAACCGACCTTCTACTTGAGATATATCTGTTTCTGCCTTTGGAATACACTTCTTCGCGTTAGTATTCCTCTGGTTGTACCGATTACCACCTTTTTACTTCTTCAAACCCGACGTTCGTCGACGATTCTTGGGTTGAAGGTGAAAGCCGGGTCTTCACTTGGTCGAAGATGAACGACACTTCGAAGATGTGGTTCTTGGGTTGAAGGTGATAGGCGGGTCTTCCTCTGCCTGTCGCCTCTCTGGTTTTTGTCTTCAACGCTCACCGAAAGTGATTTCGACGATCGTCGATTTCGTTCGACGCAGCTCCAAGCCGGGAAGAAGACACACAGAGTGGAGAGCGTTTGAAAGTAAAGGGAGGGCAGTTCGGTAAATTCATACGAGAGGGAGTTAAGTCAAACGATCAAGCGTTGTCAGGGAGTGGAAACGGAATTTACCTGCCACGGGGACTGAAGCATGATTTGTGTTTCTGATCGGGGATTTAAGGCAAAGTTCCCCAAAGATTAATCATAGTGAAGCAAGTATTATTGCAGAAAATATTAATGCAGAAAATTCATGATTATACTGGCCACGTGTACAAGTATTTTTGCTAATAAGTACTAAAGTAATTTGATCATTGAAAGAGGAATTTAAAGAAAATTAAAAAAATGTGGAATAACTACTAGAATGTAGAGAATTGTGAAAAAAAACTGGGATTTTCTGTCCCAAAAAAGTATTTGTCCCGTCTGTCCTGTTCCCGACGATGGCCGGCGAGTCGTCCGATCACCGATCGGATACCACCGATGGATTTTGATCATCGTACCGAATCAAATGATATCCTAGAAGAACGACGAATCGGTCGGAATCGCTACAATTGCAATCTCGTCGGATTCGACAATGAATCCGGCAAGATCACAATTGCCGCAATCTCGACAGGTTCACCGTACACCCCAGGGTATAGTTTTGTTCAGGGCGGCGGCTGGAGGCCGTCGATGGTGTCCGATCGACAATCAGACGACTCGTCGGCCGTCGTCGGGGAGCGGGATAGGCGGGACATGGGCTTTTTTGGGACAGAGGATCTGCCCTCATAACAGATGGCACTTCTACAGTTTGGGCGGCCAAATCTAACGACGTGATTGGTTTGAAACTAATTCCCTTTGTATTTATATTCAAGTTCCTGATTGATTCCACAAACATACTTTTGCATTGAACTATGTAAGTATCTCAGGTTAATTTTAATGTTGATCAACCGAGTGAAATTAGATCTGTATATTTGATATCTTATGTTTAAATATGTAGAAACTTAGAAACACAAGAAGTCGAACGAAAGATAAGCGAGCGAGAAGGATATATGGAATGGGAAAAGAGTCAACGGGCTCGGTACATCCGAGGGATAAGGAGATACGGAAGGGTACACCAATAGAGTGAGAAGGACTCACGCGATGCATAAGAGAGATGAGAAGTTGAGAGGAAGTCTGCTCGAGGAGAAGGTCGGAGTTGGGTTTGGATGAGCTCAACCCCAACTCTGAACAACAGGAGCATCATGCAAGTGAGAGGATCAAAGAATGGTCAACTTCTTAGGTTTACCATTCAAGATGCCTGGAATGAGTTCAAGCGCCTCAATTGATTAGAGACGCATTGATGACTTGAGGTGCCCCAATTGTCTTGAGGCCCCGCGAATGCCAGCCATTGGACCATTGCGGAGCAAATAAAACAGCGGGATCCATGTCAGTCGACTCTTGGAGCCTCAATTCTGCCAAATTAGCAAAACAAACGTTATGACAGATAATGATCAGCCTAATTGAGCCGCCTAGAATGGCCACGTCAGTAAAATGGTCATTTCGACCAAGAAACTATAAAAAAAAAAGCTCTTGAGCTTCAAGTTAAAAAAAGCAACACACTCTATATTTCATTTCTAAGTATGTCATACTTTCTGTTGATTTTTGTTTGGAATTTCAAATATATTGAAGGAAGTGTGTATGTGTTTAGTCCCATATTGCTAAGCCAAGAGAGTTGGAAGACCTTATATATGAAGTCATTCCAACTATGCTTAGATAGCTTAGGGGGACCTACACGCATGCGCGGGCTGAGCCCAAACCAGGTGGTCTCAGGGGGTCTGAGCCGGAAATCCATAAACCGGACACGACGCACGCGATTATCGCGCACAGGGGGGGTGCAAATCCCCAGCCCGTGAGCCTCGCACTTACGGGCGGCCCGGTTTGGTTTTGCAGATTTCGGTTTGATTCCTAAACCAATTTGGTTTGGTTTTATTTTATTCCTTTATTTATTTATTGTTTTTTCTTTTCCTGAGAAATCACCAGGCGCGACTTTTCTCAGTGTCGCGCACGGCGCGACGCCTCACAGTCTTAGCGCAAACGCGAAGAGGCACTCAGTGCCTCTTCGGATCTATAAAAGAAGGGGAAGAATGCAGAGAACTCATTCACTGCTTCTCTTCTCTTCTTCTCTTCGAGAATTTTCTTTTCTCTTCGAGCATTTCTTCGGTTTTGGATCTTGAGGCTTCGCCTTGTGCGATCTGACGTTGTCTCCGAGGGCAGCATTCGTCTTGGAGTGCACCTACGAACGCCACGTGGTTGTCGGATCTTGGGAGAGTTTTGCCAGGAGCCTTTGCACCATAGGGCGACAATCAATTCTCTAAGGACAGTCGGCACGCCGGCGCTTCAACTGGATAACTATTCCTAACTCTGCACTTTTCTTATCAGATTCCTGCATCTATATATTTTATTGTCTGCTGCTTTGGTGCATATTACATTTACTGTTTTTTTATAACAATCTTAGAGAATTGATTGTGCCTAAGTAGACATGTTAAATGTTAGAATGTCGGGATCTGATGAGGCTAGCGCCAAACCCGAGAGGTTCTTTAGGCAAAACTTCAAACGTTGGCAACAATGGATGAAGTTTTGGCTTACTACGCTGGGGCTTTTCTCCGTTATAGAATCGGATCCTCCTTCACCTGATGAAGAAGAACCTGCCCGTAGTGCTTCCACCGAGAGGTTTAAACAGAGGGATTATCTCTGCCATGGGAGAATCCTGTCTGCCCTCTCAGACGCACTATTTGATGTGTACTGCTCTACAACCTCGGCCAAAGAGTTATGGAAATCTTTAGATAAAAAATATATCTCCGAGGACTCTGGTTTAGAGAAGTACACCGTGGGGAAGTTCTTAAACTTCAAAATGGTTTAGGGTAAATCTGTCATTGAGCAGACCCATGAATTTCAAATTTTGATTCACGGTCTTGCTGAGGGAGATATGCCGATACCCGAGAAACTTCAAGTCTTTTCTATCATCAAAAAGTTGCCTCCGAGTTGGGAAGATTTTGGCATGACACTTAAACACAGGAGAGGTAAAATCTCTCTTGAAGATTTAATGATTGCCTTAAATATCGAGGAAGAACATCGGAAGCAACATAAGGATGATGATAAGGAGATACCTATGGAATTTGCTTCAAAGGCAAATGTGGTGGTCTCTTCTAATAAGAACAAGTTCAAAAACCAAAAAATGAAGAACAAAATGAAACCCAAATCAAAGGTTCAGAAGAAGCATAGAACTAGGCCGTGCTGGGCTTGTGGACAAGTTGGACATTTTGCCAAATTCTGTACTGAGCGGAAGGACAAGAAGAAGAACCAAGGCAATGTGCCCAACACCAAGGCACAGGTCAATGTTGTGACCAGCACCAGCAATGGGTTTGTTTCCTTTAACCCCGAACTAAATTTGATTTATCAACCCAATGAGTGATTAGTTGATACAGGTGCTAATGTGCACTGTTGTGCTGATCGTTCTGCCTTCCTTACTTATCAGGTAATTGAAGGCACTTCCGTAACCATGAGGAATCATTCTGCAGCCAGAGTGTTAGGGATTGGACAAGTTGACTTGAGGTTTACCTCAGGGAAGGTCCTGTCACTGCATGAGGCGCATCATGTTCCAACGGTCCGACGGAATTTGATTAGCGGGTCAAAATTAGTTCGTGCTAGTTATGAGCTAAACTTCAAATGTAATAAAGTTGTATTGTTACATTTAGGAACCTTTATTGGAAAGGGTTACCTTAATAAAGGTTTATTTAAACTCAATGTTGAAAATACGACTATAAATAAAACTAGTGATATTGGTTGTTCTTATAACATTGAGTCTTATGATGTGTGGCATGATAGATTAGGACATGTTAATTTTCAAACTATAAAAAGGATGATGAATCATGACATGATACCTAAGCATGCCATAAATGATAAGAAAAAATGTGAAGTTTGTGTGCAATATAAACAGCCTCGTAAACCCTTCAAATCAGTTGATAGAAATTCTAATATTTTAGAATTAATTCATACTGATTGCTGTGAGTTTAATGGTATAATAACGAGAGACCATAAAAGGTATTTCATTACCTTCATTGATGATTACTCTCGTTATTGCTATGTTTATTTGCTAAAAACTAAAGATGAAGCTTTAGATAAATTTATGATCTTCAAATCTGAAGCTGAAAATCAATCAAACCAAACCATTAAGAGGATAAGATCTGATAGGGGTGGAGAGTTCACCTCAAACCTGTTTCAAAAATTCTGTCAAGATTCAGGTATAATTCATGAGGTCACTGCTCCATATAGTCTTCAATCTAATGGTGTAGCAGAACGGAAAAACCGAACCCTTGAAGATATGATTAATTCCATGTTAGGCAATTCTGGGTTACCCAACTTCTTATGGGGGGAGACTCTATACACTGCTTGTCATGTGTTAAATAGAGTACCAATGAAGTCAAGGGATAAAAGCTCATATGAACTTTGGAAAGGTCGAAGGACAAGTTTGAAATACCTTAAAGTGTGGCGGTGCCTTGCAAAAGTACTAGTACCTGAACATAAGAGGAAAAAACTTGGTCCAAAGACTGTAGATGGTGTCTTCTTGGGTTATGCTCAGAATAGTTCTGCATATAGGTTTCTGATTATTAAATCAGAAATTTCTGGAATAGATGCAAACACTATTGTAGAACTTCGTGATACTACATTCTTTGAGGATATATTTCCTATGAAGACTAGAACACCTCAGTCTATCTCTAGTACTCCTACTAGAGATGACTCTACCTCCATAGAAGTCCCATTATCCTTAGTGGGTGTACCTTCCTCAAGTCACTCTAGATTAAATGAATCTAGTGAGTGTACAGAATTCAGAAGGGGCAAGAGGCAACGTGTGTCTAAAGATTTAGGCCAAGACTTTATCGCCTATAATATAGAAGGTGACCCTGTGACATATAGAGATGCTATGGCTTCTCCCGAAGCTAAGCACTGGAAAGAAGCTATTAAAAATGAAATGGACTCTATTATCTCTAATGCCACTTGGGAGTTAGTAGATTTGCCTCCTGATTGCACCACCATTGGATGTAAATGGGTGTTTAAGAGGAAGTTAAAAACTGACGGGTCAGTAGATAAGTTCAAAGCCCGCCTGGTTGCTAAGGGTTTCAAACAGAAAGAATAGATTGACTATTTTGACACTTATTCCCCTGTTACTAGAATTACTACAATCCGAGTATTGATAGCACTAACATCCATATATCATCTTGAGGTCCATCAAATGGATGTCAAAACGGCATTTCTTAATGGAGATCTTGAAGAAGAGATATATATGGATCAGCCAGAGGGATATGTAGTTTCTGGAAGTGAGAATAAAGTCTGTAAGTTAGTAAAATCTCTTTATGGTTTGAAGCAAGCCCCAAAACAATGGCACGAAAAATTTGATAGAGCTATGCTATCATTTGGCTTTGAAATGACTCTGATAAATGCGTATATACTAAAATGAAAGGTGATAAATGTATCATTTCGTGTTTATATGTAGATGATATTTTACTTATTGGATCTAACCTTTCAATTATTAACGAGACCAAGGCTCTCTTAAGTGGTAAGTTTGATATGAAGGATATGGGTTGTGCTGATGTGATTTTAGCGCTGAAGTTGACTCGCTCAACTGATGGAATAGCAATTTCTCAGGCACACTATGTTGAGAAAGTGTTAGAGAAATATGGCTATAGCCACATAAAATCTGTAGTCACACCCTATAATCCTTCAAAGACTCTCCACAAGAATAAGAGTGGCGTGGCTGTGTCTCAATTAAGATATTCCCAAATAATTGGTAGTCTAATGTATTTGGCAAATTGTTCTAGACCTGATATTTCGTTTGCTATAACTAAATTGAGCAGGTTTACCAGCTGTCCGGACAGAACACATTGGGATGCATTAGACAGAGTACTCAGATACCTAAAGGGTACTATCCTTGGGCTTGTGTTATGGGAGGTTCCCTGCAGTCCTGGAGGGATATAGTGATGCCAGCTGGATAGCTGACACTGCTGAGTGTAAAGGCATTACTAGCTATGTTTTTACACTTGGAGGCGGTGCGGTTGCTTGGAGGTTTGTTAAACAGACGATCATATCCCGTTCTACATCTGAGGCAGAATTGTGTGCTTTGGATACCACAGTAACTGAAGCTGATTGGCTTAAGGGTCTTCTTACTGAGATTCCCTTGATTATGAAGTCAATACCTCCTATTTCAGTGAACTGTGATAATCAAACAACAATAGCTCAGATTAGAAGCTCCAAGTATAACCAGAAACAGAAGAGACATGTACGAATAAGATTGAAGTCTGTTCGTGAGTTAGTGTCTCTAGGAGTGGTGTCATTGGACTTTGTAAGTTCAAAAGACAATATTGCTGATCCACTCACAAAAGGTCTTGATTCTGAGAAAATCAAGAGATCCAGTAAGGGAATGAGACTGAGACCTATTCTGGTTTCATCTATAGCGGCAACCCAACCTATTTGATTGGAGATCCCAAGAAGTAGGTTCAATGTGGTATAAACAAGCTATAAGGGTGAACCATTAGCATAAATTAATTGAGATATAAATCTCAAAGTCTCTTCCCTGGATAGATGCTTGACTGCTAGTAAGGATCAGCTTAAGGCTCTTAATGAGTTCGAGGTCTTTATGACAGGATGCTTGCAGTACATCCTTGGAGAACTCACCTATGTAAGTGTAACTATGAGGCCGCAGTGCGGGGGGGTCTGGGCAACTCTCCTTAACACTTATGAAACAAGATTCGGTGGCATGGCTGTAATGCACCAACCCAGAAGGATTCAACCGTCGCCTGTGATGAGTTGTTGCCAATTAATTTTCACATATTAAAGGTTTAAGTTCAAGACCTAGTTCACTTCAAACCTGTGTGAATAAGATTGGTTTACTTAGGTTAAAATTCAAATCGGAAGGTATTTTCACTGAAAACTCATTACGACAAAGCCTCAGGACCTGTTTTATTTATTTATTATAATTTGAAATTTGTGGGGGATTGTTGATTTTTGTTTGGAATTTCAAATATATTGAAGGAAGTGTGTATGTGTTTAGTCCCACATTGCTAAGCCAAGAGAGTTGGAAGGCCTTATATATGAAGTCATTCCAACTATGCTTAGATAGCTTAGGGGGACCTACACGCATGCGCGGGCTGAGCCCAAACCAGGTGGTTTCAGGGGTCTGGGCCGGAAATCCATAAATCGGGCGCGACGCATTCGATTATCGCGTGCGCGCGCGCGGGGGGGGGGTGCAAATCCCCAGCCCGTGAGCCTCGCACTTGCGGGCGGCCCAGTTTTTTCTTTTCCTGAGAAAACAACAGGCGCGACATTCCTCAGCGTCGCGCACGACGCGACGCCTCGCGGTCTCAGCGCAAACGCGAAGACTCAGTGCCTCTTCGGATCTATAAAAGAAGGGGAAGAATGCAGAGAACTCATTCACTGCTTCTCTTCTCTTCTTCTCTTCGAGCTTTTCTTCGGTTTTGGGTCTTGAGGCTTCTCCTTGTGCGATCTGAGGTTGTCTCCGAGGGCAGCGTTCGTCTTGGAGTGCACCTACGAACGCCGCGTGGTTGTCGGATCTTGGGAGAGTTTTGCCAGGAGCCTTTGCACCATAGGGCGACAATCAATTCTCTAAGGACAGTCGGCACGCCGGCGCTTCAACTGGATAACTATTCCTAACTCTGCACTTTTCTTATCAGATTCCTGCATCTATATATTTTATTGTCTGCTGCTTTGGTGCATATTACATTTACTGTTTTTTATAACACTTTCTAGTCGTGCTTTTAAATGGTGTAAGGGGCTTCTCCACCTCTAACTTATTGTCAAAAAAGGAGCTTCTTTAATGAACTAACATTGCCTTGGATTAGCGACCTCTCTTGTTGTAAACCAAGTAAATCTGATGTCCCATATTTATTTCATGTTATTTATATCTAACTTATAGTATATCCTTGTTAAGTAGAAAGCAAGAGATTTAGAATTTCAATTTATAAGCTATTCACCCCCCTCTAGCAGTCTGTCGATCTTAACAAGTGGTATATCAGAGCCAAACCGCCTTAGAAAGATTAAACCACCGTCTAAAGCTACTCAGAGAATACTCAGATCAAGTATCTACTCATCAAAGTTCGAGGAGAAGTTCACACTTTAGAAACGCAAAATGGATGTATACTTTAAAACTGACTTTAATATTTTACTAACTATAAAATACGATTTTAAAATGCCTAAGAACGAGAACAGAGAAGAAAAGAAAGAGCCTACTGGAACAAGAAGCAGCAAACCAAGTTCATGGCAAACGATAAGGCTAAGTTCCATCTTTGAGCATACTATTGTCTTAGGAAGTCAATCATATCGGTGCCTACAAATTCGCCAAAGAACTCTGAAAGAAGTTTCTAAAGCTTCATGAAGGAACCTCGGAGACCAAGTTGGCTAAATGAGATGTGCTCCGCAACAAACTCAACAACCTCCGAATAGAGAATAGTGAGTCAGTTGCTCAACCGCACGCAAAGCTCAAGGAATTGATCACTGAACTTACAAACCTTGGAGAAACTATGTCAAATCAAGATTTCCTCCAATATGCATTAAATGTATTTTCAAGAATCCTGGAATGAATATCAATTATAGACACCTATTACATCTCCAAACACCTCAAGATAAGTAATTCAAATTTTTTTTTCAACTTTAGAATTACACGAATCTTGATGTATATGACTAAGAAAAGAAATGAGCCAAATTAGAACATAACATTACAAGCCAAGAGGAATGAATCAGATTCAGAAACCTCACTCAAAGAAGATGAAGAAGCATATATGGTAAGAAAATTTAAAAATTTTTTAATTTAATTATTTTGAGAAGACATATGCTAAATAGCTTCTACAAGAAAAAGAAAAGTAAGATGCTACAACTGCGATGAAGAAGAGCATATCAAAGACAAATGCCCAAAATTAAAAAGCAAGGGAAAAGAAAATGATAAAAGGACAAGAATGTCTGAGCACAAAAATCTCAAGGCGAGTTAGATTGAATTGTTGTCAGAAGAGTCCGAGACGGAAGAATATGTCGGACTAGCACTAATGATGAGTCACCAAGAAACAGACGATGAAGACATCTTAGGAGAGAGCATTGATGAAGGAGAGCACCTTCCAATAAATTGTATGAATCTATTAGGATGTTAAGTAGATCACTATGCAAAATAGAAATAACATATTGATACAAAGAAAGAAAATGCATGCTTCCCATAAACAATTGAAGAAATAAAAATGATAACAAAAAGTTAAAAGAACAAATAGAAACATTGAAATAAGGAAAGGATTTTATATATTCAAATTCAATTGTACAACACTCAAACATTAAATATAGTAGATTTAATTGGTATTTAAGAAATCATAAGAATCAGATTAGAAAAGTTTCAAATTTCAATATTCAATGAAAATATTTGACAAATTCAGTAGGTAAAAATTTATTTAGGTTCCAAAAACTTTATTAACCTATTAGAATTTCTTTAAATTTTATTAGAAATTTAATTGCTAAAAATTTATGACTTACTTGAAAATATTTTTCAAAATATTTTACTCATTTTTCTTTAGTTATAGAAAGCATGTTGTTTTTTTACTGTTGAATATTTTTTTATGATTTTTTTAATCAAAATAAAATTGTTGAAATTAAAAAATTTTGGAGATTAATTTTTGAAAAACATGATTTTTCTACATATAACCATTATATTTGAATTTTCAAAAAAAGTAACAAGTTGTTTTGACATTGAAATCTATTTTTAAGTATTTAATTTTAAAATAACTATTTTGTAAGAAAATATTTGTTTTCACCATAAGAAAGATAGTTTTTCCTGAAAAGTTTTTTTTTTTTGCGCTAAGTCTTATCATTCCTCAACTTGATAAAAAATTTTGTAATTTTTGAACAATTCAATATATTTTTGGATTTTATTTGGAAAATTTAAAGTGTAATTATTAAAAACTATTTTATTTGAAAAATAATTACTGTAAAAATATAAAATCTTGCATCATAAATGAAGTATTCAAGGATACCTCTATTCTGGATAGACTAAGGACTTATACTTATCAAGATGAACTAACTCCTACATACCTTTGGCTCTATGCCCCTTGGCTTAGAAAGACCTTTTGGTCTTCTTACCTTCCAAGTAAAATTCAAAGGTTTTAGGAAGTCAAGTCTTCCACTACCAATGAACAAAAGGCCCGTTGGTTATCCACCTTTGAATTTTACTAAGGTTGAGACCAAGTTTTAGATGTCAAAGATATGTTTGGTTCATTTTGGAAGGAACATTTCTCCTACTTTGGTTAGATGATAAGCAACTTATTGCATCATGGGAGCTTTTGGTTTTAAAATAAATCAAGTGTCAATCTATGTACTTTAATAGATAATCCTTCTATTCCACTTTTAATAATAAAAGCAATGGAATATCTTATTCCAAAAACTGAACAAAAGTTCATTCCAAAAAATTAAGTACATAAAAGCAATCTCTTTAAAACCAAAACTTTCCTATCTAAAAGACAAAAATAAATAACTCCCACTGCAAAAGTCATCTCTGTAGCCTATCCCATGTAGATAGTAATTGATAGGCCCAGAACAGGTGTCACGAATGAGCCTCAAATTTAGATATTTATAGATTGAAAACCCTAGCTGACAAAGAAAATGTAGTAAAGGGGCCTCAAGTCGTATTTTTTCCAAGGACTAGTTTAGGATGTTTGATTCGAGCTTGAAGTTATTTGTTGTCAAATGTTTTGGGTTTTCTAATAAAATGGGGGCTTGTTTTGCAAATAAGAATGAAATAGTAGGAATAAAATGAACTTAGCTAAGCAAATATGATTGCCAAAACTACACTTAAACTAATTGACAATTAAACCATGCAACTTGAAATGATAAGATTGGAATTCAAAACTAAAATTGAGTGCAAGGAAGTTGTAATTAAGTGAATTTGAGAATTAAAATTGAATGAAAGTAGTTTGTGTCCAAACTGCAGAGTCATAGGATCTGAAACAAGACAAGCTTAAACAAAATAGGGTTGAATCTAAGCTGGGACTACTTGATCGGTCGACAGTCCGATCCGATGCAAGCCTGATCGGTCGACAGACCAATCAGATGATGCTTGGGTCAGTCGACAGACCGATCAGTGTCTGAAAGTTTGCAGATACAGAATCGACGATTGCAGAAACGAATGCAAAATTTGAAAACTAAACAACAGATTCACTCTTCAATTCAAGAACTATCTTGCTGTCACTCAAGATTCAACCAGAAACCCTCTAGCTCACAGATCATCCGAATCCGATTGCCCGCGGATGATTTGCGCTAGTTCACTGGCGTAGCTGAAGATCCATTCGAACTCCTCTTGCTTGATGAATCTGGTGTCGCTGATGGTTCGACAGCTCCGATTGATGAAGTTGAGCAAACAAGAAGCGATCGAGTGGAATGCGACCCGTTGGCAAAACCTTCTCCGTAGGGCCTTTCAACGACGAGTACCAATCACAATCCGCTCGGGAAATCGATCTCAGTGCTTTGAGATCTTGAATCAAAGCTTCCTCTGCTGTGGCCACGCGATCCGATGAAGAAACGACGAAGAAGACACAAGAACAGTGAAGAACACGAAGAACAGCAGCACGCGACGACGTCGAATTCTGAGGGATTTTTGTTTAAATAATTAGCAATGGACGACCGAGATCGTCCTGGCTTAATCCAACGGTCGGATCTTCTTTGATTGAACCCTAAACTCCCAAATCTCAATCTGACGGTCAGATCTACCTCTCCTCAGCTGGGATCACTCGGATCTGCCATGGATGGCTCAGATCTCCTTGCCTTTCGAATGGACGGCCCACAGTCTTCCAATGCTTGATCGTCTTGATCTGAGTCCAATTCTGGCTCAAACTTGACCCAACTTGACCTAGGTCCATGATCCTTCAGTCTACAAAAGTCAGATTCAAATTAGATATCAAAACATCTCAAATTTGCAAAGATTTGCAATAAACCCCAAAATAGAATTAATCCATGGAACCTAGGGTAAATTCAAGATTAAGCATGTAAAATATGGATCAAACATAGATTTTAGAGCCTAAATTAACTAACAAAATGGTAACTATCAACTCCCCCACACTTAAACTTGAGCGTCTCGCACAAGCTAACTAAACATGTATCCTCTAGATTATTCTCAATCATAGTTAGAAGCAGTTGAAAAGAAATTACCTAGCGTTGTCAATTCTCAAAAATCTAAGTTCAATAGACTAGTATCTTGTCCTTAAATCAACAACTTAGCATATTTCATCCTTCATCACTCTTTGAGATGAACTAAACACACAAAGCCTATCAAGAGAATATTTAGTGGCTCTCTTCCTAAATCCTACATTTTTGGTGAAGTGGAGCTCACTCAAACACAACATGTTTCTTGCACTACCATAAGCTTGCTTATTATCTACTCTTCACCATCATTCTTGACTTGGATCCACATCTACAAAAGTTTATTAGAACACGTTAAAGGAATATGAAATGACAAGAATGAAATAAAGGTTTAGAAAATGGAGAAGTTAAGGAAGTGGAAGACTTGAATGCTCAAGAATGTTTCTAATGCACTTTGCCCTCTTGTATAGTCCTCTCAATGGAATCTCAGCTAAAGTGGGTAGGTATCAGCCAATTTGGATGAGGAATATTACTGAATTCTGTATTTTATGCTGTGCCAACTCCACTGATCGGTCACTGGACTGATCAGTCACTGCCTGATCGGTCACTGGAACGGACTGGAATACTTCTGATCGAACTGGGCATCACCTGATCGGATTGGCTGCTCCCTGATCGGTCACAGGACCGATCAGAGTATGATCAGTAGCCAAAAAACTATTTCTGAATCTGAAACTGATTTCTGCCTTGTTTCTTTCTTTCAATACCATATCTCAAATCCAACTAGCTTCTTATTCACGACTTCAAGTTCAGAAATCTATCCATCTTTTGACACTTTATGTTCATTCTTTCTTTCTCTTTTTTTTTTCTTCTTCTTCTTTTCTTTTCTGTTTCCTGTTTTTTGTTTTTTTTAGCTGCTTTCACAACAACTTTTCTTCTCAGTTCCTTTCTTTTTTTCTTTTCATTCACTTCCTTACAATGGCTAGCTGATTTCAGAAGTTGTCGCAGCTCAAACTCTGCTCCAAGTTAAGTTCAGCAGCTCACAATTTCCAATCTTTCGGCTTGAATTGAAACAACGGCTCAAAATCTGAGCTTCAGATTTTTCAACTTCAATTTTTGTAGCTCCTCCCTTCACTCATCAATAGCTTGTAACCCAAACTTGATACAAAACTCCTTCAAGTTGGCACACTTTCTTGTAGATTGCCATTGCTTGATTGTCCTCAAATTTGATAGAATGCGTGCATCCTCCCCCACACTTAAACTTTTGTCCGTCTTGGGCAAAGTAACATCAAGAACCATCCCAAAAAACCAAGTCCATGGGGAAATATAGTTATGCACAGAAAAAATAGGGAAAGGAAAAAGAATAAATCATGTATCAACAAGGATTATTGCAAAAACCGATACGAAAAGAGAAGACAAAGTGATTAACCTCTATAAATGTGGTCCAATCATAGAAATATGATTTTAAAAGAACCTAAGCAAGTTCTAGAGCACAATCACATGTGTGTATCACAAAAATTAGTCCAAATCCTCACTAGGTAGAAATAATTCATCTCAAGTCATCAATCTAGAATCCATAACCAAGTAGTACTCAAGCATCCAAGAATTTTTATCCATTAGCTCAAATCCTAAGTTTTAACAACCAAATTTAATTTGCATTCAAGAGACTCTAAAATGATATAGAGAAAACCTAGAAGGATACATTTATTCCTACTAATTGAGATAAGGTGCCAAAAGAAATAACATAGTATCTACAATGACTATTTATTCAATCTACACTACCTAAGCATTTATTATCAACAACTCACTTTAAAAAGAAAAATTTACTTCTAAAAAACATGAAAATGATATATACAATGAAATTAAAGTGCCAGAAAAATAAACTCCCATTAAGTTGGGTAGATAGCGTCTTTGATGTCCAATTCATCTACCTCTAGCTCCTTTAATTCTTCAAAGTATTTCCTGAGCTGGTGGCCATTGACTTTCCAAACAAAACCATTAGCTTTATCCTTGATTTCAACAACACCATAAGGAAAAACGTTAGTTACAAAAAATGGCCTTTACCATCTCGACTTCAACTTACCCTTAATCAATTTGAGCCTTGACTTGTACAATAAAACCTTGTTGCCAATTTGGAATTCTTTCTTCAATATGTGCTTGTCATGAAAAATCTTAGTCTTTTCCTTGTAAATCCTTGAGTTCTCAAATGCTTCTAGTCTAATCTCCTCAAGTTCATGGAGTTGAAGCTTCCTTTCTTCTCCTAGTAGCATCAAAGTTGCAAGCCTTCACCGCCCAATGTGCTTTATGCCCTATTTCCACGGGTAGGTGACAAGCTTTCCCATAGACTAATCGGTAGGGAGACATCCCAATTGGTGTCTTGTATGCCGTTCTATAGACCCATAGTGCATCATCAAGCCTCTTGCTCCAATCTTTTCTAGTAGGCCCAATGGTCTTTTCTAAAATTGCTTTGATCTCTCTATTTGAAATTTCTGCCTGTCCATTTATTTGGGGATGGTAGGAAGTAGAAACTTTATGCACAACCCCATACTTGCTAAGCAGAGCCTTCATGTGTTTATTGCAAAAATGAGATCCTTGGTCACTTATGATAGCCCTTGGAATTCCAAACTTGCAAAAGATATATGACCTGACAAAACTAACAACAACACAAGAATCATCTGTCCTAGAGGGAATGACCTCCACCCATTTAGAAACATAATCTACAGCAAGCAAAATATACAAGTATCCACAAGATGCAGGAAAAGGTCCCATAAAATCTATTCCCCATACATCAAAAATCTCACAGAAAAACATAGTATGTTGGGGCATCTCATTTCTAGCTCCTATGTTCCTAGTTCTCTGACATCTATCACAGTTCTTATAAAACAGATATGCATCATGAAATAAGGTAGGCCAATACAATCCACACTCTAAAACCTTCCTAGCTGTTCTTTAGGGTCCAAAATGCCCCCCACAGGCTGATGAATGGCAAAATGCAAGGACTGAAGAAAACTCATGGTTGGGTATGCACCTTCTAATTGTTTGATCATTACAAAGCTTCCATAAATAAGGATCATCCCACACATAGAATTTAGCATCACTTGTAAGTTTATCTTTTTGAGCCTTAGAAAATTGTGTAGGAAAAACATGAGCAACTAGAAAGTTAACAAGGTCTCATACCAAGGCAACTCACCATGTATCACAAGAAGGTGCTCATCTCTAAAGTCATCATCAATAGTGGTAGGGGGTTCATCTCTCTCAATTCTGCTCAAGTGGTCTGCAACCAGGTTCTCTTTGCCACTCCTATCACGGATTTCCAAGTCAAATTCTTGGAGTAGAAGCATCCATCTAATTAGTCTAGACTTAGCATCTGGCTTTTTCAAAAGGTACTTCAGAGCTGCATAATCAGAAAAAACAACAACATGTGAGCACAACAAATAAGATTTAAATCTGTCTAAAGCAAAAACAATAGCAAGAAGATCTTTTTCAGTGGTGGTGTAGTTGGCTTGTGCAGCATCTAGGGTCTTGGAAGCATAGCAGATGACATGAGATGCTCCATCCACCCTTTGTGCAAGAACAACCTCTACAGCAAAATTAGATGCATCACACATTAGTTCAAAAGGTAAATTCCAGTCAGGGGGTCAATAATAGGAGCTGAGGTAAGAGCCTCCCTTAATCTTTGAAAAGCTGCTTTGCATTTTTCATCGAAACAAAATTCCACATCTTTTTGCAACAATCTAGTCATGGGCCGAGCAAACTCGCTGAAGTCTCTAATAAATCTATGGTAGAAGCCTGCATGATCAAGAAAAGCTCGAACATCCCGTACACATACGAGGTAAGATAAAGAAGATATAACACTAATTTTGACCTAAGACAATACCATGCTCTACCATGAAATGACATTTTTCAAAATTAAGAGCAAGATTGGTTTCAATGCATCTATGCAAAACCCTAGACAAATTATCTAAGCATGAATCAAACAACGTGCCAAAAACAGAAAAATCATCCATTGTTGGATCGAGAAACACGATAGAGGGGGGGGGGTGAATATCGTGAAAAACTTTCGGATTAATAGAAGAGAATACGCAGCGGAATTGAAACAAACAAGCACGGAACACAAGTGGTTTTACTTGGTTCGGAGTCGCGGTCGGCTCCTACTCCAAGGCCCACGGTCCTTGACCGTTTACTGCGGGCAATTCTATATTCGCGCAAAACGGTTTACAAAGTATGATACAGAATTATTACAGTAAATAAATGATTACGCTCTTCGTTACCGACGCCCAGTGTAGATTGTACTTCGGAGCATAGGGTCGTCGTCGGCGCTAGAATGTCGAGAACAGAGTTTGCCGGAGCAGAGCGCTTGAACGAAGAGCTTGGAGGCATTGGAAAAAGTGTTGTTCTGAAGCCTTGGGGTCGAGCCCCTTTTATAGTGCTCCTGGGGGCGCCTGGGACGTCGGGGGCGCCTGACACGTGCCTTCGGAACCGAGAACCTTTATCCGTAGCTTGGCCAGCACTTATCCCCTTCGAATCGGCTCTAGAGCTGACGGGGGTGCCCGGGACGTTGGGGGAGCCCTGCTTGACTTGGTCCGCTGGCTTCGTGGTTGATTTTGCTTCGATGACACATTTGCTTTGACCCAGGGCGCTCGGGACATCCAGGGCGCCCGGGTCATCCAGGGCGCCCGGGACCTTTAGGGCGCCTGCCCCAGTATGCTTTCGAAGCGATTCTTGCCTAACTGCTTATTTGGCTTTGACCTTGGGCGCCCGGGACCTCCCGGGCGCCTAGCCTAGGTTCCTGCCCCTCTCCTTTGGGGCGTTCTGAGCTGCAGAAACACATCCCATTGGTCCCTACATTCAAGGTTAGTACCAACAAAAACAAGGCAAGAATATTAGTTAGTTTTTACAGTCGTAGCTGTCTTGGTTCTGACTTTGGGTCTCCCAAATGGAACCCTAGGTCGAACCGACGCCTACTGTTCCCTCAACGGGGAACGCGTCCTCACCTACTCCTCTCAGGAGAGTTTACCTTTTGCCAACCGGCTCCTCCGGTTGGACTTTTGCCCAGCAGTCCTTCGCCAGGTGCCTAGCAGCCCTTCGCCAGGTCTTAGGGTTTCGATGCCTAGCAGCCCTTCGCTGGTGCCCAGCAGCCCTTCACCAGGACTTCTTTCTGCACGCTCAATGAACATATTAGAACAAAATAATATCTTAACTCTTGAACCCTTTGCCATTATCAAAACCCAGGTTCGACTTAGGTGCTACCTGCACCAACAATCTCCCCCTTTTTGATTTATGGCAACCCGGTTCAAAAAGTTAAGTTTAAACAAAAAGCAGATAAAGTTCCAAATTAATTTCCTCCCCCTAGAAGGAATCTCCCCCTAGGATTTTCAAAGGTTCGTGGGGTTTGAAAAAATTTCTAAGTCTAAAAGGAAATGGTTTTTCAATACTTAGAACATTTTAAGTTAGAAAACATTTTCAAAAAAATAGATTCGGGTTGGACACTTAGAAAATTTACACTTAGAGAATTTATCTGAAGTTTTATTACTTTAAAAAAAATTTACCATATTTTTGAGTTGAAAAATTTTCCAACCTCTTTAGCACTTTAGAAAGTTTTCAAGGAAATTTTGAAATTAATCCTTAGAAACTTTTCTATTAGAAAAATTTAAACTAAGTACTTAGAGGAATTTCGAAAATAATTTAAATCAAGTAAAAGGCAATTGGCTTAAGGAATTTTACTTTTTGAAAAAGGAGATAAAGTTTTGAATTTTGAAAAAATTTTAAAACCTTCTCTTCTCTCCTTTCCAATCTCTCCCCCTTTTCCATATATCAAAAAAAATAACATAGCAAAAAAAACTTGCTTAGTAATAGAATTAAGATGCTGTACTGAACCAATTCAAGGTATAAACTAGACCAAATCAATTTGAATTTTTTTCTTTCGGGTCCTGTCTAACCCAATTAGCTACTTGCTAACTGTTATAAACAGTAGCATTCGCTAGGGTTAGTCAAGTTTAGTGTTCTGATCAAGTTAGATTTTCTAAGCTTGACACTTAACTTGATTACTATTGATTGGTATTTAGTGCCCCAATTACTGTAGATGCACAGACTTAAGCATCTTAAATCAAGGCAAAGACCTAAGCATCTCAACCCATTCTAGGTGATCAATCAAAAGTACCTTAAGGTGTTTGTGAGATGCTGGCTTCTAGATCTATAGGTGCGTGTAGTTCTAGGGTTAGGGCCTAGGCTAAGTCCATTTTGCGAAAAAAACGCCCTAGTTTTGAAAGGGATAATTTTTTTCTTAAGAAAAACTAAGTCGAAAAATTATTTTAAAAAAAATTGCACAAAGAAAATGATTTTTCAAATTAAGTAGGAACTGATAAGTAATAAAATAGTTTTACCAAAACACAGAAGTAAAGCAAATCTATTCTATCAAGCATAACCCTAACTTAGTAACTGATAAAGATCAGATAATCAAGAAAGCAACTAGCAACTTGATAAGTCAACTAGTCAAAACGAGGACCAGCATAGTCAAACCACAATCAAATACATGTCAACCCTACTGAGTAGGGGTAGTCAACTAGTCAACAGTACAATAGAAAATATCAATCTGAACTAAGAGGAAGGACTGGGATGATCAGATGAGCTGGGCTGCTAGGATCGAAATAACGACATCATTTCATTATACCGTGCGTCGTTAGTCTCTCGATCGGCTCAGAGGGCATTCATATACTCAGTGTAACGGGCCTGATTTGCTTCCATATACTCTGCGTGATTGGCTTCTACTTCCTCCCTGAGACTGTGGACCTCTATCTGAAGTAGAGCTAGTCTCTCGTCAGTCGTCGGAGTTGGGGGCTCGTCCATCTGCTCTCGAATCTTGGCCGCTAGATCTGCGACATCGACCTCTACCTCCTCATCAGAATCGATCTGCGGTCCGGCTCGTTGACGTCTCCATGATAAAACCCCGGTACCCGAGACCTCTATGCCCGCTAGGGAAAAGTTTCTAAATCCTATTTCATCAAATTCAGTCATTGTGGTCATCTTTCCATCGGTGATGTCGCGACCGTGATGATGAAGAAGAGAGGTAATGATGTGGCAGTAAGGGGTGCGTACTCGCCCCTGAGTAGTAACACTGGACGCATATAGAATGGTGTGGAACATGTGGAGTCCAATATCAATGTCTAAGTGATGAATCAATGCGTACAATAAGAAGGTGTGGAATGGTCGCATGGTCGCGACGTCCCTAGTGGACAAGGGTAGAATGCAACGGATTAGGACTATATAAAGAGCGTAGTCCTGGACTTGAAGATCTACAGACTGAAACCGTCTAGTCAAAGGGTTTCGGGCATCTCTATAAAAATAGGAATATAGGGTGTTCAGGTCAATGTGAGAGTAGGGAGCATCAAAGGGAGGATCTCTAGGAGGATAACAGCAGAAGGTGGACTGAGAAAGTCGTAGTCCAAGAAATCTATTAAGCAAAGAGGGTGTTATTATCAAGGGCATCCCTTGTACTGTGGTGACAAACATAAGGTCATTTTGTGTGACTATATTATTGTAGAACTCTGCACATAGGGTTGTGTTCACGGGATGAGTGCAGAAGACAAGGTTATCAAGTTGATAGAAGTTTATGACATTCATAGCTAACGGACAGGATTGAGTAAAAAACTGTCTGTTTAGGAAACTCGTTTTGATAGGTTTATACGTCGTCCTAGCAAATTTATTACATAATTCCAAGGTTGGAAACCTAGGGTCGGGGCTAGGTTCGGTCCCAGGGTTTGGTTGATTTGCACGACGTTTTCTAAAATAATAAGAAACATGCGTTTAAGGGTAGAAATAGTAAGGAAATTAATTCTAAGTGCAAAAGAAATGATACTGAGTCGCCATCTGGGGAGGCATGGTCGAGGTGGAGTGGTCGAGGGCACGAGAGGGTCGTTTGGTCGCTTTGGAAGGAGAAGAGTTAGAGAGTAGAAGTGTTTTGGGTGTGGCAAAAGAAGGAAGTTTCGGGTGCTTTATATCGGAGGTGGTCGGTCGGGCGCCCGGGAGGTCTCGGGGGCCCGGGTCAGAAGGCAGCTGCCTTTGGCAGCTTTTCTGCCCTGACCTGGTCCTGGATGGGGGCGCTCGTGATGGCCTGGGCGCCCGGAGTCAGGTGAAAACTGTCAAATGCAGCTTTTTCGCTTTGACCCTGTCCTTGGGGGCGCCCATGAGGACCCGGGCGCCTAGCTTAGATAGGAATTTACAGCTTTTGTGTCTTGATCAAAGAGAAAGGGAGGGGGCGCCTGAGGGGTCACGGGCGCCCGATTTGACTGCTGTTTGACAATTGACAGGTTTGACTATTTGACCAAGTTTGACTGTTTGACCCGGTTTGACTGTAATGACCAACAATCAAGACAATTCAACTCTAAATTCAACAAAATTATCGAAATCAGATTTTGTATTAACTTAATTCCTAACTATCTCACCCGGTATCTAGTATCAATCACGTTAACCTTATGGGTTTTTGTGAGATACGTTTTAGTAGAGAGATTTATTTTGAAAATACCATGATTAACTTTGAAAAGTTAAATTAATTTTAAACGCAATTTAAATTTATTTTCAAAAAGGAATATTTGAATCTAAGATTAACTTGAAAATTTGTGTTAAATTCGAATTTAACAAAGAGTAAATTGAATTTGAATTTCAAAAATTGGCTTCCAGGTCTTAGCGAGGCACAAGGCCTTCTTTGGCCGTAGCCTTATTGAATCATCAACCCTTTCCTTGACAAAGCCTTTTAGTGAAATTTCATCTTCAAAATTACTTTTTGATAAATTCTGGTCTAACTAGTTTGGGTCTTCTATCGGTAGCTTCGGCTAGTTCCGCCAAAATGGCTTCCCTAACGTACTATCATCTCACCTCCACCCAATACTATGTTGTTCAAATTTTAGTTAATTGGTTTAGTCCTTAATCTAACCAGTCCTAAGTCTAAGCATGGTAAATTGTAGAAAGTAAATAGACAAGCAATCATACAATTTAAAACAAGAAAAGAAATTCATTTAACTATAAAAATGGTTTTTAAGTTTACTCCCCCTGGACTAAAGCCACGGTAATGATTAAGCAAGATATGAATCATGTCCTTAGGGATCCAATACTGATTTGGTCCAGCTTGGTTATTCAAGCATAGTTTGGGTACCCATGCCTGAACTTTGGGTCTAGATTGATTCAGTACAGCATAGAAAGACCTTTGTCTAGCCTTGGTTCGATAACCTAACCCGGATCGATTTAGAACAGACTTCTATTTTCCAAGGATCATATCAAGACCCTTGGAACCTGAAGTGAAACGTTCCAAAGCTGCTCTAAGGTCCTTGACTTGAGTTTTCAAGGAGGAGTTCTCTTTCTCAAGTTTTCAACTTGAGTAGAGGTTCCTTCTTGAACCTTTTCAGTTAAGGATCTGGAGTTAGCTTCCTCTTTCAGAAGTTTTACTTCCTGTCGGAGGGACTCGACTCAGATTTTGGCTTTCGCTAAGTCGCGAGATAGATAGGCAATTAATTCTGATAATTGAACTCTAGAAAACCCACTTACAGTGATTTTGTCGTCCTCTGAAAATGTGAGCTTTCCGTCGTCCGGCTCCGATTCTGATTCGGTCTCGATTTCTTCCGAAGCAATCAGGGCGAGCAGGTTCAACTGTGGGGCCTCTTCTTCTTCTTTAGAGGAAGACTCGTCCCACGTTGCTTGAAGGGCCTTCTTCCTTCTTGTCTTCTTCGTCTCCTTCAGATTGGGGCATTCCGTCTTGTAGTGACCCTTCTTTTTGCACTCGTAGCAGGTCATATTTGGTTTGGTCTTTTCATTTGAAGGTTCAGCTGGCTCTTCCTTTCTTCGGCTGGCTTTCCTTCTGTTGGTTTGGGATTTCAGCTCCTTGTAGTAGTCCCGGGCTAGCCGAACCAGCTTGGGTCGATTTCCTTCGCTGTCTTCTGAGTCTGAGTCAGAGTCAGACTCGGGTGCAGGTTGAGGCTTCTTCTTGGTCATCTTTCCAGTTTTACCTGCAACAAAAGCAATGTCTTTCTCGGCCAGGGTGCAATTAGTCTGCTCATGTAATTCAAGTTCAGAAAACAACTCATCTAATTTGATTTTAGATAGATCCCTTGAAACTTTGTACGCATCTACCATAGATGCCCACAAAGTGTTTCTCGAGAAAGCGTTAAGGGTGTACCTGATCAGGTCACGGTTTTCTACCTTGTGACCAATTGAATGTAGACCGTTCATCAGCTCCTGGATTCTGGCGTGGAGCTGGGCTGCAGATTCGCTGTCATTCATCTTGATTGTGTATAGCTTGTTTAGCAGTAGGTCCCTCTTGCTAATTCGGGTGTCGGAGGTTCCTTCGTGCAACTCAATTAACTTACCTCATAGTTCCTTTGCACTATTGAATGGTCCCACCCGGTTCAGCTCTTTTTTGGTTAGGCCGCATTGGAGTGTTTGAGTCGCTTTAGCATCGACCTCGATCTTCCTTTTCAGTGAGGCATCCCATTCGGTGTAAGGTTGTGGCACTCCTTCAGCATTTCTTGGGATTTCCAGACCAGATTGGATTATTATCCACATGTCCACCTGAGTTTTCAGGTGGACTTCCATCCAACTCTTCCAGTAGGAGAAATCCTCCCCACTGAAGAGTGGTGGTCTGGCTGTACTGAACCCATCTTGCATGGCCATTTAGGAATTACTGAAACGAAACAAAAACAAAAACTGTCCCAAGACTTAGTCTTCGATTAGCAGTGCGGGAACAAGATAAAAAAAAAGGATTATCGAGTGGTGTTGTACCAACCTCGATTAACGATAAAAATTCGATCGAAAAAGAAATTAAAAATTTAAAAAAAATCCGAAAAACTCTCAAATTGGTGGTTGCACCAAATTTGAGCTTCCCCGCTCTGATACCACCTGTTGGATCGAGAAACACGATAGAGGGGGGGTGAATATCGTGAAAAACTTTCGGATTAATAGAAGAGAATACGCAGTGGAATTGAAACAAACAAGCACGGAACACAAGTGGTTTTACTTGGTTCGGAGTTGCGGTCGACTCTTACTCCAAGGCCCACGGTCCTTGACCGTTTACTGCGGGCAATTCTATATTCGCGCAAAACGATTTACAAAGTATGATACAGAATTATTGCAGTAAATAAATGATTACACTCTTTGTTACCGACGTCCGGTGTAGATTGTACTTCGGAGCAGAGGGTCGTCGTCGGCGCTAGAATGTCGAGAACGGAGTTTGCTGAAGTAGAGCGCTTGAATGAAGAGCTTGGAGGCGTTGGAAAAAGTGTTGTTCTGAAGCCTTGTGGTCGAGCCCCTTTTATAGTGCTCCTGGGGGTGCCTGAGACGTCGGGGGCGCCTGACACATGCCTTCGGATCCGAGAACCTTTATCCAAAGCTTGGTCATCGTTTATCCCCTTCGAATCGGCTCTGGAGCTGACGGGGGCGCCAGGGACGTTGGGGACACCCTGATTGACTTGGTCTGCTGGCTTTGTGGCTGATTTTGCTTTGATGACACATTTGCTTTGACCCAGGGCGCTCGGAACATCCAGGGCGCCCAGAACATCCAGGGCGCCCGGGACCTTCAGGGCACCTGGCCCAGTATGCTTTCGAAGCGATTCTTGCCTAACTGCTTATTTGGCTTTGACCTTGGGCACTCGGGACCTCCCGGGCGCTTAGCCCGGGTTCCTGCCCCTCTCCTTTGGGGCTTCTGAGCTGCAGAAACACATCTCTTTGGTCCCTGCATTCAAGGTTAGTACTAACAAAAACAAGGCAAGAATATTTGTTAGTTTTTACAGTCGTAGCTGTCTTGGTTCTGACTTCGGGTCTCCCAAATGGAACCCTAGGTCGAACCGACGCCTACTATTCCCTCGACGGGGAACGCGTCCTCACCTACTCCTATCAGGAGAGTTTACCTTTTGCCAACTGGCTCCTCCGGTTGGACTTTTGCCCAGCAGTCCTTCGCCAAGTGCCTAGCAACCCTTCGTCAGGTCTTCAGTACCAAGCAGTCCTTCGCCAGGTGTCTAGCAGCCCTTCGCCAGGTCTTAGACTCCTAGCAGCCCTTCGCCAGGTGCCTAGCAACCCTTCGCCAGGTCTTAGGGTTTCGATGCCTAGAAGCCCTTCGTTAGGTGCCCAGCAGCCCTTCGCCAGGACTTCTTTCTGCACACTCAGTGAACATATTAGAACAAAATAACATCTTAACTCTTGAACCCTTTACCATTATCAAAACACAGGTTCGACTTAGGTGCTGCCTGCACCAACACTAATACATGGTATATCTGATAAAATGGTACAAGGGATGCCCTTGACAACTACTTGCATGCTTAACATCTCCTCTAGCCTTTGTTGTTGAGCATTCACCCCACTAGAGCCTCCATAGTCTCCTTGGTTAGCATGAGTCTTTAGTTGGCCTTAAAATGTAGAAGTAGGCTGCTGAAATTGTTGAACTTGTTGTGAACCTTGAAAGTAGGGTTGTTGGGGTTGATTGTAGGGTTGAAATGACTGTGAAAATTGCTGAAAATTAGGCTGGAAACTTGGTTGAAATTGTTGAGAATTGTAGCTCTGAAAATTTTGAGTTTGAGGTTGAAATTGTTGTGGTGAGGGCTGAAACTGAGTGGGCTGGAAATTCTGATTTGAGGGCTGAAAATTTTGATTGAATGGCTGAAAACCTTGCTGTGAAAACTGACAACCTTGTTGATAATTCAGATTACCTTGGAACCCTTGTTGATTTCCTTGAAAAGGTGGCTGATTTCCTTGAAAGGGTTACTGAAATTGTTGAATTGGTTGTTGAAAACTCTGAAATTGTGGCTGCCCTTGCTGATTTTGCTGGAAATTCGGTTGAGACTGCTGAAATGGCTGTTGTGATGGGTTTTGTTGATAAAAAGAGTTGTCATACTTCAGATTTGGATGATCCCTCCAACCCGGATTGTAAGTAGATGAGTAAGGGTTATTCTTGGCTTGAAACTGTCCTCTAGTCAATGCTGCTAGTGTTTCATCTTGTTGGAGATTAGGACATAAATCCGAATTGTGTTCTTGGCTTGAGCAAATACTACACAATCTTATCACTTGGCTTGAAGGTGGAGGTACCAAAAAATTATGATTTTGGCTCACATTGCTTAAAGTCATTTGCTTCACCAGGGAAGTAAGCTCCATCAAAGAATTCTTGATTTTCTTTTGCTCATTAGATACCATCTGAACATCATTTGCTCCTCTGGTTGATAAAGCTCTACTCCTAAACTATTGTGAATTTTCTGCCATGTTTGAAATTAATTCCCTAGCTTGATCTGGTGTTTTGTTTACTAGGGCTCCTCCAGCTGCAGCGTTAATCATAATCCTATCCATCTGGAGTAGACCCTCGTAGAAGTACTGAATGAGGAGCTGCTCACTGATCTGGTGCTGTGGGCAACTAGAGCAAAACTTGTTAAATCTCTCCCAATAATCATAAAGAGTCTCCTCCACTACTTGCTGTATGCCACAAATACTCTTTCTGATGATTGCTATTCTGGAGGCTGGAAAGTACTTCTCTAGGAATGCCTTCTTCATGGAAATCCAGCTAGAAACATGTCCAGTAGGCAGATAATAGAACCAATCCTTAGTTGCTCCAGTCAGGGAAAATGGAAATGCCCACAGCTTGATATCCTCTTCAGAAATTCCCTGAGGCTTCATGGTGGAGCAGACTACATGAAATTTGTGCAGATGCCTGTTTGGATCTTCCCCAGATAGTCCTTAAAATTTAGGCAATAAGTGGATAAGTCCTGATCTCAACTCAAAGTCACTAGTAAGCTCTGGGTAAGCAATGCTTGAGTACTGGAAAGCATCATCAGGTGCTGCAAGTTCTTTCATGGTTTTCTGGTGGTCTGCCATAATAGTGCCTGAATGAGTAGAAATGGGCTGGGTAGGAATAATATCAATAGCCTCTGAAATCCTGCCTTGGTTCCTCCTTGCTCTGAAAGTCCTCTCAATTTCAGGGTCAAGTTCCTCAAAATCACCACCTGCAGACCTGGTCATAAAACAAACACAAATCGCAGCAAATGTATATAGAAAAAATAAAACAAGTAAAATAGTTCACAAGATATGGAAATAAGCACGCAAGCAAAAATCAAACAAACTCAACTAGTTATGTTCCCTGGCAACGACGCCAAAAATTTGATAGGCCCAGAACAGGTGTCACGAATGAGCCTCAAATTTAGATATTTATAGATTGAAAACCCTAACTCACAAAGAAAATGTAGTAAAGGGGCCTCAAGTCGTATTTTTTCCAAAGACTAGTTTAGGATGTTTGATTCGAGCTTGAAGTTATTTGTCGTCAAATGTTTTGGATTTTCTAATAAAATGGGGGTTTGTTTTGCAAATAAGAATGAAATAGCAGGAATAAAATGAACTTAGTTAAGCAAATATGATTGCCAAAACTACACTTAAACTAATTGACAATTAAACCATGCAACTTGAAATGATAAGATTGGAATTCAAAACTAAAATTGAGTGCAAGGAAGCTGTAATTAAGTGAATTTGAGAATTAAAATTGAATGAAAGTAGTTTGCGTCCAAACTGCAGAGTCGTAGGATCTGAAACAAGACAAGCTTAAACAAAACGAGGCTGAATCTAAGATGGGACTACCTAATCGGTCGACAGTCCGATCCGATGCAAGCTTGATTGGTCAACAGACCGATCAGATGATGCTTGGGTCGGTCGACAGACCGATCAATGTCTGAAAGTTTGCAGATACAGAATCGACGATTGTAGAAACGAATGCAAAAATTGAAAACTAAACAACAGATTCACTCTTCAATTCAAGAACTATCTTGCTGTCACTCAAGATTCAACCAGAAACCCTCTAGCTCACAGATCATCTAAATCCGATTGCCCGTGGATGATTTGCGCTAGTTCACTGGCGTAGCTGAAGATCCATCTGAACTCCTCTTGCTTGATGAATCTAGTGGCGCTGATGGTTCAGGAACAATCAGAGTCCTTCAGAAAACCCTTCTGAATACTCCGACAGCTCCGATTGATGAAGTTGACCAAATAAGAAGCGATCGAGTGGAATGCGACCCGTTGGCGAAACCTTCTCCGCAGGGCCTTTCAACGACGAGTACCAATCACAATCCGCTCGGGAAATCGATCTCAGTGCTCTGAGATCTTGAATCAAAGCTTCCTCTGCTGTGGCCGCGCGATCCGATGAAGAAACGACGAAGAAGACGCAAGAACAGTGAAGAACACGAAGAACAGCGGCACGCGACGATGCCGAATTCTGTGGGATTTTTGTTTAAATAATTAGCAATGGACAGTCGAGATCGTCCTGGCTTAATCCAACGGTTGGATCTTCTTTGATTGAACCCTAAACTCCCAGATTTCAATCTGACAGTCAGATCTACCTCTCCTCAGCTGGGATCACTCGGATCTGCCATGGATGGCTCAGATCTCCTTGCCTTTCGAATGGACGGCCCACAGTCTTCCAATGCTTGATCGTCTTGATCTGAGTCCGATTCTGGCTCAAACTTGACCCAACTTGATCTATGTCCATGATCCTTCAGCCTACAAAAGTCAGATTCAAATTAGATATCAAAACATCTCAAATTTGCAAAGATTTGCAATAAACCCCAAAATAGAATTAATCCATGGAACCTAGGGTAAATTCAAGATTAAGCATGTAAAATATGGATCCAACATGGATTTTAGAGCCTAAATTACCTAACAAAATGGTAACTATCAGTAATCTCCTCCTCAGCTAGTCGTCGGGTTTCCTAGAACCCCTGCAAAGAGATGCAGACATGATTAGTGGCATCTGTATCTACACACCAGGTACCGGTAGATATCACCGCTAAACATGTTACAATGACAAAAGAGAGAAATATACCTGAATTATTATTCTGATGACGGGGACAGTCCGCCTTCCAATGTCCAGACTGCTTGCACACGAAGCACTTGCCTTTCGACTTCTTCATGCAACTCTGAGGTCCCTGTAATCCTGCTACTTTCTTTGCCCCAGCTTGTTTCTTCTTCTTCTTTCCTTTCGATTTAGAAGTAGAAACCCCTTGAGCAATGAAAGTCTGTGAACTCTGAAGAGAAAACCCCTCTGCCGAATCGAGCTCTGTCAGAAGTTCTGCCCACGAATATGAATGTTTGTCCATATTGTAGATTAGGCGAAACTTCTCAAAACTCTTTGGTAGGGATTGGAGGATGAGATCGACCTGGGTTTCCCCATCGATTTGTGCTCCAAGGATTTCCATCTCTTTCAGCCAAGCGATCATCTTGAGAACATGTTCCCTTACGGGCATTCCCTCAATCATGGTGGTTGTTGTCAAGTTTTTCATGACTTCTTACCTAGTGGCCCGATTATGGTGTCCGAAGAGTTCATCGAGCTTGGAAGTTTTATCACTGGTAATGGAAGAAGCCTGATGTTGATGACTCTGAGTCATGGCATCTGCTTCTAACCACTGCCTAAAATATACCATCTCCTCTTCACTATTAATCTCGCTAGGGTTTTTAGCACAGAACTCGACAAGATCATATTTGGATTCTTCGGCAGTTTCGACAAAGTCCAAGTTTAATTCCCAATCATTGTTATTGTTAGGGGCATTAATTTCGTTTTCTCTTTGAATTAAGTCAAGTGGGTCTAGATCCATTTTGAAAACCCTGAGAATCACAAAAATCACACACTCTAGATTTCAAAAATAAATTGATTCCTCAAAACAATAAATTTTCAAAATCAACCAACACCTCAAACCACCGAGAATATCGCATGCCACGTTAGTGTGGACATATACGAACTCTACATTTGTGAGAGGAGGTTTTATCCATTAATTTTATTATCTTGTCAACCTAACTTTTTGACAAATAAAATTAATAGTTGATCCTCTTCGACCCTACAAATAATAGCAGTGACTCCGTTGGGGAGGATACTAATATTTGTATCTAAGTGTTTACCATTACATAACACTAAGAAAATTATTTCCGATTATGTGTCTTCCGTTGGGGAAGTACACACGCTCTTTGATAATTTTCTATAATCTTTTCTGACCCAGTGATCCGCAGAACAAGCCTATCCGTTATGGAGTAAGACACTCAGAGCCGACACGCGGGCTTGTTCGCATCACTTATTAGATTGTAATGGAGGTCATGGACCCTTAGGGTCCGTCTCCCACATAGTTATTTAATTTGAGAAATTTTACATGCACACACACAACAAGCACATATCCAAAGCACAAATAAGAAAAATCCTAGATTTTCCAACTTTCATAGTCTTGGTCTCCAATGCGCCTCCAGTCGTGTCGTCACCTCGTCCACTCCTCCCTATCCATGCGCAAGCCACTATGAAGGGGTCTCCGAGCCAGGATGAGTAGCTAAATATTTACATCCATCGATCCTATACTCCATGAAGGAGTGTACATGCAATCTAGATCGAAAGTAAATAAATGCTCGGCTAAACACGTGTCGTATATAATTACAAAAAATTAAATACTATCTAGCCTCGTCAACCCCGATGATTTAATTAATTACAACATTACACAATTAATCACATAATACAATTATCTAAGCCATGATAAGTTGGAATCTTGTGTCTGCAACAAAGAGTTAGCCTACACACATCCATATATCATCCAGAGAAAATAATCATACATGATAATGTGTAAAAAATTAACCAATCCTAAACACACAAAACTGGAAACCTGTGCTCTGATACCAAATTGTTGGGGTTGTATACCCGAGGTATGGCTTGGCGGGTTTCCAAAGCAACCACGGGGTCGATCATGAGAGACCTCTATATTGTTGGGGCAATCGACCCATGTATGATCTGGAGGATTATGGGTTTTGATGTGTGTGTCAATATGAGTAAGTTAGAATTTGTTGTTCGACTAATATATGTATGTGAGTGTGCAGGTGTGCAGGTACACATAAACTTGGTTGGATGTCTTCAGGTGAAGGGTGGCATGGAGGCAAGCTGTTCGCTTGCGTGCTCACCCGAGGGACCATGGATAGCAGGTATGATGAGCCGAGCGAAGCGGACTTCGAGGCGTACGTGAAAGATAGCATGGAGGCAAGCCGCAGGCTTGTGTGCGTATCCGAGGAACAAGGGCCAAAGTCGAAGAGCGCTTGAAGGCGACAGATCGAGGCTGTTGGAGCAGAGACGATGAGCCGAGGGATGCGGACTTCGAGGCATGCGTGAAGGGTGGCATGGAGGCAAGCCAAGGGCTTGCGTGCGCGTCCGAGGGACGGGAGCCGAAGATGAAGAGGGCGTGAAGACAACAGATCGAGACTGCGGATTGAAGAGTCAAGCCGGTCGTGAGGGTTCGAGTGTGAGTGTTTGTACTCGGGAACTAAGCCGGGAGGGTTCGAGTGCGGAGAGAAATGTACTCGGGAAGGGTAACCCTAGGCTTAGGAAAGGATCAGTCGACTGCTACTGGGGCAGTCGACTGCGCCTAGGGCAGACGACTGGTGTTGCCGGGATTCGAACGTTGGGCTTGTAACGTTCGAATCTAAGTGGGATCAGTTGACTGGCCTAGGGGCAGTCGACTGGTAGCGGTCATTTCAGACTCGAGCTCTATTTAAAGGAGCTCGTTTCAGGCTTTTCTTTCTTGGCGAAACTTGCTTGGTCAAAGCTTGTTAGTAGCTTTCTTTGCTCAGATAGTGTCCAGAGGTTGTGGAGAGGTTTCTCCACCCACAAGGAGCTACGAGATCTAGCCGGAGGTACTCCGAAGAATCATCCACCGACGGATTAGGGATCGCCCACCTTACGGGCAGCCGTGGAGTAGGAGTTTTATCTCCGAACCACGTATATCGGTGAGTTTCTTCCTTGTCTTAGTTTAGTTTTAGTTTATTCCGCTTGCGCACTAATGGTTGTAGGAAGAAAGTCGAAGAAACGCTATTCACCCCCCTTCTAGCTTGCCAAACACGATCTAACAAGTGGCATCAGAGCGAAGGTCTGCTCTTGTTGGAATAACCGCCAAATAAGCACAAGCTAGAGGGAAAGATGATGGAAGACAAGTTGGGGGATGATATCAACACTCTGCCTCCATATGATCATGAAGACTTTGACTATTGGAGGACAAGAATGAAGACTTGGCTTGGAATAGATTGGGAGTGCATGGTGGTGCTAGAAAAACCATTCGAGATTTCGAGAGACAAGCACGGGAAGAAGCTTCGACCTAGATATTGGACTAAGGAGCAACAAGCACAATCTAGGACAAATATGAAGGTAATTGATATATTAGTTAATATTTTGCCTAATAATATTTTGAATGGTGTAGGTGAGTATAAAAGTGCATATGAGTTGTGGAATAAGTTGAAAGAATGTCGTGAGAACCCTACACAAGCTCAAATAGTGGAAGAGCCCAAAGAAGTATGTTTAATGGTCCAAGAAGAGGAAAAAGAAAAAGAATTGTCAACATCATCAAGTGAAATGACACAAAATAGTGAAAGGTCATCACTTCATCAAGAGAAGAAGAAGAGGTCTCAACTTCAAGAATTGAGGAGGAGGAGAGACCTACTTTAATACCGGAGCAAGAAGAAGCTCCTACCTCCACCAAAGCCAAATCAAAAGAACACATCATATGTTTTGGATACAACAAGAAGGGACACTACAAGGACAAGTGTCCACTAGGTAAAAAGGAGGTAATCTCTAAACCCAAGTCGATTCCTTTGAAATCTAATGTGGGTTGTAGGGAAAAAAAAGAAAAGAAGCACATTAGGTGCTATACTTGCGGGGAGCTAGGACATTATCACACTCAATGTCCAAGAAAAGAAGAGCTCAAGAAGATGGAACATTTAAGAAGATGAGAAATAGAGGAAAAGAAAAGGAGCTCACATCAAGGGGGAACTACAAGGGTAAGGGAGGTAATCCCTAACTTTACTTATGCTTCAAATGTGGTTATGAATGATATAAATATTAATGATTGCTTGCCTATGCGTACTTTTTGGCTTTAAGTATTATGATAGAAATAGAAATACTATTGTATGCCAAAATGCTAAGGATTCTATGTTTCATGATAAACCTAGGGTTTCTAGACCTAAGGATCAAGGTATTAATCCTAAGAAAGAGAGACACATGCCTAGAAAAATGGGTAGATCTAGGAGTGATCAAAATAGGCATGGTGACAATAAGGTTAGAAATTTAGAAAAGGAAAATCGTTTTGAGAGAAAAACTTGAAAAATTGGAAAAGAACCTAGATAAACTCATTAGGGGATCTAAGGGATTAAGCATGATATCAAATGACCAACACCTTAGAAATGGTAGGTCAGGACTAGGATACCAATATAGGGGGTCAAATGTTGGTAAAAAGGCCAGTGAAAAATCATATGGCAAGGTGTCATATGACTATAGCAAAGGAAAGGTCAAAAATGACAAGGAAAAGTCATTTAAAAGGGAAAAGAAGAAGTCCACCATGCACAAGGTGTGGAAAGTCAAGAGAGTGAGAGTTAAAGGTCAAGAAGCATCGGAGATATACCGGTGTGGTCTTGCCTCTGTAGATGAGTCACCTAAGGAGATGACTAGAGCTAAGATGTAAAATATGGGTAAAAATAATAATAATAATAATAGTAAATAAATGTATAGAATAAAATAATATATAAATATATATAGGAATATATATAAATTTATATACAAATCATCATAAATAGGAGTTAAAAATTGGAAACAATCAAAGGGAAAATTTTGAAAGAATTTTATGGAATTTTTGGAAATAATTACGGATTTAATTGGATGCAACATGAGTTGGTTTGGAATTATTTAAGAGAAAATTTTGATTTTTCGGAATATATATATATATATATTTAAGGAAAAGTTTAAATATATATATAAATATATAAAGCCTGTGCCTTTCGTTTTCGTCCCGTGCCCTAAACGCGCCGACTCCCCTCTCCCCGTGCGCCGTCGCCGAGCGTCGCCCTTACCCCCACTCGCGATCTCGTCGTCGCCGGCACAGGAGGCAGCGCCACCAGCAAGGGAAACGCCGACGTCTTTGTCTCACGCGAAGGAAGCCGGTCGCCGCTACCTCCCTCTCATGCCGACTTCGGGCTGCCCTTGCGCAAGGAGACGGATCGTCGGTGCTGCTCAAGTTATGAGGATTCATCTTTGTCGATCAGTGCGCCAACGCTGGGGCAGTGGATCTCCTCTCGGGTCTGGGTGCTACCACTCTGCCCTAACTCGTCATCTCCGCCGCACCTGTGTTCTACCCGACACCCACCGTCCTCTTCCTCTCGAGCACCACGAGCGGAAGCGCCATCCCTCTCTTTGTCCTCCACCTCACCTTCCGCCGATGCCTTCCCACTGCTCTCGCGATTTCAGGCGGCCCCACGCAACTTCGAGCCGTCGATCCCTCATTGCGCAATTACTTGTTGCGGTTTCGTCTCTGTGAAAGCAAGCCAACGACGACACCATCTTGTCTCGTTAACTTTCACCAGCTCGGGTCGTCTCGCTGCCATAGCTAAGATCGGTATCGGCATCAACGGTTTCTAAAGAATTGGGAGGTTGTTCCATTGTCGCCATCATTGGATCGCTGCCACCCCTATTGCCGACACACCATCGGGTAAGAACTGTTTGGTTCACTACTTGACTTGGATGAGTTGATGAATTAGCTAATTGATTCACTTAAAGGTAATTAGATAATTATTTTAATTTTAGAATCAATGGATAATCAATCTAATAATCGATTAATGGGTATAATGGAAAGAATACTTGAGATGGTTTAGATTAACTAATAGACTCAAGGATCAAGTGGATTGTTGATTAATTAGTTGTTTAATTAATTAAGGGGTGGGAGTTAGGATTAATTAAAAAGGTAACTAACTAATTAATTAATGAGTTGATTAATTAATTCGTAGGAAGATTCATTAGCGGTAGACACTTGGTTTATGGTTCCATATTCTTATATTTATAGGATTGGAGCTCGATGCGATCATCGGACTTGAAGGTGGAAATGTTGTGCTACATATAAGGCGGGTACTTCTTGCTTGTTTCTATAGTTCTGTTTATCTTTAAATGCATGGTTATTTATTTATCTGAGTAGGTCGAGCTACCTTAAATCTATTCCTTTTGTTTTCCTGCTTGATACTTATTCTGTGCTTGACCTTTGAGCGGTAATTCAAATTGTTCAGTTATACAGTCTCATTTCTTGGCTTCTGATCTAAAACGTACTGTGCGTACGCGTGTACTGTAGAATAATCATTTGACCTATTTAGGGTTTGGTGGACATTAGATAAACCCTATCCAGTAGATTAGTGCATGTTTATTTACTTTGGTGTTGATTGTGCTTTTCGTATGTTTCCTTATTTTGGTGTTATTGGTGTTTTCTGTTTCGCATGGTTTTGGATTTAATTGAGGAGGTGGATATTAGTGACATGCATCATAGTATTCAGGCCGACGACTGCGGGCTCCTTGGTGGTTGAGACGGGTCGTCGGGTATATTTTCGTGTTGTGCCACGCTCAGTCGGAGTTGTGTGCAAACGGTTGATACTCCCCAGGTATTTGGAGTTCCCGTAGGTATTTTGGGATTTTAAGCCATAGCTATTTTGGCTTTTCATATCAGGGTCGCGGTTGTCGTGGTGTATTTGCATAGCCCCAGGTTTTGGCGCTTATATCTTGTCCACTCAACCTACCTAATGTAGCGGTGGTTGGTGTGTGTACAGTGCAGGTCATGACATCATGTGCATATTATGCATTATGCATTTTACTTATGTTTGTTGCATTTATTTGAGCTATGATTGTTGCATTTGATTGACATGCATATACGGTTATGATTTGCATTTTATATGATCTGGATATGTTCAGCAGTATTAGGTGTTTATGGAGGTGTTAGAGGGGATTTCTGATTTTGCCCCTACTTGTTACATGGTTTTCAGATATGTTTTATTTGTATGAATGCATTTTGTTTATGTTCTTTATTCCGGAGACTATATACCCTTTGGCTATCTTTATGCTTGCTTTACCCTTTTATATACCATGCATTTATCTGTTCTTATACCCGCAGAGTTCCACTCGGAATTCACCACCCCTCGTTTTTCTTTTGTTGCAGGTAGTTGATAGCTATGTCTCGTGTCACCAGGAGAGGATCTAACTGTCAGTCTCTCAGTTTGAGTATTTGTTTTATTGGTTTTCATACACTCGTAGTCGTTTTATAGTATTAATGTTGCTTTTGGTTTTATTATCGTTTCTGATGATATTTGGCTTTTCGTTAGACATGTATTTATTTATTTCCGTTGGATTTTGGTTTTCTGCGCTTATATATGGAGAATTATTTACTATGTTTAATTATTTGTCAGTTATAGTAATTAACTGCGTGGTTGTGATGGTGTGATTGCCAGCCGAGTGTGGCTGAGCTAAATTTATGTAGGGAGTGATGTATGTATGAGTTTCAGATTGTCCGCCGTATAGAGGAGGTGTTGCTTGATTTTCGAGCTAGCACGGGCCTCTCGGGGCGTGACATAAGAACTCAAGGAAGAGCTCTAGAGGCCAAAATGAAATCTATGGTCAATGGATCTCAGAAGGAATTCTTCAAGGAGATTAGATAGACTATGGAATGTGTCAAAGGATGTGAAAAACTCATTTGAGTCTTAATCCTAGAGAATTGGCTCACTAAAAGGAGATTTATGAGGGAAAAGATGAAAGTGGGATTATATTTGGTAGAAATTTGGATTTAATGTATAAACGTCATATAATTCAGTACTAGGAATGTATTATTGTTAGGAATGGGAAGATACACCAAGGAGAGGTCAAAATTAGGACTTTTAGATAGGTTTCAATGACATAATTTTGATAGTTTTGAATTTCGTGTCAATCTTGGGATCTGGAATAGATTTATTCGAAAATATATTTTTCCCAAGTAAACATAGGCTCCACAAATCTCTACACAGAATTTTAGATTTTTTTGGAGATTTGTGGAATTAGTTATGAATTTTTGAAATTCGAACAGAAAAACTAGGAATTCACAGTTATCAGACTGAAGTCTCGGGTTAGTTTATCAGTCGACTGTCACAGGGGTAGTCGACTGGTAAGCGAGGGTTTAAATAGGAACAGCCGCGCGGGGTGGCCAAAACCTAGGGTTTTGCGTGTCACCCCCTGTGAGATCTTCTCCTCCCCGACCTCCTCTTTTGTTCTAAGGTCCTCCCAAGCCCTAAAAACACTTTCCTAGCCTCCTCTATCTCAGATCTACACCTATGGTTAGGAAAACCTCCTTTGAGTCAAGCCTCACAAATATTCATCATGCAACGTCTCGGCAAACGGTAACTACTTGTGTAGTTTGTTTTTCACATTTAGTTCATGATTCGAAACTAATCTATCTCATTTTGCATATTTTTCCTTGTTGTTTTTCCATTTGGGGTGGTTTTGGTGCATGCATGAGTAAATTACATGTTAGAATTGCACATAAAACGTCAAAGGGTGAGGGATCATCACAGCAAGGTCAAGTAGACCAGGATGCGCCTCGGTTCCGATCCGAGGAGTGTCAGAAGAGATATGTCGAAAATGAGTTTGTCCAAATGAATTGCCGGTATCTCAACCGGGCATATTTTCAGGAAAAGACCCCTCATATTGCTGAAATAATTACTTATTTTAGAATAGAAAAGTTGGTGTATTATCAGCATGATGTCAATCTAGATATGTGTAAAGAGTTCTATGCGAACCTCACATGCATCAATCTCGATAATGAACTCTATGAGTTCATGGTGGTAGAAGTCTCCATCCCCTTCTCACCCACAGTTTTAGGTGCATTTTTGGGGTGTAGGTAGGGATGGAAATAGGTCAGGCGGCTTGTCAGGGGCCTGTGGCCTGGCCTGTATTTGGCCTGGCTTGACCTGTTTAAAAATAAAATAATAATCAGGCCCTTTTGAAAGCCTGATTTTCTTATCAGGCCAGGCCCGGACTCAATATAAAGCCTGACAGGTCGGCCTAGGCCTGTTAAGATTACATTATATAAATTGTCAAATATTAAAATAGAGTGTAAAAGTAGAGTTTTGATCCCTAGACCCCCACCGAGCAAACACTTATCTACACCCTACTAGCCAACAGACCACAAATCCATTTTTATTATATCATACATATTTATGATATCTTTAGCTACTTTGTTAAATTAGTATTTTGAATAATCGAATATTCGAATTGAATTGTTATATTTTATATATTAGAAGTATTTTGGAAAATCAAATTAAATTACAGACTTTGTAAACAGGTCACAAGTCAGGCCAGACTATTGAACAGGCCAGGCTCAGGCCTAGAACAAAGCCTATAACAAGCTACAGGCCATTCTCAGACTAGTTTGCTATTATACAAGCCTGGCCTGTTAAAGTAAAAGTCTGGCCTGGCCTGTTTCCATCCCTAGGTGTAGGGCATCCAACCATGCAGTCACTTATTTTCTAAAAATTATCGACCCTTTCACCTTTCATGGTGTGACCCTGAACTAGATTCATGTACATTATTTTGTGACACCTCGATGCTCTACATAGCGCCTTTTTGAGGCCAAACGCATGGGTCCAGCCAATAACGTGTTATATAAGGTTGTCTTAGACTGCATCTTACCCATTGTTATCAAGGGGAGGTTGAAGATTCGACTTCCTCACTTGGTAATGATGTACGCCTTAGAGAGGAGGTTAGACATCGACATCACTCTGCATGTCTTTACATCTATTGTTCATTTCTCTCATAATGTCAATAGGAAGATCTACATGTCCTTCTGTCATGTCCTGACCGAGTTATTTGAGTCTAGAGGTATTTGCACGACTAGAGGTCAGGTACGTCATCTGTCTAAGGACTATGATCAGATTGGAGCACGACAGCTGTCCTTGGCAAGGATTGAGTGCAGGCAGGGGGAGATAGTCTAGAGGCAGCATTCCGATTCCTCTAGTTCTGATGAGGAGCCCGCTGGTGGAGTTACACAGAAGCAGTTCTCGCAACTCCAATCTGAGGTTCATGGCCTTCGGGAGGACTTCCACGGTTTTCAACAGCAGCAGATGGGCTTTCATCAGACACAGACTACCATTCAGGAGGAGGTTCATGGCCTCACACAGTTCTATCAGGGGTTCCAGCGACAGCAGGATGAGATATACGCGATGATACAGCAGTTGCATCTCACGTATCAGGCCCCTCCTCCTCCTCCTCCTCCTCCTCCTCTTCCAGGCGATGACATGCAGTAGATTTCATTTGATGGTTGAGTGTTGAGAGTGTTTTGTTTATATTTACATTTTATCTCTCAAACACTTTCTTTTGGCATTGTAATATTTAGCTACTTCGGGGCTACGACCCTTGTGATACTCTTATGCTATGGTTTGACTATTGTATGAAACATATATTTATGCTTTCATGTTATTTTATGAGCTTTGATTTCATGACTTGCTAGTGTTTATATTGCTTGAAATTCATTACTTGCTATTGAATGATAATATCTTGCTAAATATGAGCATAATGGAGTTTCGGAAATATATGTCTAGGGTTAAGAGATAAAATGGGGGGAGACCCTATCATATTGAAAATCTATAAGGAAAAGGGGAGTTGAGGGCAATTCTAGGTTTGAAATGGTAGAGGATAACCTTGGTAAACATATAGAATCACAAGAAGCCTTGAGAGTTGATACTTATTGAAACATTTTGAGGAGATTAGAGTTTGTATCAAAAGTCAAGCACATTTGATATTTTTCATGAAAATATATTTTGTAGAGTAGGTTATATCCTAACAACTGTGCTTGTAAAATTTTACATGTTTTCGAATTTTCTAGAATTTTCTAGGGGTTTCTGAATTTGGGCTAAAAATTCAGGTTTAGGCTATATTAGTCGACTGCCCTGGGGGCAGTCGATTGATGTTTCTGTGAATTTGCGAATTCTACAGGCCAGTCGACTGCCCCAGGAGCAGTCGACTGATATAGTTGTTTGGTGATTTCTGAAGGGTTTTTCAGAAATAAAGTGAGTTCTTTTTGGCACTAGGGTTAGAATTGCTTGGGGCAATCTTTTTGATGGTGTCAAAGGGGGAGAACTTGTGTTGTTATGTTAGGTTTAACTTGACGTGATAGAACTTGTGGTGTTAAGTTCGGTAGAACTTAACTTGGTGTTGTGGTTATGAGAATTGAAAATTGGGAGAGAACATAGGTTAAGGGGAAGATTGCCTCTTGTTTGCTATGGTTTAATTTTCAATTGTTATTGATATTGTTGTTTTTATTTACCTAACTTAAACATATTGTCACACATAAAAAATGGGGAGATTGTTGGGGTAATCGGCCCATGTATGATCTGGAGGATCATGAGTTTTGATGTGTGTGTCAATATGAGTAAGTTAGGGTTTGTTGTTGGACTAATATGTGTATGTGAGTGTGCACGTGTGCAGGTACACATAAACTTGGTTGGATGTCATCAGGTGAAGGGTGGCATGGAGGCAAGCTGTTGGCTTGCGTCCGCACCCGAGGGACCGTGGATAGCAGGTATGATGAGCCGAGGGAAGCGGACTTCGAGGCGTACGTGAAAGATAGCATGGAGGCAAGCCGCAGGCTTGTGTGCGTATCCGAGGAACAAGGGCCAAAGTCGAAGAGCGCATGAAGGCGACAGATCGAGGCTGCTGGAGCAGAGACGATGAGCCGAGGGATGCGGACTTCGAGGCATGCGTGAAGGGTGGCATGGAGGCAAACCAAGGGCTTGCGTGCGCATCCGAGGGACTGGAGCCGAAGATGAAGAGGGCGTGAAGGCAACAGATCAAGACTGCGGATTGAAGAGTCAACCAGGTCGTGAGAGTCCGAGTGTGAGTGTTTGTACTCATGAACTAAGCCGGGAGGGTTTGAGTGCGGAGAGAAATGTACTCGGGAAGGGTAACCCTAGGCTTAGGAAAGGACCTGCCAACTCCTACTGGGGCAGTCGACTGGTGGCCAGTCGACTGCGCCTAGGGCAGTCGACTGGTGTGGCCGGGATTCGAACGTTGGGCTTGTAACGTTCGAATCTGAGTGGGATCAGTCGACTGGCCTGTGGGCAGTCGACTGGTAGCGGTCATTTCAGACTCGAGCTTTATTTAAAGGAGCTCGTTTCATGCTCTCCTTTCTTGGCAAAACTTGCTTGGTCAAAGCTTGTTAGTGACTTTCTTTGCTCAGATAGTGTCCAGAGGTTGTGGAGAGGTTTCTCCACCCACAAGGAGCTACGAGATCTAGCCGGAGGTGCTCCGGGGAATCATCCACCAACGGATTAGGGATCGCCCACCTTACGGGCAGCCGTGAAGTAGGAGTTTTATCTCCGAACCACGTATATCGATGAGTTTCTTCCTTGTCTTAGTTTAGTTTTAGTTTATTCCGCTTGCGCACTAACGGTTGTAGGAAGAAAGTCGAAGAAACGCTATTCACCTCCCCTCTAGCTTGCCAAACATGATCTAACATCTATGTCTACGAATTAAAAATTTAATCCGAATAGAGACCCTTCTCCCAAACGACCGTCTCGTCGTGGTATCAATTGATTCAAGTCACAACTTAGCCAAACCCAAAGGTAAGATCTTGTAACTTTCCGAATCAATCGACCGCGGAAAAGACGACGAATGGATTGTCGGTTTTTGTATTTATTATCGGGGTCCATGACATAAATTAATGATCAATATTAATTAAAAAATAATTAAATAATGATAATTAACAAAAACACATACGATGATAAGAATAATCAAAGCAAACAATAAAAAAGAACAAGGAGCTAAAGAGAGGTATACCTCGTCTTTTACCTCGCAGTCTTCTACCGTATGACTCTCCCCTCTTGGACGTCGTGTGGGCGACGAGCTACCAAGACGCGGAGTCACCAAGGCTTGCCAATTAATCCTCCAATCTTCTTCCTTACTTTGCGCCAACCTAAAACCCTAGGTTAGGGTTTTTTGCCATCGGCGACCCTTCAAGGAGAAAGAACTTTAAGCGAGAAGAAGAGCTCCTCTCTCTCAAGTTTACCCTAGCCGATCTCCCCTTCTTCCTTTCCCATGGTAGCAAACACGCAAGGAAGATCTCAGCTCGAACTCCTTCTCATTTTCCGGCGACAAGCACCTAAAGGAGATGCAGCTAACTGTCGGCGAGCGCTCCTTCTTCCTGCTCTGCTTCCACGCGCCACAATGGAAGAGGAAGCTCCTCCTTGTCCTGTGAACCTCTGCAGCAGAGAAGATGGAAGATGAGAAGAGGGGAAGAAGAAAATAGAGAATTTTCTTCACCTCCACCACCGGCGCCAACTCCCTCTTTGCGCCGGCGAACCTTGCTTTCTTTCTCCTCGCCGCACGCCACCAAAGGAAAAAAAAGAACTCCTCCCTTGTCCGGTGATCGTCGGCAACTTGGAGAATGAGAAGAAGATGAGGGAAGAAGAAGAAAAGCTCTTCTTCTTCCACCGCCCGCCGGTGCCCTAGGTGTGAGAGAAGGGAGAGAGGAGAAGAGAGAGATTTTAGGGTTTGAATTAATTGGATTAATTCTTGATTAATTATGGATTAATTAGCCTTGGTTTCATGACTCCTATGGGGTATTTATAGGGCTATGGTAGAGACCATGAGGAAGAGTTGGTCTTGGCCCGCTAATGGATTCAAATCCGATCCATTAATGGAGATTCATTCCACTAAAGGATCCCCATTGAACTTCCTCACCAACCCCCATATTTTCATATGGGCTCCACCTATTATGAGTCATTCATTTCCCCGTGTTTAAGATATCGAATGCCCGACAATTAATTTAAATTACTGACAATTTTAATTAATCATCCTCTTGATCCTTGATTAGTACCACTCAACCTTTTTATCATGTTGGATTATAGTCCACTTGCAAGATTTAATATGACGATCCTTATGAGTTCATCAAGGGGGCATCATCATCCCGACTCACCAGGACACGGATTCCTTTAATAATCAACGGCACACCATGTAGATAATATTATTTCTCAACTTACCGGGCCTATCGATCTAGCAGAATAGATCTCGCTCATTGGTAAATCAAAGAAATAATAATTAAATACACGTGTCCGTTATTATTTCGGGATTTAGAGATTGTACTCCATAATATACAACCGAGGTCTAATCCAATTTATGAACTTAGTATAAAATTGGATGACCTCTCTTTTGGTCCTACTCAATGTATACAAAGTGCGCTAGTGTAATTCTATGGTTAAGACAAACCACACCTAATTACACTACAACCATCCCGATGGTTTGTCCAATTCTATCTCGGTTGTGAGTTTCTTTCTTATACTTCTGTAAGGAACTGATAACATGATCTTCTGTGTGTCACCACACACCATGTTATCTATAATGCAAAGTATAAAACATTTTGTGTACATACTAATATAAATATGCACCTTGTGATTTTTTAATTCTCTTTCAAAAATGTAGATGTTCTTAATCAAAAGTAAGACTTTTAATATACATCCTAACAGATAGAGCGTCGAAATCCATATCAGGAGACTTCTGGTGCTTCAATTCCACCAAATCAACAAAACAAATGTCGTGACGCAGATAAAGATCACATTATTGAGGCAACTCGAGGGAATTGAAGCGCCTGGAATGGCCACATCAGCAAAACGGTCACTTCGACCAAGTCACTATAAAAAGAGTCCTTGAGCTTAAAGTTAAAAGAAAAAATAACCTGCTTTGCATTTCATTTCTAAGTTCATACTTCTATTCGTGCTTTTAAACTATGTAAGGGTCTTCTGCCTCTGACTTATTATCAAAGAAGGAGCTTCTTTAGTAAGCTGTCATTGTCTTGGATTAGCAACCTTCCTGATTGTAAACCAAATAAATATGATGACCCTTATTTATTTAATGTTATTTATTTATATCTAACTTATAGTGTGCCCTTGCTAAGTAGAACATAAGAGATTTGGAATTTCAATTTACAAGCTATTCATCCCCTCTTGCTAGTTCACCAATCCTAACAAGAGTACTTGAGGTATTTAAATTAAACCCTAAACCACGGATTATTGGTACAAGAAAATAAAATGCATTTGTTAACTTAACAACCCTCAACTGTTGAACAATAACCTCCCATATACGATGACTCCATCCCTTGACTTGTTTGATCAAACATTTTAATTGTTATTTGTGTTATGTTGTCGGTCATGAATGATTGTGTGAGTAGTGAAATCTGAAAACAAATCTGCATGCATTTCATCTTCAAAATATGTAGGAATTTTTGTGCTGCCAATGATTATCAAAACTTGTCGTAATAATACTAATGAAACTTAACACAGCCTATGTTAGAAAGTACACAAATAAGTGTTAGAACTACAAAATGGACAACCTACAAAAATGACTTTGATACAAGGGATATGTATTGTGCAAATGATGGGTTATTGCTGGAAACCAATGTCTTGTAAAAATTAGAGAACAATAAAGAGTTGGTCTGTTTATTTGGCAATAATATTAAGTTAAACTAAAAGTTGTTTCCCCCTAAAGAAGAGGCTAATTCTGAAAATCCTTTCCTCCTCATTTTAAAAAATCTCTTCCCCCTAAAGAATTACACATCTACTTATCCCATATGAAGAAGAGATAGACCATAGGGCAGGACATGTCAAAAACCAACCTAATTGACGAGCTGCTAGGGTTGCAGGACCCTATCGGTTAGAGATGACGACCTCAAGCTCGAACTTCTAGAAAGCATTTGCATCTTCTTCCTATGACTAACAATTCCCCCGGCAACACTACAGAGAAGAAGAAACCTAATAGTGCAGCAGAAAGGAAAGGAAATTAAGGGGGCGGGAGAGGGAAACCTACCATTCCAGTGAGGGGGAAATCGCGAAGGGGGTTGTGTCTGTCGGTTGAAGTGCTTCCGGCGAAAAAACAATTACGCAGGGTTTAAGCAAAGGATGGAAAAAACCTAAACCGGTTCAACACGGAAAAATATTTTAACCATTTCAAACAGTACTTTAGCACTTAGACATATCAATTTGATTTCATGACTTATTACTTCATCGAATATATATTACGAAGTAAAATATCCAAAATTAGAAATGAGCTTGCGTATTTTAATCTACGAAGTCTAAAATGATATTTACTATATTAAATTTATTATCAAAGTTGATTATTGTATATTACTTCGTAATTACTAATTGCGGAATTAAATAGTGGCAAAGTATATAAACAAAATTCACACTTTCCTAATGATTGATAATGTGTAAAATATTGCTTTTTGATGAGTAAAAGATGATTGATATGAGTAAAATATGGCGACCCAAACATGACATGATGATGATATGAGCAGCATAACACAACTTATTAGTACATTAATGGTGATGTTGTGCCACGTAAAGAACCACTCTACAAAGCCATTTTAAATTCCATATGAATTATATGTATATTGAACAAATATAAATAACCTCTTATCGAATCTAACTCCAAATTTATTCATGAACATTTGATTCATTTGCATCCCTATAATACGGAGGGATTGTCATCGGAATCACACACGAGAGCCTAGTCATATAGTTCAAAAAGATGGCACAAAGGGAGGTTGCAATGATGAAGTGTATGCTTCACCAGTATATCCTCATAAAGAAGCTTCACATGGAGATAGAGGAGGAGAGATGAGCTTCAGCAACCGCAGCAAGCGAATCTTTGTCCATGATCCTATGACTTCAAAAGGAGAAGGCAGAAGAAAAGATGGAAGCATGCCAATACAGGAGACTCACAGAGGAAAAACTGCACCATGCACAAGAATGTTCAGTAATTCTCGAAGAAGCCATGTAGGAGAAGAAATGGAGATTTCAATGCTTAAGCAACAAATCTAGTTATGCCATAGCCAGTTACAGAGCGCAGGTATCATTGATCTTGATTTTGCAGGCATTGAAACAGATGATGACGCTACTCCAAGTGTCAATAGATATCTCTGTCTAAGAATTGATAGGCAATGGATACACCCTGAAGAAACTGTGGATACACCAGATTCAGCTGCTAGTAGCAATTTTGATATACAAGCGAGTATGAGAGAGATGCAATTCAAGTGGCTTGTGTTCATTAATGAAAAAAAAGATAACAATTCAAGATATTTAGAAATTGATTTCTAATTTATCATGTTTGGCTTGCAATCCAAATCATATTTATTATTATTTCTATATTTATTATTATCATATTTATGATAACATATTACTATATTTATGATAATATATTATTATATTTATGAGAATATATTAACATATTTATGATTATATTTTTTCATTTATTATCTTGGTAATATGTATAAATAGGCTTGTTAGCCTATGACAATAATCAAAAATAAAGAAGTGATTGTCTTCCCCAGCTTTCTCAGCCCAAGCCTACTGATCGGTCACCAGACTGATCAGGATGTGGCCTGATCGGTCTGGGGACCGATCAGAGCACCTCCTGATCGATCAGGCTCCAGCCTGTTCGGTTATAGTGAGAAACTCGCGATAATTGATCGGTCAGTCTTACCGATCCAAGTTTTTCCCTGAAGCCTATTGACCTCTCCCTGATCGTTCACCAGAACGATCAGGAGCCGATCAGTAGCATTTGGCTCTCCCTCTGATCGTTCACCAGAACGATCTGAATAGTCTCCCTGATCGGTCACCAGACTGATCAGGAGACGATCATTAGCCTCACAAAGTCACTGTATGCTCCCTGATCGGTCACCAGACCGATCCACGAGGGAACACCATGCCAACTTCCCTGATCGGTCACCAGACCGATCCAGGCAAGGCCAAATCCACTCTAAGTTAAGAGAACGGGCTCCCAGCCTTCTCTAACTCGTGCTCATTCCCCCGGACCAAGACTCCATGCCCAGTCTCACTCACCGGGACTTCAACCTAGCTTCCCAAGCTAGGACCTGGCCCTCCAAGCCAGGGTTTCATCCAACCTAGCCCTCCAAACTAGGACCTGGCCCTCCAAGCTAGGACCTGGCCCTCCAAGTCAGGGTTTCATCCAACCTAGCCTTCCAAGCTAGGACATGGCCCTCCAAGCCAGGGTTTCATCCAACCTAGCCTAGCCAGAGTTTCATCCAACCTAGCCCTCCAAGCTAGGACCTGGCCCTCCAAGCCAGGGTTTCATCTAACCTAGCCCTCCAAGCTAGGACCTGGCCCTCCAAGCCAAGGTTTTATCCAACCTAGCCCTCCAAGCCAGGATTTCATCCAACCTAGCTTCCCCTAGGTGTGCCTAGTCCCACTAGGTCTTTTCTAATGGCAGCGTGCAATCTCTCGAACCACCTAGACTTTACCCAAATTCATTCAACCAAAACTCAAATTGTTGTCAACACCAAAACAACAACCGGGCCAGACTGCATCAACAAAAAGGGCCTATCAGGTAATAAGAAATTGCAAAATTGAAAACATAGGAAATGGTCATATTGCCTTATGAGATTCTATGTCATGAGTTGATATTATAAGGATTAATGAGTGCTTAAAGTTCATTGGATGATATTGAGCTTTTGATGATTTCAAAAAAAAAAATGAAAAGCCCATATGAATCTAGGATTAAGAAATAAAAAAGAGAAAAAATTGAGGAGAATTTCATGTGTCAAATTATAATGATAAGCCTTAGTAAACACATGGAATTCTAAATGGATTTGAAAATTGATACCAAATACCAAACCTTTTAGGAAATTAGAAGTTGTACCAAAAGTCAAGCACATTTGATAATCTTTATGAAACCATATTTTTCTAGGATAAAGTATATCCTAGTAAGTGTGCTTGCAAACCTTTAGAGTTTTTCGGGTTTTGTTGAGTTCTTTTTGGCACTAAGAGAAAGATTGCTTGGGGGCAATTCTTTGATAGTGTCAAAGGGGGAAGAACTCGGGTGTTGGGTTGGGTATAACTCAACATGGTGTTAGTGTGTCAAGTTGGGTAGAACTTGACCTTGGTAAGATGAAAATTAGGAGAAGGCATAGGTTAAGGGGGAGGTTGCCTCCTAGTTGCCTTGATTTTCATAGAAAATTTTTGGGTTTTGTGTCCAACTTGGGAATGGTGATAGATACATTATGAAATGTATTTTTTCCAAGTAGGTATGGGTACCACAAAGTTCTCCACAAAATTTGGAAATTTTTGGAGATTTGTGGAATTCCTGGCGAATTTCTGAATTTGGCCAGAAAATTGATATTCAGAGTATCAGTCGACTGCCATAGGGGGCAGCCGACTGCCCAGGGCTGATTTGTGTATCAGCAGCTGGTTTGGTGTCCAAATGGTGTAAAACAAGTGTATGGGGGGGTTAGTACACTATGTTTAGGACCATTAGGGATTAAAAGAACCGATAATTGGGATATTATTGGGGTCTTTTTGATGTATGGCAAAGGGGGAGAAGTGTTGGGTTTAAGTGGGAAACCAAACACGCCTTTGCTAGAAACCCTAGGTTTAGGGGGAGCTGAGATTAAGGGGGAGCATGGTTGCTCCATTCTTGGCGTAAGGGGGACCTTGGAGAGGTTCTTAAAAAACCTTTGTAAGTCCAATGTAGGAGGAGCTTTGGGAAAAGCTTTAAAAAGCCCGTTCTGTTGAAAAGTCCTAACTTAAAGGGTTAGGTGTGGGGAGCCTTGGGATAGGTTTTAAAAAGTCCGTTTCGGAAAATTCCTAACTTGGAGGGTTAGGTGTAGGATGTCTTGGGATAGGATCCATGTATGCATTGCATATGCATTTATTTAGCATTGTTTTTGTTATATATCACTATTTGTTCTCCCTAACTTAAACGTATTGCCAAACATCAAAAAGGGGGAGATTGTTGAGGTAATCTGTGGTTCGGAGTGACCATGAGTTTTGATGTTTGGGCAAAGGATTTAAGTTAAGTTTCCCTTGTGTTCTAATATATGTATGTTGAGTGTGCAGGTTGTTCAGGTTTACACATATTGACTTGGTTGGGCGGCTTCGGTATGGTGAAGGGTTGCATGGAGATAAGCTGGAGGCTTGTGTGCACCCGAGGGACCTTGGTATAGCAGGAATAATGAGCTGAGGGGTGCGGACTTCAAGGCGTACATGAAGGATGGCATGGAGACAAGCTGGAGGCTTGTGTGCATCCGAGGGACGAGGGCCAAAGATGAAGAGGGCGCGAAAGCAATAGTCAAGGCTGCTGGTGAAGAGTCAACAAGTCATGAAGGGACAAGAGCCGAGGGAGGAGGACTCCAAGGGCAAGCCGGGAAGTGGACTTCAAGGGCACACGTGAAGGGTGGCATGGAGGCAAGTCGAGGACTTGCGTGCGCATCCGAGGGACGATAGCTGGTGGAAGAGGACTTCAAGGGGCAAACCAAAGGAGTGGACCTGAAGGCACACGTGGAGGAGGGTCATGAAAGTGAGTAGGAGTGCTATTATAAGCTAGGCAGTCGACTGGGGGTTGTCCAGTCGACTGCCAAAACTCACAGAATGGATTTAGACCTGGACCAGTCGACTGCTCTGGGAGCAGTCGACTGGTGGATAGCTGGATTTGAACGTCGAGGCTGTCAACGGTCGAATTTGAGTGGGGGCAGTCGACTGCCCTGGGAGCAGTCGACTGCCAGCGAGGGTTTCCAGCCTAAGTTCTATTTAAAGAGAACTCGGTTTGGGCTGAGACTCTTGACGAAACAAGCTTGGTTAAGGCTTGTTAGTAGTCTATTGTGCCCAGATAGTGTCCAAGGTGTTATGACGAGGTTTCTCCACCCACAAGGAGCGACGAGGGCTAGCCGGAGGTTATCCGGGGAGTGATCCACCGACGGATTCTTGAATTAGTCACCCATCCGGGGTGAATACCAAGTAAATCTGGTTTGTTAGCATTGTCTTTGTTGTTAGTTTTATTTTTATTGTATATTCCGCTTGCGCAACTAACAACGTAACAAGAAGAAGCCGAAAAATGTTATTCACCCCCCCTCTAGTGTACGGAATCGGTCCTACATATAGTTGTCATAAAAGTCAATCAAAATTAACATCGTACACTCGTACAAGTAACTATCTTGATGATTTGATATTATATAATATTTAAATACCTATGTTGGTAATAATTCAGGTCCACTAAACCCTCTAGCAGTTCCAGGTATCATACTCTGCATAACATGTGCCAAACTTTGGAATTGTTCATACATTCGTCTCATTTGCTCCAATTCTGTCTAATACTGTGATTTTTGTGCCTCCATTTCTGCCCGCCATTGGGGCTCATGCATCTCTATATCATTCTTCATTGGTTCTTCCATTACTTTGAATTTCTCTATAATGTCTGCAGCAGACTGATAGCTTTGCCTGTAGAATGAGCTGCGTCTACATTGATTAGGGAAGACTTGGCTAGGCAGTGCACCTGCTCCTAGACATCGAACTCGACCAAAATGCTTAGGTCCGAAAACATCACTACATAAAACTTATAATTAATGCATATACATTTTGTAGTAGCTTTAACAAAAATTATATAAACTTTTAAAGAAAATATAACTGAAATGCATCCTCGTGTACTTCCATTGCTTATGTCCCTCGGGCATGTCTTGTAGGCGACGTTGCACAACCTCATCCAACAAATTCTAAGAAACAAAATTTAAATTAAATGGAAAAAATTATCGAAAAGTCACTTTAAAAAATTATAACAAATCATTATCTCATAGCGTTCGGCTTCAGCATCAACTAGAGCACCTCCTTTCTTTTTTACTTCTCCGACTCAAATGTATTATTTCAATGCGAGTTGGCTTCCTACCATTCTCTTTCATGTAATAGAATAACAATACCACATATACAACAAAATGTGACAACAGAAATTTACGAACAACAAAACTTATATTGCTAATTCACATATTCCAAACTACAAAATAAATGAAAAAAAATTATGGTTGGATGCTTACAAATTTGTTTTCTAGAGTAGGAATACTCATTCATCCTTGTGCGTGAGTTCGCTTTTTCTTTTTTGCATTTTCTTGATTTATTTTTGAACTTTTCTACAAAAAAATTTTACATTTTACTTAGAATATTCATAACTATATATGAAAAATATATAATCAAATACTCGTGATTACCTTATTAGCCTTTTAGTATTGGCATAATCTTTCCCAAACTTCTATAGCCAACCCATGAGGAATAGGGTGAATGGACACAAGCTCCTCTAATGATGTATTCGAGTCATAAGACGTAGCTTTAACTTCGGTCCTCCATCGCCTCCATGCAACCCCCATCATTTGCATTACAATATCTCGATGTTGATTGGAGATTATGAATCGTGCCTATAAACATATAATTAAATATATTAATGTTTTAAATTCATATGTGATATTAAGCACTTGTCAACTTACAATAACAAGCTTCCATGCTTTCTCCAACCGATTCCTTGGTATTTTTCTCCAGTTTAAAAAACTAAGAGGCAACAAAGATCCATTCCTAGCAATGGTCCCCACATAATTTGCCAATACCGGTTGTAAATCTCCATAAGGTTATCCTCTTTCATTAAATGTTACAAGTAGCAAATCATCATAATGTAATGCATGAACATCCTTCATTATAGTCCTTCCATGTCTGTTTGGCTGCCTTTGAGGTGATGATGAATGTGACATTGTGTCTTGTGATTCATCTTCATCTTGATGCCTATTATTTGATTCTTGCCCCTAGATCGCTTCATGATATTCTGAATCAACTTCTAAATTCTTTTGTTTGTCATTTACAGTAGTCAAGAAGATGATAAAGATACATAAAGAATAAATAAAAAATTGGATGAATGTAAAGAGAAAAAAGACACCAATTTATACCAATATGCAATAGCTGATTTTTGAAAGGGTCTAACTGCTGTATGGATAAATGGGAAAGCATTTTCCAAATGACTTCCTCATATTCAAGTTATATCTTGGGTTTTTACTAATATTTTAACAACAAAAACGGTGAATATAAATTTTTTACATAACACCAAAAAAAACTAAAGAATACTTAATAAAATCCAAAATTCGAAAGGGTTTGCGATCAATTTCTAGCAAATAACACATAAACAGAGTGAAGTTGCAAAAAATAAAAGCCTTTTACAGAGGAAAAGTACTAGCAAGATAACACCTGATTAAATCAAAATCCCCAATAAATAACAAACAAACTAAATTCATTTAAAACATAAAAAGTAGAGAATTTACCTCTAGAAATAGTAATCAATTGTAACTTAGGGTAGAGCAAAGGTTGCACAAGACAAGAGGGGAAAATCGTTTGTGAGATATATATTAACTTTATAATAGGCAGGAATGTAAAATAAAAAACGTGGGAGTGTGAAATGGGGTAAGACAATTTGTGGGAATTGCTTGTAGGAGACATAAATGACATTCATGGGAATAAATGACATTCATGGGAATAGGAGAAATAGATCGCTTCGTGGGAATTGATTTAGGAGAAATAAATGGCAGTTTTTTCGAAATTGCTTATAGGATAAATCAATGAGATTTTCTATTTTCTTAGTTTTTTTTAAATTAATACAGACAATAACTTTATTATATATTGGAAAATAATGTTATCATTTTATGGTAATATGAGAAGATAGTTGGTGGTTTTTTGGTTATAAATTTTGAATATTATTAAGATATATTGTTAGTGATTTAATTACCTAATTTGCATGAGCATCACTATTAATGAAATTTAAATCAAAATCAGAATCATCTTTCAAAATACAAAATCAAAATTTAAAATTTTTGGTTCGAGTTACGTTTGAAATAGGGTTTAGGTTCAAGTTCAACTTGAAAGATTTGAAGATGTTCGTGAGCTATTCGAACTATTACACGAAAATAAATACTCAAAAGGCTCAAAATGTATTTATTTAATATATATTTATATTATATTAATAAAATATCAAGGTCCATGAGCTATCGAACAATATAATTTGGGCTCAAGTTTGACTCAAAAACAAATTCGAACATGTTCGAGTTAGCTCAAATTTGATATATTTGAATATAAATAAAAAAATTTTGAGCCGGTTCAAAAAGCTCACAAACTAGTTCGTTTACACTTCAAATTCAGATATATAACATATATGTCTATATTAAAAAAAGTTAATTTTATGGATATACAATTAAGTCATTGGTGACATAAGTGAAGGATGAAGTTTAATTCTATTTTTTCGTTGAAACTAATTTTGTGGCTATAATAATAATAATAATAATTATTATTATTATTATGATTATTATTGATATTAATTTGTTAAAACTATTAGAATCAAATACTAGGTAATTGACTTATTTCATGAGTATTTTTATATTAAAATATGTAACATACAGGGAAAACAATCATTTCGGAGATCTAACTATATCTGTTTTCTCTTTGGGTCATGTAATTGGTCAAACTTGGGTATGACGGTGATTGAAGGTCGGCAAGAGGGGGATGAATTGCCCCTGAAAATAGAAAACTCTATCTTTTGTTTCGTCTTAAATAAAGATGTTTGTTAGTTAACGCAAATAATAAATAACATTAAAAATATAACAAACTTAAAAGAAAGAGGCAGTCAGAATTTTACTTGGTTTGCAACCAGGAAGGTTGCTAATCTAAGACAAAATATAGCTCGTATCTCTTGAATAAACTCCATCGGGCGGAGAAGCCACTTACACAAGAAAAAGCTTAGAAAAGGAAATGAAAACTATACAGAAATTGTTTGCTAATGCTTGAGATGAATGAGTGAATTGAAACTGAGCTTTAGGGGTCTATTTATAGCCCCGGATAAACTTATCTGTTTGCTGACATGGCAGTATTGACGCCCCCGAGTGCTCCAGGGCGCCTAACACGTGGCCTGAGAGTTATCCGCAGCACAATGATCACAAACGGCTAGCTTTGTTAATAAAACAGCCTCTTGGGTGCCTGTATGCACAAGGGCGCCTGAGTGCTCGGGCACTTAGTGCTCGGGCGCCCAAGGCCCCGGGTGCCCGTATGCATACGACCACCTGAGACTGGTTTAGGTCAGCAGCTGTTGACTAGTCTCCAGCGTGATTTCTGGTCTGCTTGGGTGATTTCTAGCCAACTTTAGGCTCACCCGAAACCGACTCCGGCCTTTCACCCCTCGAGTGTTATTCCTTCCGGCTTCTCGTACCTCGAATATCACGCACGTCGTTCTCGCTCCACCAGTGTACTCTTCCGCAGCTTTCAAGTCTCTTAGATGCACCAAGCCCATCGACTCACTTCCCCATACAATCCTTCTCGTCCACTGCGTCTTACGCTTGACTTCCTCCGCTCTTAAGTTCCTGCACACTTAGACAAAGAGATTAAAACACCAATACCTAACTTAAATTGATTAACCACATAAAAACTTACTTGGGGCACTTAGAGGTTATTGGTTTATTAATTTTTAACTTTTGCCTATTTTGGTTTGATTTGTACTGAGTGCATAATTTTAGTTGGAAATTGCTAAATAGGTTATAAAATCCGATAACATAGCAACAAATTTGAAGACTTTTCAAATTGGAGAGAAATAATCCTGATTGAAATGCCACCTAAATGTCCACCACATCAAACCAAAATTAAAACAATTATAATATACTTACTGAGTCAATTGACTGATTTCTTGATTATCTCTATAATCAAATACAAATGTAACATATATGTCTATATTTAAAAAAATAATTAATTTTGTGACTATAGTACTAAATCGTCGTCGTCGTCGTCGTCGTCAAGTTATCGACAACAAAGATGAAGGAATGCATATTGATTCTAAGAAAGGCACCAAAGCAACATCATTCAACTCAACATGTCTTCACATTCAGTAGTCTATAAATAGCCGCCTCTTTCGTATTTATTTTTATTTATAAATTTTGTTTCTAATTTATTTTAATTTTTTTTGTATATTATTTGTTTAAAGTGAAACAGATTTGTAATTCCATAGCAAATTCATTTATAATTTACTAAAATTTAAAATAGATTTTATTTCTATTTTTAAAAAACTATTTTTGAAGTCATGTTTTCTTGTAGTGGAAAGAAAATAACTAATCTACTCTGATATGTTGAGAGATTACCTACAAATGGCAAAATTAATTCCTAGAAACAGTGGGCAAGGTGGTCAGTCAATTGAAGAGATGGAATATAAGAGTTGCACATGACAACGTTAAACTCTAAACCTTCTATTCCTATTTCTAAATAATAATAATGTGTAACTTATTAGTCAGAATATTTAGGTTGTTGGGGAAGCATTGCTTGAAATAGTCAAAAAGACGCTGGTCTCGGATTTGGCGAGCATCTTTCTGAACTAATATACTGCAGGAAAAAAAGAGAATTTGGCACTGTTAAAGCCTTACAGGTGAAGTTGTCCAGCTCTATAGCACACAAACTCAAGCTATAGCCTGGTGTATATCTAAAACTTGGTAGAAAGCATAACTAGATTAATAATCGATTTCAAAAGCAAATAAAGGTGTGGACAATGTAGCTAAGTCCCGAAATGACAAATAGTCTTCTATTTGCTAAATATTTGGACATCAATGTGTACAGGAAATTGTTTCAGCAGACATAAAGAAACTCAATTGTGAATGATGAAAACTCACGATTCATTTTTAATGTTTCGATGTGCTGAATCAAGAACAAATATAGGAACTTCATGAAGTTCCTGTTGGTTTGCATCCAACCAGAATGTCCCAACTGGTAGATTTTTACTCCGAACTGAAATGTGTATCTGAACAACTAGAGTAGGAGATATATATCTTAACATTTCAACCAAGAGATCAAAGCCAGTGCCTGGATACAACAAAGATCAATGAAGAGTTCCTAGCCAACAAAATAAGTCGCTATTTTCATAATAAAAAAACACTTATTTTGCTACTTAAAAAGAGAAAAAATATCAAGTAACAGTAGATCTTTCAAAAATATACCTTTCACCCATCTAGGAGTGTTAATAATCAAAGGCAACACTGTATTTCCAGGATCATTGGGTTCATCCAGCTGATGATGCTGCTTCATAAAGCAATCATACAATCTAAACGTAAAATCCAGATATGCTTCCGGATTACTCTTTGAGGAGATGTCGCCCAAGTAGAAGAACCTGAAATTTATGAACTATTGTGTTGTATAAAATTTTCAATATAAAATAAAATCACATCAACTTTTGAATGACTTCATACACTATTTTGTTAACATGAGAAGTTGTAGACTAAGGAGTGGGTTTATAAGACTTAGATGAGTGTACTATAGTTAGGATTAAGCATTTTGACCCAAATATTGAGACAATCATGTTAATGTCCAAGGAATTCCCAGACAAGATAGCCCATGCAATAATAAAGAGATTGATCTGGATCAAATCCACCTTCTTCGGCACCATAGATAGCCCAGGATGGTGTGCGAGCCATGTAGTCTTCTGTCCTAAATGGCTTTCCTGAAACCACCTGTTTCCAGTTTCAGAAAAACTTAGCAGATGGCAGTGAGTTAAGAGCTATTACAAGAGTGAACTCCTAAGGAACGTACCAGCTCATGAAACCGTTCGTAATCTATCCATGTGTGCCATTCACCATTTATCTTGAACCTGTCGACTTTTGCCAAAAGGACGCAACAAGAATGAGCATGCTCACAGGCAACTTCGTATTCGCCACTGCTTTTCCTGGCCAAAGCCTCTGAGAAGGTTTTAACATCAGAATGCCAAGGGACGTTATCCATTGTCAACTTTGATGTAGCCGACCTGTCACGAGCAAGCAGCAGTTAGTATCGTGAGCAAAGAAATTGCATGATTTATAAAACTCGTGTATAAACTCACGAGCCGCAATAAGTCACTCCTTTGATTTCAATTAAGTCAGGCTTTCCAACACCCAGCAAGTTTGCATATGCATCTAAATCTTCTGCATTCCATCCTTTAACCAAAGTTAAGCGGTAAACAGTCCTTTGTTCTTTGTCTCGCAATGCTTTCAGTGAATCCTGATAACAGTTAATCAAAGCAGATCAAAAGCAAATCCAAAGTAAAAAATTTGTATTTGTTTCTCACATGAATGCAACATTTGATAAATTTATCAAAATGGTTATTGCACTGCCTTTTTGATGCTTATGCTCTCAAACAATAAGCCAAAATCCAAAATATATATGCAGGTAGTAGGTAACATTGTGGTGGAACCTTATAGCACTACAGATAATCAACTACTTTTACTGCCATACATATGCAACATCATAACTGGACATTTGATATAAATCAATTGGCAAATTAAACGAGCAGAACAGTGAAAGAGCAGACAAATTGTTCACTATCAATTATTCCATGTAATAATGTCGAGACTATAAAAAAGATCCCATACTGCTGATTTCAATTATTCATGTTTAAATTGGGTTTCCACAACTCTCTTCCTCTTGCAAGACCTCCAATAGAAGCACACAGTCATGAGATATTTGACAAACACACTTGGATTTAACTTCCCTTTGCTTGTGCAGTGCCAAGTGATTACTTTGTTCTGATCCTAATGCACTCAACAATTGTTGCATCTCCTATCAAAAATCTCTTTCTTCTGCTACTGCCCACATCACATGAATCCAACACACCATGGGATGACCTGTTCAATTGTCAGTCTACAAATACAAATGTAGATCAATAAGAGTCTCCTATGTTCACAACACTCCGCAGCACTTAAGAACCCAATCCCATAAAGCCTTCACCATTGCAACCCATACTGGCAACCCAAGTCTCCTTTCAATGAAATAACAGGCTCCCTCCCACACCAAACAATAACACCTCCTCCAACTTTCCACCACCTCTACCTACAGCAAATCTGCTAAAGCCATGAAACTCGAAGATGCAAAGATGGGTTTAGGTTGCAAGTGAGGAAAGAACTTCAAAATGTGAGTTTTTAGCCATCAACTATCATAACTATGGGGCAAAATAAAAAATGAGACAATAAAAAAGACATTCTCTATCCCTTAATTTAAGTTTGTGAAGTTATTGCTGTTCTTAGTTAAGAATTTATTGCAAGCGTGGAGAGAACTTTTTCAATTATGAAGTTCATGAAAGGTGATTTGTATAATGGTATTTGGTATAGGGGATTAAATGTCAAATAATTATTTGGCTACTTTCACCGATAAAAGTCTTTCAATAGCTTTCAACACTGAGGCCATTGTGCAAAGATTTCAATTGATTAAATTATGTCGTCAGCACTTATGGAATATAAAAAATTAAATGCCAAATTTCTGTTTGTTTACTTTTAGGATATATTCAATATTGTCGAAGCTAAAACAATTATGGAATGGTTTAAAGCTTTAAAATCCAAATTACAACTACTGTGAAAAGTATGTCCTTTTTATGCATTCTAATTATAAAACATTTTAATAATTATTCTGGAAAACAATATTCTTGATAATATAATAACCAATCCACATGAGTTTATAATTTGTTTTATAATATAGCATTGCTCCCGCATAGAAACAATTTTGCTCCACCTCTATGCTTGGATTTTCTAAAATTATGTGGATGGCAAATAAAAAATTATTTAGTAAGGTATATCTAATATTATTTCCTAATAATCCCAAAATCTAATAGGGTCAACCTACAATCTCGATGAGCAATCTAGCCTGTTCAAACCTTCATTCTAAGTTTCTAATTTCAAAATCTGACAAGTTATAATTGTGAATGTTTATTTTAACCAGATTATTCCAAATACACTTGACAAGGAAGAATTCAAAATTTTCAAACTTATATCATGTAGCATGCTAAGCATTTGAGAGAGATATTATAGCAATTACTATTTAATTATACAGATACTCACCAGAAAACGCTCCCAAAAGTCACCAAAGAGTGGCCTATCAATAGCCTTAAGGCTATCTTTTGTAGCTGCATCTACACTGACATATAACTGCAACCATAGAAATAGAAATCAAACATTATAGCCAAACTTCTGGCTATATAAGTTAATATCAAATTCTATATCATATTTATGACATAGGAAGAACAAAACCTGAGTGATGGGCTTCAGTATCCTTATCCTATCAGGAAATTGAGCATTTGTGACAAGGAAAGTAGATATATGTCTCCGATGTAACTCATCAACAAGTGCATTAATCTCAGGATACATGATTTGTTCACCAACAAGTGACAAAGCACAATGTCTAGGAGAAAGACCTTCAGATAGACGTTCTGTCTTTACACCTGCAGCAAATGGAGAAAATAGCATCAAGTTATTCCCACTTTGATGAAATAAATAGGATGAATCACTCAATCAGCAAGTCTTGAATTAAATGAAAACTTAAGCTATATATAAGATAATATTGCAGAAAAAGAGAAAGAAAAAAAAGAGACTATAATAGACAAACACATAACAAGAAAAAAAAGTAAAGACTATACTAGACAAACATATATCAAGGAAAAATTACCAGATGATAGGGCGCTTAACTCATGAGTTCCGATAAATTTATCTATACAATATATGCATGCATATATAGTCATAATAGAAAGTACAATATTATGTAATTTGTATAAATTGATAAGTAATTGAAGTTTAGTAAAGCAATATATTATAAGGTGAACAAAATCAAGAAAACAATCAATCAAGTGCTTTCAGGAAACGGCCTTATGATTTAATTGACCTGGACATATTAGCATTATAGCTCCGTGTAGCTGACCCCAAATAATTGGAATTTTTTCATGGCCTTATGATGATGATTATGATACATTGTGAACAAACATGCAAAAGGGAAATCATTTGTATCAGCTGCGCTAAAACAATAGGAAAGCAAGACACACCTGGAACACCTTTCATTTGCTTAATCATTTTGGTTTGCTCACTGACTGCAGCATCTACAATCTCAAGAGGATTGTCCATTTTCCATTGCCAGCTCTTGCCAACAGGATTTGTGTGGTGCCTCCAACAGAATACACATTTGTTCGCACAATCCAAACTAGGAGTTGCTTCCATACATCTGTAGAATATGCAAGGAAATAAAATATTTCCACCAGTCCAGCATAAATGAAAACCATTTCTATCTAACAAGAAGTGTTCTGAAGGTGCATCTCTACATTCCATATTTTTTTTTATAACTTCATTAGAGAAAAATTGTTCAAACCATTTTATCTCAGAGACTACCATCCTCCTAATTAGCTAGCAACGTATACAATTTCCTCAATAGTTCATCCAGAGCCTTGCTACTTCAATCATGCAAAGTTCAGAATCTTTTGTTCATTACAACCTGTTGCTAAATGAAAGTTTCATTTGACTCTGCTCTAAAAGCATTCACATAGCTTCATTATCCCATGATAATAAAAAATAAAACAAGCATAAGAATATTGTCTGACAACTGTATTTTACATATCCATATCTATCCTGAAACCAATAATAAACCAAATAATGAATGAACTTCAACAAAAAGCAAACAGGAAGATTTATTTTTCATGAAGTTTGTTTGCAGCATTAAGATAGGTTGATTTCTAACAGGAAAACAGATATTTTATCTATGATATTGTTAATTGTTACATTATCAACAAAAATTGGCTCTTAACTAGTGTCAAGCTATGTTCAAAAGCATGATTACATGTTGAAGAGAAAAAGGTACAGCAATTATATTTGGCAAAGATCTCTTGCTCAAATATTTAGCTACTAATGCTCTTATATCTACCTCCAGCATGAATAGAAACAACTATACAATCCATCAGCCACTGCACTAGTTAAACTTTCTTGCACCCAACTTGACAGAATTCCATTTCTAGACTTTAGTGAATTGGTGAAGGACAATGAAAAATTGCAACAATTAAGTATCCGAAAATAAAAATTAAATGATTCAAATTTTCTTCAGTAAATATTGCACTGTGAACTAGTCGAAAACTATGAAAACCAGAAGCAAGATTCAACAGTAAAACTTTCACCTAGTAATCTGCAAAAGCAATTAATGGTTACCCTAATTAACTAGTTTATTTTGTATTCCTATCGTTTAATACAAAAAAAAACTGGCAATATGCATTCCGTATATGGAGTAAAAAGGGGAGAAAGGACCCAAAAAAAAAGTTAATCACAAAGAAAGTGCAAATACACGCTATCCCATAGCCTAAACAAGGAAAATAATATGGATCAATTTCAAATGCAACAAATTTTACGGGTCGGCACTATGATTTGCTGGTTTTCTTTCATAGAAGGTATTAAAGAGCCAAAATAGAAGGGACTAATGGGTCAAAAGATTAAACAGGGGGAAAAAAATACAACGAGGATAACAAAATTTACCACTTGGGACGCCTACGGAACATTATCTAGGGTTTGTGAGGCATTAAGATGCTGTTTTGGGGAAAAAAAATCTTTCCCCACAATAAACAGGCAACAAGATTCTTTTGACTGCGGGTCATTGTTAGGATGAAAGCAAAATCTAGATTCAAAACGAACGATAACCTACAGATTCAAGATTGAAGCCGGCAAATCACACGCGATACAGTGAGGTCGATTATCTATAACTAAAAGTCAACAAACATCAGTCCCTTAGAACCCACAGCAAGGAACGACCTAACTGTCAATAGAAGCTTAGGTAGTTCAAACGATCGGAATGTTTTCTCGCCCAAAATTGAAGCAACAACCCAGATCTGTAAGTAAAAAAACATAAATTACCCGGAGATCAAGCGGCAACGCGAAATGACAAAAGGAGTTGGGAGCGAGGAGAAGACGGCAGACTTCGTTCCCTCGTTCTTCTCTACTGCCGCTGCCTCTCTACTGCCGCTTCGTTCCCTCGTTCTTCTCTACTGCCGCTGCCTCTCTTTCCTCGTTCTTCTCTACTGCCACTGCCGCTGGGGTTCAGTTTCCACTCGACGGACGAAGAGCTCGTGGAGGATACTTCTTGGTGGTGAGCTAGGAGAAGAGGACGAGGGAGGTGGAGAGGAGAGGACGAGGGAGGTGGCAATGAGGGAGGTGGAGGGAGGTGGAGGGAGATATTTCGCGGAGAAAAGAAGCGCGGAGAGATTTTTCGCGAGCCGCCGAGGGTTGGCAATGTGTTTTTTATTTTAGCGGGAAATACAACAACGCTTTTAAAAAATGCTTTTGTAACAGCGTTGTCTTTCATCCGAAACCACAACACTAAGCACATCGCATCATTATAAAACGTTGTCGTTATTAAAAAGTAAAACACATAGACAACGCTTTTCACTAAAAACGTTGTAAAACAAAAAAAGACAACGTTTTTTTTAAAAAACGTTGTCGATTGGGCGTTGTTGATTGCAAAAATTCTTGTAGTGCGTAGTGTCTAGATAGTTTTACCTTGATGTTTCTCCACATCAGCCTTGAATTCTTTGATCTCATCAAAGTATTCAGACTTGCAGTACATCAAGTAAATGTGCCTCTTCCTTGAATAATTGTCCATAAGATAGACAAATTATTCAATGCTACCTCTATCCTGGATAGACTAAGGACCTATACTTATCAGGATGAACCAATTCCAATATACCTTTGACTCTATACCCCTTGGCATAGAAAAGCCTCTTGGTCATCTTACCTTCCAAGTAAGATTCAAATGTTTAGGAATTTTTCCACCACCAATGAACCCAAGGGTCTATTGGCTATCAATCTTTGAATCCTACTAAGGTTAATAAGATCAAGACTTAGACGTCAAAGATATGTATGATTCATCTCAAAAGGAACCTTTCTCTTATCTTGGTTAGATGATGAGCTATTAACATCTAAATGCATCATGGGAGCTTTTGGTTTTAAAATGTATCAATTGTTTATCAATGTACCTTAATAGATAATCTTTCTATTCTACTTTTCATAACAAGTGATAGAATATCTTATTCCAAAAACTGAACAAAAAATTCTTTCCAACAACTAGGTACATAAAAATAATCTCTTTAAAATCAAAACTTTAGCAACCTATCTAATAGACAAATAAATAAATAACTCTCACTGCAATAGTCATCTCCATAGCCTATCCCATGTAGTCGGTAATCTCTTCCTCAGCTAGTCGTTGGGTTTCCTGGAACCCCTGCAAAGAAATGCAGACATGATTAGTGGCATCCGTATCTACACACCAGGTACCGGTAGATATTACCGCTAAACATGTTACAACGACAAAAGAAAAAAATATACCCGAATTATTACTCTGACGGCGAGGACAATCCGCCTTCCAATGTCCAGACTGCTTGCACATGAAGCACTTGCCTTTCGGCTTCTTCATGCAATTCTAAGGTCCTTGTAATCCTGCTACTTTCTTTACCCCAGCTTGTTTCTTCTTCTAGCCTTTCAGTTTAGAAGTAGAAACCCCTTGAGCAATGAAAGTCTGAAGAGAAAACTCCTCTGCTGCCTGATGTTCTGTTGGAAGTTCCGCCCATGAATATGTACATTTGTTCATATTGTAGCTTAGGCGAAACTTCTCAAAACTCTTTGGTAGAGATTGGAGGATGAGATCGACCTGGGTTTCCACATCGATTTGTGCTCCAAGGATTTTCATCTCTTTCAGCCAAGCCATCATCTTGAGAACATGTTCCCTTACAGGCATTCCCTCAATCATGGTGGTTGTTGTCAAGTTCATCATGACTTCTTGCCTAGCGGCCCGATTATGGTGTTCGAAGAGGTCATCGAGCTTGGAAGTTTTATCACTGGTAATGGAAGAAGCCTGATGTTGATGACTCTGAGTCATGTCATCTGCTTCTAACCACTGCCTAAAATATTCCATCTCCTCTTCACCATTAATCTCGCTAGGTTTTTCAGTACAGAACTCGACAAGATCACATTTGGATTCCTCGGCAGTTTCGACAAAGTCCAGGTTTAATTCCCAATCATTATTATTAGGGGCATTAAGTTCGTTTTCTCTTATAATAAAGTCAAGTGGATCTAGATCCATTGTAAAACACCTGAGAATCACAACAATCACACATTTTAGATTTCGAAAATAAATTGATTCCTCAAACAATAAATTTCAAAATCAACCAATGCCTTAAAACACTGAGAATATCATATGCCACGTTAGTGTGGATGTATACGAATTTTACATTTGTGAGAGGAGGTTTTACCCATTAATTTTATTATCTTGTCAACCTAATGTTTTGACAAATAAAATTAATAGTTGATCCTCTTCGGCCCTACAAATAATAGCAGTGTCTCCGTTGGGGAGGATACTAATATTTGCATATAAGTGTTCACCATTACACGACACTAAGAAAATTATTTCCGATTATGTGTCTTCCGTGGGGAAAAATCACACTCACTTCAATAACTTTCTATAATCTTTTCTGACCCAGTGATCCACAGAACAAATCTATCCGTTGTGGAGGAAGGCACTCAGAGCCGACGCGCGGGCTTGTTCGCATCACTTGTCAGATTATAATGGAGGCCACGGGACCCTTAGGGTCTTTCTCCCACTCAGTTATTTATGTTGAGGATTTTTCATGTACACACACACAACAAGCACATAACCAAAACAACAAATAAGAAAAATCTTAGATTTTTCCAACTATCATGGCCTTGGTCTCCAATGCGCCTCCAGTCGTGTCGCCACTGTTGGGACTGGGTGCATGTTGACATGGATGCGGGTTCGTAATTTCAAAATTAATTACGTACAGCGGAAGGTTTAGCATAAATAATTTCTCTAAATCATTTAACCACACATCTAAGCATGCAAGTTTATCTTGTGTAGACATGATCATATATTTGAAATTTTACAGAAACATAAACTAATTTACGTATTACCTCGCGTAACTCGAAGGAAGGGACGAGATCCAACCGTAAGCATCCCTTGGAAGCTCCACCTCTATTCGCGTCCATGCCGAGTATCTTCGGGATGACTTCGCAAAGCCACGAGATTCGTGTTCTCGAGAACTACTAGATTCTCTGAGAACGCGACGAGAAAAACCAAGAGAGAAGTCGGAAGACTAACCATAAAAGGATGGCCGGAATCAAAATTTCGGTGAAGCAAAAGAAGAGGCTTGCGGCAAAAAGATCCTTGCGGCAAACTCTAATTCCGGCAGCACGTTCTTCCGGCCAAGAGATGGCCGGAGCTTCCTTCTCCGACAACAAGTGGTGGTCGGTAGGGAAAGGGCAGGGGCGGCCGGCTGGTGCTCCTTCTTGGGGCTGGTTGGCACACGGCAAGAAGGGGAGAAGAGAAGGAGAGAAAGAGAGGGAGAGAGCCTATGCCTTCATCTCTTTGATTATCACCCAAGCCTTGCCTTGGGTCCTTTATATAGTGGCCTCTCAACCATCAAGCCTCTCAAATATGGAATAACTTATTCCATCATGCCAAGTTTGATTTTATATCATGGTTAAAATCATATTTTAATTCATGATAAAAAATTAATCAAGTCTCTTCTCTCCTATGGAATAAATTTCCTTATCATGGTAAATCAATCCATGATTGATTTTATAAAATAAATCAATCCATGGTTCATTTTAATTTCCATGAAAAATAAACCAAACCTTGGTTTATTATATAAAAATTTATATCATCCATAATTTTATAAAACAAATCACACTTGGTTTATTTTATAAATTGAACCAAAAACTTGGTTCTCTCCCTTTGTTGTGGTCGGCCAAGCAAAGAGGATGGAGGCCCTCTTTGGCTAGCCCATCCAAGCCAAGCCCCAATGAATTAAACTTATTTAATTCATCTATTAAGTCTTCAAAAGACTTAGCCATTTTATGCTTCCGATGCGTCTCTGAAAAATTCAGATTTGACTTATCGTTTGGCTCAACCAAACCTAATCTCTCTTGATTGGAAAATCTAATTTTCAACTCGTTTTAAATCCCTCGAATTACTCGTAGTGCGTGTGACTAAATAGGCTTTCGATTTATGTTGGTCGTCTATAATTAATCAATTAATTATAGAACGATCATGAGTGACACCTAGTAGTACATCATGATCCCTAATTAATCGAAAGATCAACGGTTGACCTCAAAAACAATTCTGAAACCCTTCAGCAGCTATAATGAATCGTGCCCCATTCCCTTCACCATCTTATACCCACTTGGTTCAGGACATGGTCTATTTGTGTCAGTCCCCACTAGGCTGACTACGTCACACCTAACCCAAGTAACGTTTTATCGTCCTACGGATTCTAATTACTCTCATGTATTTAAGAGATTCATACTCTGAACATGTCATGCTCTGGCTAGAGGCTTCGAGTAACAATCCGACGATAGGCCTCGGGTATACATCTCCTCGCAAGGAGTGGTGGATCCTTTGTAGGTTGTTCAAACATCTTCGGGCACTTCGGCTTATACCTAATCATCCTGGGTCCACACCTCCTTGGAGATGCTTGCTTAAGATGTCAAAGTATAAGTCTCCATGACCAAGATGACTTGAACACCGCAAGTCAAAGGAACATCGCACTTAAGCTGCAGTATGAACTTCACTGACATATCTATATGTAGACTACCATATGAAGTTTTACAGCCAGTCACTCCAATGAACTAGTTCCCTTAACTAGCATTCATGTTTATCTCCGGACATCTCAATGTCACTAGCCAGTGAGAATCAGCTGATTAGAGAATAACTCATGCTAGTCTCAACAGAATTGATAGTGTTCGTATTTATTAATTCATCGACTAGGGACAATTTCAATACTTCACAATTGCACATGTAGATATAATCACTAGTTGTGAATTCATCACAAATTCTCTCATGCTGTGAATTGTGTTGCGGACATTCAGTAAATGAGTTTAAGATCTCAATCAAATACACAAACATGTATACTCAAATAGTGAATATTCATTTATTAGAATAAATGATTACAATCATAAAGCGATTGCCTTAGGACACTTCTCTCATATCACTAACAGCCACCTCGTCCACTCTTCCCTATCCATGCGCAAGCCTTCCATTAATGGATCTCCGAGCCGAGATGACTAACTACTTATTTACTATTGGATCGTGAGAACCGATAGAGGGGGTTGTTGGATCAGGTTGGTCCGGCTAGAGGGGGGTGAATAGACGGATAATAAAATATATAAAAGTGGAGGCACTCGTCTTTAAAAAAAACTTGGGTGCAACTAAGGACGTTGCTTCCAAGACAATGGACGCTCAATAAAAATCTCCTTGTGGCGGAGAAGCCTTACAATAAAAGCACGCTAGACTATAGAGAGAATTACAAGAGAATTGAATGAATAAAAATGTTGAAACTCTAAGCCTATTTATAGCCTAAGAGAATAAATCTGGATTGTTGATTGTTGAGGAATTTTCTCTTGGCCATTGATCCATGGATGTAATCTGGATGGTTGATCTTGGATGAGATTAAACTGCATCCATTGGATCTGATTAAAGGATAAAGTTATCCTTTAAGAGATAACTTTATCTTCTGCTCGCAACAGATAAATAACTTTATCATCTGCTCGCAACAACTTCAATCACAACTCTTTCTTATCTCAGTCGGTAAGGTTGATGATTTAGGTCGGCGAGGTTGCTGGTTCGAATCTTTGCAGCAACAAATAAAATTCTTTTTGTTTCACGTGCCTTGTTTGACTTGGTCAAACTAACCAGTCTTTTGGTTCATCTTCTGGGCGATTTCCGGCCAACCGGAGTTAGGCTCACCCGAACCCGACTCCGGCCTTTCGCCCCTCGAGCGTGCTTCCTCCCGGTTTCTCGTCCCTTGGGCGTCACGTACGTCCTTCTCGATCCACCGGTGTACTCTTCCGCAGCTTCCGCGTCCCTCGGATTGTACCAAGCCCGTCGGCTCACTTCCCCGCACAATCCTTCTCGTCTGCTACGTCTTACGCTCGACTTCCTCCGTACCTAAGCTCCTGCACACTTAGCAGAGGGATTAAACATACCAGGACCTAACTTAAATCGGTTGATCACATCAAAATCAACCAGGGGTACTTACAATCTCCCCCTTTTTGATGTGCATCAATCGGAGTTAAGTTAGGGTAAACAAATAAAAAAACATGCATAATAATGTAAACAGTTTATGTTAAAAAAAACTTAAATTTCGAGTATATTAAAATTCTACCCCTTAACTTAATACTATTCCTCCCCCTTTGATCACATAAAAAAATTAGAAAATATAAGTAGGGAAGAAGAAAAAAAAATTTTGAGTGCGATAAAAAATATTCTAAGTGAAAAAAAAATCGCGTTGCCATAGATTTTTCATATTTTAAAATGACATATTTTTTTTCAAAGTTAATTCCATTTTTCTAAAAAAAATGACTTAAATAAAATTTAAATTTTTATTGATAAAATCCACAGCTGATGAGGAGTTCCAAAAATAAAATCGAATCCTGTCAAAATATTTTTCTATCAAATTTTGAAAAAAAAAATCATATTTTGATAAATAATTCATAAAAAATAAAAAAAATCTGAATATTTTTGTTAAAGTCGAAGATGAAGATATGAGTTTGGACAAAAATTTTGAGTTTTAAATTCGTTCGTCAAGTCCAAAAATGACAAACCAACACATAAGAGTTCTTGAACAATAAAATTTATAAAATTGGAAACAATACTTCGAAAATTTAGAAAAAAAAATTGTAATGAGTCTTTCCTCTAAACTCTTAATTTCAAATTTCGAGGGAAAAAATATTCAAAAAATTTTGAAAGAAGTTCCAGTAGATAGACAGCATAATTGTGCATAAAAAAAATAATGACATAATTTTTGTTAGAGAAACAAAATGCACACATATATAATAACAAAAAAAATTATTAGTTTAATACAAATTTAGGAACCCAAAATAAGTTCCTGTCTACAGGATTAATTAAAAACTTAGGCGGAATATAACTTTTGGGCACCTTTTTAAATTGGTCCTTATGATTTTTAAAATACCAATTTAAATTATCAGGAAAGCTATTTTTCTTTTGGCGTAAATATGCAATATCAAGTTCTAATTTTTGCACTAAGTTTTTTCAAATTATCATTTTCATTTTTCAAAATTTCAGACGAGGATGTAAGTGTTAATTCATTTTTTAATTTTAAATTTTCTTTTTCTAATCTATAATTAGATTTGAGCAAGGCTTTAACTCCTGCATATAATTGATCATGAGGAAGAAAACAAACCTCACTTACCGGGTCGCTTTCGAAAAGCGAGGTTCCTCTTTCGTCGTCGCTTTCTTCTGACGTCTCTCCCCCTTCATCAGTGCTCCCTTCTTGATGATTTGCCATTAGCGCAAGACCCGCATATTCTTGACCTTCCGACTCTTCTGACAAGGACTCATCGTCGAGTTGGATCTTCCTTGTGTTCAGTGCGGCGATGTCTGATTTCTTATTCTTCTCTTCATGAAATTCTAGGAATTTCTCCCAGAGCTCTTTTGCCGAGTTGTAATTCTCGATGCGGTTAACTTCTTGCACGGGAAGAACGGCTAGTAGATGAAATTCAGCTTTGCCGTTTGCTTCAAAGTCTGATTTCTCCTTCTTGGTCCATGACTTTATTTCTTTATCCTTGCCGTTGTTGTCTTTAGGAACTGAAAAATCATTTTTCATAATTATTAGCAATTCAATATCAGTTTTAAAAAATACCTGCATTCGGCGCTTCCACATCGCGAACTCCCCCTCAAACTTCAGCGGGTAGATTACGGCTCCAACCATTTTCTTGAAATTGCTGCAGTCGGCGGTTAGTCTTTCTGCGGCGACCTTGGCTCTGATACCACTTGTTGGATCAGGTTGGACCGGCTAGAGGGGGTGAATAGACGGAAAAAAAAATTATAAAAGTGGAGGCACTCGTCTTTAAAAAAGAAACTTGGTTGCAACTGAGAACGTTGCTTCCAAGGCAGTGGACGCTCAATAAAAATCTCCTTGTGGCGGAGAAGCCTTACAAAAATAGCACGCTAGACTTTTAAGAGAATTACAAGAGAATTGAATGAATAAAAATGTTGAAACTCTAAGCCTATTTATAGCCTAAGAGAATAAATCTGGATTGTTGATTGTTGAGGAATTTTCTCTTGGCCATTGATCCATGGATGTAATCTGGATGGTTGATCTTGGATGAGATTAAACTGCATCCATTGGATCTGATTAAAGGATAAAGTTATCCTTTAAGAGATAACTTTATCTTCTGCTCGCAACAGATAAATAACTTTATCATCTGCTCGCAACAACTTCAATCACAACTCTTTCTTATCTCAGTCGGTAAGGTTGATGATTTAGGTCGGCGAGGTTGCTGGTTCGAATCTTTGCAGCAACAAATAAAATTCTTTTTGTTTCACGTGCCTTGTTTGACTTGGTTAAACTAACCAGTCTTTTGGTTCATCTTCTGGGTGATTTCCGGCCAACCGGAGTTAGGCTCACCCGAACCCGACTCCGGCCTTTCGCCCCTCGAGCGTGCTTCCTCCCGGTTTCTCGTCCCTCGGGCGTCACGTACGTCCTTCTCGATCCATCGGTGTACTCTTCCGCAGCTTCCGCGTCCCTCGGATTGTACCAAGCCCGTCGGCTCACTTCCCCGCACAATCCTTCTCGTCTGCTATGTCTTACGCTCGACTTCCTCCGTACCTAAGCTCCTGCACACTTAGCAGAGGGATTAAACATACCAGGACCTAACTTAAATCGGTTGATCACATCAAAATCAACTAGGGGTACTTACAGGGTGAATATCGGAAATTGTTCGGATTTTTAGGTAAAGAGAAATTGCACAGCGGAAAAACACAACACACGCAAACACAATAGTTTTTACTTGGTTCGGAGCCTAGGTCGACTCCTACTCCAAGGCCCACGGTCGTTGACCGTTTTCTGCGGGCAATTCTATATGTCGCAAAAGTAGTTTACAAAAATATCTAACAGAATTCAGTACAGTAAACCAAAATAGCTCTTCTTTACCGACATCCGGAGTGGATTGACTTTTCACTACAAGAATTTTTACAATCAACAACGCCCAATCGACAACGTTTTTTAAAAAAAAACGTTGTCTTTTTTTGTTTTACAACGTTTTTAGTGAAAAGCATTGTCTATGTGTTTTACTTTTTAATAACGACAACGTTTTATAATGATGCGATGTGCTTAGTGTTGTGGTTTCGGATGAAAGACAACGCTGTTACAAAAGCGTTTTTTAAAAGCGTTGTCGTATTTCCCGCTAAAATAAAAAACACATCCCCTCCCTCCACCTCGCTCATTGCCAACCCTCGGCGGCTCGCGAAAAATCTCTCCGCGCTTCTTTTCTCCGCGAAATATCTCCCTCCACCTCCCTCATTGCCACCTCCCTCGTCCTCTCCTCTCCACGAAATCGACATTGTGTACGATCTGGTGAACATACATCTTCTCCTAGCTCACTACCAAAAAGTATCCTCCACGAGCTCTTCGTCCGTCGATGGAGACGCACGAAAGAGTAAAGTATCCCGAGTGATTCGTTCTTGTTGTAGCTTGTTCTTCCAATCCCTGTAACCTGCAGAGGTAGCAAAGGTTTCGTCTTGCTCAGCCGCCGCCTCCTCCTCCTCCACCGCCTCCTGCTCTGGTGTTGCCGTTGTTGTTAGTGGGTGCTATTGCGCCTTTACCTCCTGGAAAGGCAACGAAGTCTTCAACCTTTGGCCGTGAGAAAGTCTCGTGCGATTTTCTGTCATTCTGACGGAGGAGCTCCTCATTCTTTCTCATGGCGATCAGCAGTAGCTTCGATCAGTGGCAGAAAGATGCATTTTTTACCGCAGCGGAGGTTCAGGAATCGGCCGATACGTACGCTACTGATTTCTTCTTGTTTACGTCTAAAAAAAGAGAATCTTTGACATTTATTTTGCAATAGGGGAATTTTCTAGGGTTCACTGTTTTTTTTTTTCTCTTCTTCACAATTTTTGCTTCTGAACCATGAATCTCTTTGTCTTCTCTTCGATTGCTTCAATGTGTCCATTCTCTTTGCTCGTTTCAGACTGGAATCCCTTTATAGAATGTGGATGAGGAACCACAAAGTTAGGTTTGATTCAGAAGCATCAGATGAGTTGCAAAGGGAACTCCAAACTGCTATGGGAACTGCAAAGTGGCAGGTTCTATTCACCCACTGATCACTTTTTGATGTTCAAATGATGAAACTTAATTCTTGTTTCGTTCCATTTTTTTTGTTGGTTTTCATATGAACATCAATTTAGTTCAGTAATGGCTTCTTGCCCTGATGCAGCTGGAGGACTTTGAAAAAGCTGTCCAAATGAACCACAGAAGTCTTTCTTCTGAGGATACTGCAGTCATTAGGCACAAGCAATTTCTTTCTGTAATTGGGAACCAAATTATGCGAATCGAGAAAGGGTTGAATGGTTCATTGATTGAAGAAGGGAAGCAGCCCCTACGTTGGGTTCAATTAGATAAGCAAGAACGAGACGACCTCGCCTATTTTCTTTCTGGGATTCCCCATGATCAACGACAAGCAAAACATGGCGATCATTGTTGTTACGATTCCATTCAGAGCTATGACAGTGATTGTATGTTGAATAAGAGAGACGCATTTGAAGTTGTGAGCAAAGAATCATATGAAAGGGTAGCTACAGAGATAGAGCAATCTCGTTGGCAAATGAATTCGTTAAGTTCATCGGAAGTTGATGCTTGGAAAATTGTTATTGCCGATGAAGAAACAGAAAATAGATCAGTTGAAACTAGATCAGAGGGGCTCACTCATATATCTGACAAGATTTGGAAATCTAAGAATCGGAGGCATGATTTATCGTATTACTTGAAAGGAGTAATTTGGTTCATTCAGGTATACCTTTCTTTATATACACAATGGAAATAGGAACTGACAAACTATCATAAATTCTTATGTTTCATTCACCATCCTTGATGATATGTTTGCTTGATATGTGTGATTGTTTGATGAGGTGCATTCCTTCTGTTTTTATATGGCTAAAAGTGAATTTTTTTTATCATGTAAAATACTGAGGTCAGTGGATCTGGGAGTTGGCTATCTCAATTAGAAGGGCTTTGTATTTTGTGTAATAACTGTACATAGATGGAGTCTTTCATTAATAGAAATGTATCTATTTTAGATCTGATATATACCAAAATTTTCTGAATTCAATGTTAGATATTGAAGCATAGCTTCTATTAAAAGACCTTTTAGTTGATATATTAAGAATTATCATCCTCTACTATCATCTTCTACGTGGAGATGGAATCAACCTAGTAATACATAAGGGACTATTATACCGTCGAATCCATATTTAAAGCAACTAAGCATACATTGAGCCTCAATAAAATCTCTATCTTGTATATATATATTTTTTGAAGATAATCCCAAGATCTGCATTTTAAAGAAAGAATAATCTGTATTATTAGTTTGAATGAGATAGTAAAAGTAACATGGCCTATTATACAGTGTTCTACCTGCTTTTCTCTTGAGGAAATAAGCTAACACAATATCCAATTGCGTATTACTACATTATTTACTTCCTATGTTTTGCTAATCATACAGCTACATATAATTTTGATTAATTGTTTGAATATTTTGTTACTATTTCACACTATTGTTTGTGAATTTTCTAGCTTTTGTAATCTTCTGTATAATAGTACATTATCATAGTTATCAGTGTAAATTTGATAACTATGATAATGTACTATTATGATAATGTATAATAGTTATCAGTGTATAATACACAAACAATAGTTATCAGTGTATAATTGTACTATTATGATAATGTATAATAGTACATTATCATTGTTTGTGCTAAGCATAATGTAACTTGTTTTGCTAATATTTCATGTCTCTTTTGACTCCTGAATTTCCAGAGGAAAGAAGTGTTATGAACAACCAAGATATATGCAAATTCACACTGCCATTAATCAATTATTGGAGATTGAAGAATCAAATGGAAAATCTGGTACATATCTGTCTGCACTATTCCCTTTCTCCATTTCAGCAATTAACCCAAATATGGATGCCACTGCAAGATATTGGGGTGTTCAATGTCAATGTTTGCCATTAATATGTTTTTTCATGCAAAACCAAGAGTTAAATGCATATTCATGCTCATCATCTGAAAAGATTATGGTGTATTTGCTCTTATGTTCTCATGATTGTTGATATTTTCAAGCATGATATTCAGTTTGTTTCCTCACTCAGGTCTTATGAGCCAAGCTCTCCCTCCTTCTACTGGCATATTTAATGTCAAGTCCTTCATCCTAAGAGTACCAATCACTTTATGCACTTATAATAATTAACACATGAGAGAAATCTACTGTTATTGTTTCCTTATTTATTCTTCAATATACCCAATTATCCTTATTAAAAATGTTAATCTAACTCTCCTGCCTCGCGTAAATAGAAATCCAGTGATTCTTTCAGCATCCAAAGATATCAAAATATCTGAGAGAAAGAAATCCACATAAAACATGTATGACGTAATAAAACAGTGGATTCCTCAGTGGATTCTTGAACTTGGAGACCTGCGAGTCATTAGTGGCAGGACGATCTCTATAGATACACGGAGATTATGGCGTGCAAGTGTTCAGCATTCAGTGGACATTGCATCAACAACCAAATAGATTTTGTCAACATGGATATACCATTTAACAACCCATTACGGCGTGACAAGTCAAATGGTTTGCGAACCAACTGTAAGTCATTTAGCTAATGAAACAGGTCATGTAGAAATAGACCTATGTGCTTCCTGTCTATTCTCTATTTTTTTAATTGTCTTATTATTCTAAGCCCTGCAGTACATTATCGAGATTATAGATTACATACTGTTGTTGCGTTAGTTGAGCCACTAACAAGTCGATTAGAATGTCATTAGTGGCAATAAGTATCTTTGGTGCGATTGCTAATACCTGTTTTTTTTGGAAGTTCAATAAATAAATTTTCTGCTATTAGTAATGATCTTGTTGTACTGCACCTTAATACTAGACCCAAAAACAATCAAATAGTTTCATACACCCCCGTGGATATAAGATGTTTATCCATATTCTCACTCTTTGTTGTTTCCAAACTTGCAGAACACAGAACTTGGTGATGGAGCGATGCTTAGTTTTCATGCTTGGGGATTGAGGAAAACATAAAATTTTATAAACAACATCTGCTCCTCTGTTCCAACTGTTTTCTTAACGATATGTTGAATATATTTATATTATCTAGTCGAGCATGATAACTATTTCACATTATACACTAATAGTACATTATGCTTAGCACAAACAAGTTACTATTTCACACTATTGTTTGTGAATTTTCTAGCTTTTGTAATCTTCTGTATAATAGTACATTATCATAGTTATCATAGCTTCAAACAAGAATTTTCTAGCTTTTGTAATCTTCTGTATAATAGTACATTATCATAGTTATCAGCTAAGTACAAGATATCTGTATAATAGTTATCAGTGTAAATTTTCTAGCTTTTGTAATCTTCTGTCAGTGTAATCTTCTGTCAGTGTAATACTAGTGAATTTTTTGGTTTTATTATGCTTCTTTTATTATTGGATTATTTGAAGCTTCTTTTTCACTTTAAATTTGGCATCATCAACTCTTGCATCTGAATTGTTTGCAGAATTCATATGCATTCTTATTTAAGATCCGTGCTTACTTTGGATTTGTTCATATGCAGAATTCATATATCGACCGGAGTTTCTTGTCTAATGGTCTCAATATTTGTTGGACTACATTATCATCTCGTATATGCTATATGATGCTTCTATATTATCATCTCGTATACACTATATGATGCTTCTTTAGTTTTGGTAACCTGTGTTCTGACTCTTCTGAGCCTCTTAGGCTCTTTCTTTTTTCCAGATGCAGTTTCTTGATTAACGATACTCTCCCTGTTGTTTGAAGTTCTCTTAAGTTAGTTATTTTTAAAATTGTTGATTTTTTTCATGTCAATTTCCAGAGTAAGCTTTGCTTTTCCAGTTCAGCAAGTGGTACAGTTGTTGAAGGAGACAACAAAACAGAAGAAAAGTAAGTCCTTGAAGATTTGACGTTTTTTTTTCATTTTTTTTTAACTCTTTGAACTTTGCAAATGGTTCATTGTTGATAATTATTTTCTCGTTTTCTCTGTGAAAGTCAGCTATTCAGAATCAGACCCTTTATAATTTTTTGCTTTACATTTTACTCTATGATCGGTTTTTAGTCTAATAGAAAGTTGTGGCTACATTAGAATGAAAACTGAATATAAAAGGCATCACAGTTCACTAATGTATCTTTCATCTGCAATATTGTATATTAAGATCTTCACATGCGAACAATATCTACTCCAATAATCTCCTAACTTTCAACTGCTATTAAATATTCAGTGTAGGCATCATTATCCATTGTGAACGATATCATATAATGTTTCATTGTTAACTTCTATTAAATATTCCACTGTACTTTTTTTTTTGAGCCCAAATATTTGATAGACTTCCCCTCTTCTTTTGGCATTGCAAGGGAGGAGCTGAAAGGATTAAAGGTACATTTAAAATTAGATATTTATCTTTCTCCCTTTTCCAGTGGAATAATTTGCTAAATCTTTTGCCCATTGTGTAGGGCATCGGAGAGAAGAGAGCCACGTATATACGAGAACTCCGTGAAAAATCTCCTGAGCCCTTTAAGAGTGTAAGTTTCAGGAAAGAAATGCCCCAACTAAAATAAACTAGAAGAAATTATTCTATTTCTATTGAGAGGGTATGGATATTTTTAAAACTTGTGAATTGAGATATTTGCCCATGACTTAATATTGTATTCTGTGTTCAGGAGGATGATTATGTAGAGTTCCTGCAACTGAGAAGAGTCCCTTAAAGAGAGAACTTGCTTAGATACTGAATTTGACATGGTTCCTCTGGTAAGATCATCCTTGAAGTGGTCCCATCTTCCATTCCAAGTTTTTTATTACATTCTTACTTGCTTGATTTTTCTTTTGATTAGCAGGAATGATGGATATTTTTTGTTAGTACTCAAACATCTTTGAAATTATACTAGGCTATTAGTTTGTCATTTTTTTAACCCCATCACGAGCTTCTTACACTTAGCAACTTCCATTCAATACTATAGTTTTGTTTAAGAAATGTGAAAAAGAAATTTCCATCTTTCTTGTTGGTCATTAGTTTGAGGTTGAATTAATTATTTTAAATTAACTTCTAACTAGAAATAGAAGGTAACATTTTACCTAGTGAGACCAGAAATATGAGAAATGGAAACAACATCATCGTTACTTTTCGTGACTCCCTGTTCTCACTTCGATGACCCAATAACCTCAAAAAATAGCTCAGCTGTGATCTTCTAAATTCAACATTTCCTATTGCAAGCCATGTGCTAACAAGTGGGAGCACTACTTTTCTATCTTTTCCGGAATGGCAATTATCTCAAAGATCTACATCTGTTACAGATCAGAGATGCAGCTAAAGAAGACCGCGATGTGATGGAGAAGGGGATCAAAGCATTTGTGTCATACATTCGTGCATATAAAGAACATCACTGTTCTTATATATTCAGGTTCCCCTTTACACTTTTTTCCCATTGATGTTGTACCATCTCTAAAGTGTTTGATGGCACATCCTTACAGGTGGAAAGATCTAGAGATTGGGAAACTGGCTATGGGATATGGTTTGCTGCAGATCCCATCAATGCCAGAGGTGAAGCATCACTCTCTATCGATCGAGGTTTCTCACCCATCCATGATATTGATTTGACACAGATCAAGTACAAGTAAGCAACTTCCTCTTCTTATAGTTGGTGATACTTATAGTATGAAATTCTGGCTCCAAAAACATGATGCAGTTTCCATCCTCATTACATGATTTAACATCAAGAACTTGAATCTGCACCTGTACCTTGTTAGTTTAAATCCAAATTATATATAATTTGCAACGGATCACATCATGGGGTTTGTTTATATGAATTTATTTGACAATATATTATTGCACATTACCTTACGTTTGAATGATTCAGTCGCATGTTTTGCATACAATCAATAGGAATAAAGCCAGAGAGAAGCAAAGACAGAAGATTTTGCAAAGCAAGCAAGAAGAAGAGCCTAAACAAAAACAAGTGAAGAAGAAACCGGAATCTACTGCCACTGTTATGAAGAAGAAAACAGGCAAAAAGCGTCGTGCCATTCAGACCAAAGAGGATGCAGAGGAGTTGGATCAAGAGTACCGTTTATTGAAGAAGCTAAAGCGGGGGTTGATCGATGATGATGAATTTGATAAGCTTACTGGCTTTGGGGAAGTTGAGGAAGAAAGCCCTTCAATCTTTCTTGTAAATTGTGAATATTATCAATTGTGAATAAAAATGCTTGTAAATTGTGAATATTGTAAATTGTGAATATTATCAATTGTGAATAAAAATGTTTATAAATTATGAATATTAAAAATTATGAAAAACACTGCCTATTAAAAAGACAACGTTTTTTAAGTAACAATACACAACACGATTTTTGCGTTGTCTTTGTGCCAAACCACAACGCTTTTTCCGCGTTGTCTTTGATACCCGACTTTTAACAACAGCGTCAATAACAACGCTTTTTAAAAACCAATAGACAACGCGAAAAAAGCGTTGTCTTTGCTCCAAACCACAACGCGGAAAAAGCGTTGTCGTAGATATACTTTCTACAACGGCTTCATCTACAACGCTTTTTAAGCATCAACGACAACGCGGAAAAAGCGTTGTTGTTTAACTTTTTTCTTGTAGTGAGTGAGAGACAAAGCGCCCGTCTCTGTCAGAAATGATAGACTTCGGAACTCCATGAAGCCTGATCACCTCTTTCACATATAACTGCGCCAAATGCTCTACTGAGTGCGACACCTTGATGGCTAGAAAGTGGGCAGACTTGGTCAATCTGTCCACTATCACCCAAATTGCGTCGTGTCCATGGGTGGTTCTTGGAAGACCTGTGATAAAGTCCATGGATATTTCTTCCCACTTCCACTCTGGAATGGGAAGTGGCTGTAGAACTCCTCCTGGTCTCTGGTGCTCTGCCTTGACTCTCTGGCATGTCAGGCAGGTGCTGACATATTTAACTACATCTCGCTTGAGTCCAGACCACCAGAATCTTTTCCTTAGATCTTGATACATCTTGGTGGAACCTGGATGCATCGAATAAGGAGTACGGTGGGCTTCTTCTAAGATGCTCTTTCTCAGTTCCTCGTCATTGGGGACGCAAAGGCGGCCTCCAAGGTAGAGGATGCCACTGTCTGATACTCGAAACTCTGAATTTTCTGCCTCTTGGATCCCTGCTTGATCTTCTGGATCTCTGGGTCTTGACTTTGCTTTCTTTGTATATCCACAAGCAGGGTTGACTCTAGAGTCAATGCAGAAAGTTGCCCAATTATTACTTCGACTCCAAAATCCTTTATTTCTTTCTGAAGTGGTAGAGACAGTGATGATAGGGACATCAGTGCTGCACAGGATTTTCTGCTCAGTGCATCTGCCACTTTATTAGCTTTACCTGGGTGGTAGAGGATTTCACAGTCATAATCTTTGACCAACTCTAGCCACCTGCGCTGCCTCATATTCAGATCCTTCTGAGTGAAGAAGTACTTCAAACTCTGATGGTCTGTGAAGATTCTGCACTGCACTCCATACAGGTAGTGTCTCCAGAGCTTCAGTGCAAAGACCACAGCTGCTAGCTCAAGGTCATGAGTAGGGTAATTCTTCTCATAGTCCTTGAGCTGTCTGGAGGCATATGCTATTACTTTACCGTCTTGCATGAGGACAGCTCCAAGGCCCATCTTGGATGCATCACTGTAGATGTCAAAGGCCTTGTCACTCTCTGGAACAGTCAGGATGGGAGCACTAGTCAATCTTTTCTTCAGTTCTAGGAAGCTGTGCTCGCATTTATCTGACCACTCAAACTTCTGATTCTTTCTGGTCAGGGCTGTGAGTGGAGAGGCTATTCTGGAAAAGTCCTCCACAAATTTTCTGTAATATCCTGCCAGGCCTAAGAAGCTTCTGATTTCACTGGCATTCTTGGGTCTACACCAGTTGCTGACTGCTTCTATCTTGGCTGGATCAACTTGAATGCCTTCTTTGGATACAATGTGACCTAGGAAGGTCACCTGATCTAGCCAAAACTCACACTTTGAGAATTTTGCATAGAGCTTCTCCTGCTGAAGGATCTGCAGCACTATCCTCAAGTGTGTAGCATGGTCCTCTGGAGTCTGTGAGTATATGAGAATATCATCAATAAATACAATGACGAATTTATCGAGATACTCCCTGAAGATGTGGTTCATCAGCTCCATGAAGACTGCTGGAGCATTGGTTACTCCAAAAGGCATCACTACAAATTCGTAGTGGCCATATCTTGTCCTGAAGGCTGTCCTGGGGATGTCACTTTCTTTAACCTTTAGCTGATGATACCCAGAACGTAAGTCTATCTTGGAGAACACTGTGGCACCTCTCAACTGATCGAATAGGTCATCAATTCTGGGAAGAGGGTACTTGTTCTTGATAGTTACCTTGTTTAAAGCTCTGTAGTCTATGCACAGACGCATAGACCCGTCCTTCTTCTTGACGAAAAGTACAGGGGCTCCCCAGGGTGAATGACTCGGGCGGATGAAGCCCTTGTCTAGTAGCTCCTGGAGTTGCTCTTGTAATTCTTTCAGCTCTGCAGGAGACATACGATATGGGGCTTTTGAGACCGGACCGGTACCTGGCACCAGCTCAATCTCAAATTCCACCTCCCTGTTGGGCGGTAGTCCAGGTAGTTCTTCTGGGAATACTTCTGGATATTCGCAGACTACCCGTACATCCTCCTGCTTGAGTTCTTTCTTTACTTCTGAGTCCACTACGTGTGCAAGAAAACCAGCACACCCTTGCTCTAGCATCCGGTGGGCTGCCAAGGCTGAGAGGAATTTCTGAGTCTTCCTCTTTGGGGCTCCTTGAAACTCGAATGGTGGTTCTCCTTCTGGGCTGAAAACCACCTTCCTTCTATGGCAGTCCACTGAAGCGCTGTACTTACTGAGGAAATCCATGCCCAGTATGATGTCGAAGTCTTGCATCACAAGGACTATCAGATCGACATATAGCTCTCGATCGGAAATCTTGATTGACACAGCCCGGAGCCACTGGGTGGATTCCATGATTTCCCCTGAAGGGAGAGTTGTCAGGAATCTGGACTCCCAACTTTCTGTAGGCACCTGTAACTTACTAGCAAAAGTACTGATACGAAGGAATGGGTCGCCCCAGTGTCAAACAGTGTAGTAGCTAACTGCTGAAAAATGAATATTTGACCTGTTACGACCGTGGAGGCGCTGGCAGCTTCTTCCTTCGTGAGGGAAAAGACTCTGGCATTGGTTGAAACTGGTGCTGCTTCCAACCTTCCCTGACTATCTGAGGTCCCTCCAGTATAGTAGGCATGTAGTGCAACTGAGGCTTGCCTCCATACTGCACCGATGCTGTAGGGGTATCTTGAACTTGTTTGGGCACTCCTTGGACCTGTGTCCCTCTTGCCCACAGGAGTAGCATCCAGTTACACCTAAAAGGCATGCTCCTGGATGAGTCCTACCACACTTGGACAAGGTGGATACCTAGCTTGCTTGTTGTCTGAGTCTCCCTTCTGGCTGCCAGGCCACTGCTTCCTCTTGTGATTCTTGCCTTCCAGTTCTGATTATTTGAGTGAGACTTCTGACCTCCTATTGCCTTGTTCTCAATCAGGACTGGCTTCTGCTGTGCTTGCTGTGCCTTGATGCTGTTCAGGTAGTGCTCTGAGACTAGAGCACTACTGACCAGCTCCTCGCTGGTCTGGGGTCGATGAATCCCGCTGTTCACGTTGAGTGCTATCTCAGGTCAGCATACGGAGCATCAGTCTGACTCGCTCCTCTCTGTGTTGACTAGCTCTGGGCAGAGGCGAGCTAGTCTGTTGAATTTCGCAATTGCTTCTCCCACTGGTAGGTCACCCTGTCTGAACTCCATGAAGTCCTCATAGTGCTTGTTGGTGACCCTCATATGGAAGAACTCTTCATAGAACTCCTGTTCAAATCAGCCCATTTCATCTGGTTGACTGTTCTCTTACTCTTGACCCGCTCCCACCACATACGAGCATCCCCCGTCAGGCAGAAAGAGGCACATTTGACCTTCTCGACTTCTGGCCAGTCGAGGAGCTCCATTGTGCTCTCCAAAGTCTTGAACCAAGCCTGGGCATCCCAGGGCTCAGTCGTGCCTGAGAAGCTTTCAGGTTTCAGCCTCTGCCACTGGACGAGGTATGCTTCTTGTCTTCGGTTCACGGCAGGGGTCTCCTGTGTGACTGGTGGAACTTCAGCCACCACTGGGGTTTCCACTCCTGCTGTGGGTGGTGTAGGGGGCACTGGGTGCTGATTTGCCATCAGTGTGGCGATGGTCTTCTGCTGCTCTGAAATCTGAGCTTGCATTTGAGCAATGACTGCCATCAGGTTTGGCTGTTCTGTGCCAGGCTCATTGTTATCTTGAACTGGAGTTCTGTTCCTGGCATTAGGAGCTCGGCCTCTTCTTGCCATCTAGAAATGCATAAGGGAACAAGAAATCACTACTACATCTCTAGGCATAAACTTGTCTTCTTACTTAGTAACCTAAGATCCACTCTAGGGATTAAACATGATTCCGTGATACTAAGGTATTAAACATGCTTCCTTGTTCAATGCACATATGAGTAAGTACTTAAGCATTTCTCTATACTGCAATTAAATAAAGGAGCAATAGAAAAACTGAAACTTAAAACTTTCTTACTTGAAGACGGCAAGGTTGATGCTGATGTGTGTGTGATGCTGGAGAATGGGAACTTGGCTCTGATACCAACTGTAGCGACCCGCCTTCTCTACCTTAGACGGACCGTTACTTGTCTACTTCTTGACTCTAATGCACGACAAAAAAAAATGCGGAACTTTCTTTTTTTTTTCTATCTAAAAATGATATTCTAACTTTAATAGTCATGCATGATACAATGGCACATTACTAGCAATTCTAACCATTTAACTCATCACACAAGGTTCTATAACATTACTAAAGCATTATGGAATATGAATGCAACTTTTCTAAGCATATTTAAAGCAATAAAACTTAATTCAAAAGGAGACTAACAACATCTTGGCACATGCATCAAATAGCTCCATCAAAGTATCGATATTCAAAACTACTCACGCTCATACCCATCCAATGCAATCATAAGGATGTATATACTAAATAGAATGACATGGAATCTTCACTCCTGGTTTTAAGACATACAAAATATCTAAAACACAAAAGTATGCATACTAATTGAAATGACATGGAATCTCCATTCTACAAAATTGAGCATGTAAAACTATCCGAAGCATAAATGTTTAATAAACTCCATAACACAATAACTTGGAATTTGGAAACCTTAAACATTGCATTTCAAATAAGCTAAACTGTCTCGTCCCAAGGACCTCTCCAAGGTCAGCCACCACACACACGTCACTCAGCACCTCCTTGTCGTCTTCCTTCAGAATTGCTTGCCTTTACCTTCACCTGCAGCAAGAGGAAATGCAACTAATAAGTATAAAGCTTAGCAAGTACTATCTAGCTCACAAAATCTCGAAATGTGCAAGCATGCTTTTTAAACAATATGAAATCACATGAGATACTTTTATGCTTAACAGAAAAACACTGAAACATGTATAACTCAAAACATGCATACTCAAGCATTAATAAGTCTTAACTCACTTTTTCTTGGCTTAACTTGAAACTTTAGCAATTATTTAACTTTAAATCTTTCTTTAACTTTTAGAAAATTTCCTTAAACTTTAGAAAAACTTTGCTAAAGCATATACTTGAAAATAATAACTCACTTGGATCCACTTAAGACGTAAGTACCATCTTATGCGCGTTCCCTAAAAGGTTGGGGTAGCGAGCCACCAATCCTAATAGGGCAGACCTTGGTCTACCAGGGCCAAGACCTTGGAATTGGACACCTGGATTTTTTTAACGACGCCCTTGGACGCCGGGTACTGGCCTTAGAAAATAAAATAGCTTTTCTTTCTTTTCTTTCTTATCTTTAAATGCCTTGGCATTTTATCGAACACCTTGTGTGCCCAAATCCCTAAGTCTTGACTTTTGGGGATTGCGTAAGGCCTTGGCCTTCTCTTTTCTTTTTCTTTATCTTTCTTTTCTTTTCTTATAGATTTCTTAGACCCTAAACTCACATAGGGTACTCTATCAATTATATATAAGCATATAATGAACTAAGATCACATACAAAATCTTAAACTAAAAGTCAATATCTCTTTTAAAACTTTTAAGGGAAAATTCTTGCGGAAAACCGCCTCTTACTGTAGGTGAGCAGTACTTACCTCGATATCTTGGACTTACAACCAAGAACGGCGTCGGAGGTTCCGGAGAAACTCGGAGTCTCGGAGATTTCTTCGCGCTCACGCGTTCCTCTCGTCGCGGGGATTCCGAATATCGAAAAATCTCTCGGAGGAGAGCCTTGGCCGGCCACCGGAGGAAAGCCCTAGGGCTTAGTGTGGTTTCGCCCAAGAGAGGAGAGGAGATGGGCGGCGTGAGGAGGAGAGGGAGTTGCCGAATCCAAAAATAAAAGAATCACTTAAGTTCTTCTATTTATACCAAGGGGTATTTCGGCCCAACTTATAACTTAACTTAATATCTCTCTATTTTCTTTCAGCACACCCCTGCTGGGGCTCCTGGTTAACCTGACCAACTTAAGTCGTTGGTCCCATGGGAGGTCTCGGGTTCAAAACTCGTCCAGGCAACTTTTTGCCGAAAACTCTATTTCTTTTAATAAAAATACTAAACGGACTCAGAAAAATCCGTAAAAATATTCTAAAAATTCCTAAAAATCTAAAGAATATCTCTAAAGTATTTTTAACTAATTTCAAGAACTTTAAGGACTTAAAATGGAGATTTTGGGGCGGTACAGGTATGACCATCATGCTTCATTTGTGCCAAAGCCTTGGTCAAAGGATCTGAGATATTAGAATCAGTGTGTACTCTGCATATCTTCACATCTCCTCTATCGATGATCTCTCGAATGAGATGGAAGCGCCGTAGTATGTGTTTGGTCCGCTGATGAGAGCGAGGTTCCTTAGCCTGCGCAATAGCCCCATTGTTGTCACAATAGAGGTCTATCGGGTCTGCTATGCTAGGAACCACACCAAGCTCTGTAATGAACTTCCGGATCCAAACAGCCTCTTTTGCCGCCTATGACGCGGTAATATACACGGCCTCTGTTGTAGAATCTGCGACTGTGTCCTGCTTCGAACTCTTCCAGCTCACAGCGCCACCATTCAGGCAAAATACATACCCTGACTGTAATCTATAGTCATCCCTGTCTGTTTGGAAGCTTGCGTCACTATAATCCTTTACAGCTAGCTCCTCATCGCCTCCAAATATCAAGAAATATTCTTTCGTCCTTCTTAAGTACTTAAGAATATTCTTGACAGCAGTCCAGTGACTTTCACCTGGATCTGACTGGTACCTGCTCGTCATGCTCAAAGCATACGAGACATCTGGACAAGTACAAAGCATGACGTACATGATAGACCCTATAGCGGATGCATAAGGGATCTGATCCATACGGTTTCTCTCCTCTGTAGAAGAGGGACATTGAGTCTTTGAAAGACTCACACCATGTGACATCGGCAGAAATCCCTTCTTGGAATTCTGTATGACAAAACGATTAAGCACCTTGTCAATATATGTACTCTGACTCAAGCTAAGCAATCTCTTAGATCTATCTCTATAGATCTTAATGCCTAAGATATAGGCTGCTTCACCTAAGTCCTTCATTGAGAAGCAATTCCCAAGCCACATCTTCACAGACTGTAGTGAAGGAATATCATTCCCAATGAGGAGTATGTCATCTACATACAAGTTCAGGAAGATAACTATGCTCCCACTAACCCTCTTGTAGACACAAGGTTCATCTTTATTCTTGATGAAACCAAACACTTTGATTGCATCATCGAATCGAAGATTCCAGCTTCGAGAAGCTTGCTTTAGCCCATAAATGGACCTTTGCAACTTACATACCTTTCCAGCATACTCTAGATCTACAAAACCCTCAGATTGTGTCATGTACACATCCTCGAGTAGATTCCCATTTAGGAATGCGGTTTTGACATCCATCTGCCAGATCTCGTAATCATGGTAAGCTGCAATAGCAAGCATGATCCGAATAAACATAAACATCGCCACTGGTGAAATGGTTTCATCATAGTCGATACCATGAATCTGCTTGAAACCTTTAGCTACCAATCGCCCTTTATAGGTATGCATAAGACCATCCATGTCGTCTTTCTTTTAAAGACCCACTTACACCCAATGGGTTTAATCCCCTCAGGTGGATCAACCAAAGTCCATGCTTGGTTAGTGTACATGGATTCCATTTCAGACCTCATGACTTCTAGCCATTTCTCATAATCTGGGCTCATCACAGCTTCTTGATAGGATGTAGTCTCGTTTAACTCAAGAAGCGTAACGTCATCATGGTCAGACAAGAGAAATGAGTATCTCTCAGGCTGATGACGTATCCTATTAGATCTGCGAAGAGGTTGGTCTACTTGAACAGCTTGTTGTTCCACAACTTCTTGTGCAACAATCTCATGATCCACAACACCTTGTGGTGCCTGTTTAATGTCCATCAAGGCCTCAGTACCATTTGCATCTTGAACTTCCTCAAGATGGATTTTACTCCCACTAATTCTTCTAGAAATAAACTCTCTTTTTAGAAAAATTCCATTTCTAGCGACAAACACTTTGCCTAGTGTGGGATTGTAGAAGTAATATCCCTTCGTTTCCTTGGGATATCCTACAAAATAGCACTTGTCAGATTTGGGTCCTAGTTTATCTGAGACATGACGTCGAACATAAGCCTCACAACCCCAAATCTTCATAAAAGACATCGTGGGACTCCTCCCAGTCCATATCGTATATGGTGTCTTTATAACAGCCTTTGATGGAGCTCGGTTAAGTGTGAAAAGAGCTGTCTCTAGAGCGAAACCCCAGAAGGAAGTAGGAAGATCCGTCTAACTCATCATCGATCGTACCATATCTAATAGAGTACGATTTCTCCGCTCGGAATGGTGACGTACCATATCTAATAGAGTACGATTTCTCCGTTTGGACACACCATTCCACTGTGGTGTTCTAGGTGGAGTGAGTTGGGATATGATCCCACACTCTGCTAGATGGTCACGAAACTCTTGGCTAAGGTATTCACCACCTCGATCTGATCGAAGTATCTTAATACTTTTGTCAAGTTGATTTTGTACTTCATTCTTGAATTCTTTGAACTTTTCAAAGGATTCTGACTTGTGTCTCATAAGATATACATAGTCATATCTACTGATATCATCAGTGAAAGTGATGAAGTACTGATAGCCTCCTCTAACTGCGACATTGAAAGGACCACATACATCAGTATGTATGAGTCCTAACAACTCTGTCGCTCTTTCGCCGTGTCCACTAAATGGAGTCTTGGTCATCTTGCCTAAAAGACAAGATTCACATGTCTCATATGATTCAAAATCAAATGAGTCCAGTAATCCATCCTTATGGAGCTGGGATATGCAACTCTCATTTATATGTCCTAAGCGACAATGCCAGAGATATGATTGGTTTAAATCATTTGGTTTGAACCATTTGGTATTTATGTTATAGATTGGGTTCTCTAGATCTAGAAGATAGAGTCCATTTATCAGTGGTGCATTACAATAGAACATATCATTTAACATTATAGAACAACACTTGTCTTTTATGATAAATGAAAAACCTTTCTTGTCCAAACAAGATACTGAAATAATGTTCTTGGTTAATGCAGGTACATAAAAGCACTCTTCTAGTTGTAGGATAAGCCCAGTGGGCAAAGACAAGGAATATGTTCCTACAGCAATAGCAGCAACTCTTGCTCCGTTGCCTACTCGTAGGTCCACTTCGCCCTTGGTCAATGATCTAGCTCTTTGAAGGCCCTGCACATTAGTACAAATGTGAGAAGCACATCCGGTATCTAATACCCAAGAAGAAGAGATAGATAGATTGACTTCTATAACAAAAATGCCTGAGGCAGAAGTCTTACTTCTTTTCTTCTTTGCTTCCTCCAGGTAGAGTTTGCAATTCCTCTTCCAATGTCCGGTCTCACCACAATGGAAGCAGGTCCCTTCCTTAGGCACTTTGCCTTTGCCCTTGGATGTAGTAGAATTGGCCTTGCCTTTGGCTTGGGTCTTACCCTTGCCTTTAGGCTTCCATTTACCTTTGCCCTTGTTATTACTGGTCTTGGCTTTCTTGAGATTAGGCTCAGCAGTTCTCAACATGCTGAGCATCTCATGCAAAAGGTTTATCAATTTCATTCATGTTGTAGTTCATGACAAATTGATTATAACCCTCCGGCAATGATTGCAGGATAAGGTCTGTTGCCAATTCTTGGCCCAGTGGGAATCCTAGTCTTTTAAGGTTCTCCACATACCCAATCATCTTGAGTACGTGAATCCCTACAGGAGTTCCTTCTTGCATCTTGCATACAAATAGGGCTTTGGACACCTCAAACCGCTCGTGGCTAGCTTGCCCTTGATATAGTTGTTTCAGATGCTCAACCATATCATGTGCATTCATGTTTTCATGTTGCTTCTGAAGCTCAGAGTTCATGGTGGCAAGCATAAGGCATGATACATCAAGTGCATCATCTTGATGCTTCTTGTAAGCATCCTTCTCAGTACGGGTGGCGGTAGCAACGGGTGCTTCTGGAAGGGGTTGCTCTAGAACGTACAGTTTACGTTCTTGTTTGAGGACTATCCTTAAGTTCCTGTACCAGTCCAGGAAATTAGCTTCGTTGAGCTTGTCCTTCTCAAGGACAGATCGCAGTGAGAGAGTGTTCGACGTATTAAAAGATATGGTGATCTACAACAACAATACAATATGCAGAAATAAGTATCATGTCTATATCACTTAATTAGGCCTTTAATTAAATAATACTCCCACTAAATTGTAGAGCTTTTGTAGGGGCTAGTCATGGATGCTAGTTAAGGGAACTAGCTCATTGGAGTGACTGGCTGTAAAACTTCATATGGTAGTCTACATATAGACATGTCAGTGAAGTTCTTACTGCAGCTTAAGTGCGATGTTCCTTTGACTTGCGGTGTTCAAGTCATCTTGGTCATGGAGACTTATACTTTGGCATCTTAAGCAAGCATCTCCAAGGAGGTGTGGACCCAGGATGATTGGGTATAAGCCGAAGTGCCCAAAGATGTTTGAACAGCCTACAAAGGATTCACCACTCCTTACGAGGAGATGTATACCCAAGGCCTATCGTCGGATTGTTGCTCGAAGCCTCTGACCAGAGCATAACATGTTCAGAGTATGAATCTCTTAGATACAAAAGAGTAATTAGAATCCGTAGGACGAGAAAACGTTACTTGGGCTAGGTGTGACGTAGTCAGCCTAGTGGGGACTGACACACATAGACCATGTCCTGAACCAAGTGGGTATAAGATGGTGAAGGGAATGAGGCACGATTCATTATAGCTGCTGAAGGGTTTCAGAATTGTTTCTGAGGTCAACCGTTGATCTTTCGATTAATTGGGGATCATGATGTACTACTAGGTGCCACTCATGATCATTCTATAATTGGTTAATTATAGACGGCCAACATAAATCGAAAGCCTATTTAGTCACACGCACTACGAGTAATTCGAGGGATTTAAAATGAGTTGAAAATTGGATTTTCCAATCAAGAGAGATTAGGTTTGGTTGAGCCAAACGATAAGTAGAATCTGAATTTTTCAGAGACGCATCGGAAGCGTAAAATGGCTAAGTCTTCTGAAGACTTAATGGATGAATTAAATGAGTTTAATTCATTGGGGCATGACCTGGATAGGCCGGCCAAAGAGGGTCCCCACCCTCTTTGCTTGGCCGGCCACAACAAAGGGAGGGAACCAAATTGTTTGGTTCAATTTATAAAATAAATCAAGTGTGGTTTGTTTTATAAAATTATGGATGATAAAGAAATTTATATAAAAAAATTTATATAAAATTTATTTTTCATGGAAATTAAAATGAACCATGGATTTATTTATTTTATTTTATAAAATCAATCATGGATTGATTTACCATGATAAAGAAATTTATATAAAATTTATTTTTCATGGAAATTAAAATGAACCATGGATTGATTTATTTTATTTTATAAAATCAATCATGGATTGATTTACCATGATAAAGAAATTTATATAAAGAAATTTATATGAAGAAATTTATATGATAAATTTCTTATGAAAATTTATTCCATAAGAAAAAGAGACTTGGTTGATTTTTATCATGAATTAAAATATAATTTTAACCATGATATAAAATCAAGACTTGGCATGATGGAATAAGTCATAGAAAATTTATATGATAAATTTCTTATGAAAATTTATTCCATAAGAAAAAGGAGACTTGGCGGTTGAGAGGCCACTATATAAAGGACCCAAGGCAAGGCTTGGAATTAATTAAAAATAATCCAAGTATTCTTGCTTGGGCTCTCTCCCTCTCCTCCCTTCTTCCTCTTGGCCGGCCACAAGCCTCTCCCACTTTCTTCTTACCGTGAGCACAAGGAGAAGCACCAAGGCGACGAAGTTCTTCCGTTGGGACGATCTTCCTCTCCGGCCATCATCACCTTGGGATTGGGCGCAAGTCATCTTCCTCCTTCTCGCCGGAATTGTGATTCCGGCCAACCTTGGTGGTGAGTTTTTCCGATATGATTACTTCTCTCTTGGTTTCTTGTCGCGTTCTCAGAGAATCTAGTAGTTCTCGAGAACACAAAACTCGTGGCTTTGCGAAGTCATCCCGAAGATACTCGCCATGGACGCGAATAGAGGCGGAGCATCCGAGGGACGCTTACGGTTGGATCTCGTCCCTTTCTTCGAGTTACGTGAGGTAACAAGTAAATTAGTTTACGTTTCTGCAAATATTAAATATATGATCATGTCTACACAACATAAGGTTGCATGCTTAGATGTGTGGTTAAATAATTTGAGAAATTATTTATGCTAAACCTTCCGCTGCACGTAATTAATTTTAAAATTACGAACACGCATCCATGTCAACATGCACCCGGTCCCAATAGTTTATGAGTACCGAACCTTGGTAGGCATATTGAGTTGACTTAATTAAGATTAACATCTAAGCATGCATCACATACACACACATAGCATATATCAACATATAAACATTAAAACCGTGACATGGTTATGGCCCGTATGCTACGATCTTCTCAAGCCAATGAGAGGATCGATGGTCAACCTAGGGATAACATCTTCTCCAAGAGCATCCTCCGGTCATCATGTGTGGTTGGCATCCTCCTTGTCACTTCATTCTTCAATGAACACTCCATTCCTCTTTTGTACATTACAATGTATGAAAACTCGAGTTACATTCGAGTCTAAATCTAATTTTACAATTAGGAAGAATAGACACAAGGCACGACACACAGGCCGTATTATGAATTACAACATGCACACACACACATACAACCAATCACATTGGGGTTAAGGCCATAACCATTCACCATGTCATCATTTATACACAATAGATCTAGGACACTAATTTTATTATGAGTGCATAACCATTCACCATGTCAAGGGGCAGCGCCCTTGGGGGGTGCGGGGTGCAGTGCAGCGCTCCGTTACAAAATTTCTTTTGTTAATCCCTGAGTGAGTCACTGCCCAGATTCATCAACATGAATCCGAGACCCATATAGCTACGGTATGATCACTCGGACTCCGCTTTCCCGAGACATTCTCGGGGTTTTCTCACTCGGGATGACCCAAGCTTCTGTCTTCCCGAGTGACCTCGGGAAGCTTTCTGCTCGGTATTGTTGATGCAGTCTGACCCTGATTGTTGTTTTGGTGTTGACACCGATTTTAGTTTAGGTTGATGTTGATTATGATTATGGTTAAGTCCTGATCGGGTATTAGGCATGGTATGGAAAATCCTAGCTTGGAGGGCTAGGTGTTGGAAAATCCTAACCTGGAGGGTTAGGTGTGGATGAAATCCTAGCTTGGAGGGCTAGGTTGTGAAAAGTCCTAATTCGGAAGGGTTGGGTGAAAATTCCTAACTTGGAGGGCTAGGTGGAAAGTCCTAACTTGGAGGGTTAGGTGAAAAGTCCCAACTTGGAGGGTTAGGTGAAAAATCCTGGCTTGGAGGGTCAGGTCCTAGCTTGGAGGGCTAGGTCTGGAAAAGTCCTAATTCGGAAGATTTGGGTGAAATGTCCTAGCTTGGAGGGCTAGGTGAAAAGTCCTAACTTGGAGGGTTAGGTGAAAATTCCCAACTTGGAGGGTTAGGTGAAAAATCCTTAGCTTGGAGGGCTAAGGTGGATGAAATCCTAGCTTGGAGGGCTAGGTTTGAGTCCCTGGATCAGTCTGGTGACCGATCAGGGAAGTTGGCACGCTGCTCCTTTGTGGATCGGTCTGGTGACTGATCCAGTGATGACTGATCGGTCTGGTGACCGATCAGGGAGCGCACAGTGAGGTTGGGATCCTACTGTGTGGCTCCTGATCGGTCTGGTGACCGATCAGGGAGCAGGCCGTTGCCTCGTTGCTTGGCTCCTGATCGGTCCGGTGACCAATCAGGGAGCAGGCAGCTTCCTCACTGCCTTGCTCCTGATCGGTCTGGTGACCGATCAGGGTGCCCACAGTGAGTTGAGTTCTCCCACTGATCAGCTCCTGAACGGTCTGGTAACCGATCAAAGACATAGGACTTAATTTCCGCAGTTACTGTTCACTCAGACGTGGACCGATTAGGCTTGAGCCTAATCGGACAGGGAGCTACCTGATCGGTCTGGTGACCGATTAGGATTCACTCTGATCGGTCTGGTGACCGATCAGGCTTGTGTCGCCGCGAGAGCTGGGAGTCCCAGCAAAGCGATGGATCAGTCTGGTGACCGACCCACGAGCACTGGATCGGTCCGGTGACCAATCACTTTAATTCAAAATGCACTGTCAGACGCTCTGATCGCGTCTGAACGTATCCAATTCTCTACGCTTAACATCTGATACGCGATTTTCTGCTTGATATGTTGTGCTAACACTCTGATTGAGCTGCAGGTGATAGGGAAGGATTCAATCACTCAAGGAGAGTCAATGGAGGCCTTTCCTTGGAGCAGGTTTGTCCGTTTTCCCATCTCAGGTTGCAACGGCTGGAGCTGCAGACTGGAGCTGCTGACTGGAGCTTGGCTGAGGGAAGCTCAGGGAGTCCAGGGAGAGCTCAGTGGTAGCTGGCGTTGGCAGGTAAGCAGCAGGAGGCTGCTGTGAGATGGTGTCACCTGTGCTCAGTGGAGAAACAAAAGGGCGTAGAGGAGAAGAGCAGAGGAGAGTTCGCTGAATCAACTTCTGGCTTAGTTCTTGCTGCGCGTTTGAGTTCTCCACACCTTGCTTGTGTTTTGAAGTTTCATCATCTTGAGCAAGCTACTGCAATCATGAAGCAACCATCCCTTGCTTGAGCACTTGGAGGAAGGAACAAGAGGCTTTGAGTCCAACAGCGAGAAGACACGGAGAAAGGATTCTTGCGTGGGATCGTCGCTGGGTGGAGCTTGGGTGAAGCTTGTTGTGTTCTTGTCTTTGCTAAGTGCTAAGTAAGATCTTTCTTGTGTTTTATTGTGCTTAAAACTATATCTTTGATTGAAACGTTGTGGAGAGGTTACTCCACCGAGAAGGAGGTTGCTTTCTATCCGGATCTTCTAGGGCTTGATCTGCCGACGATCAAGGGATCGCCCACCTCACGGGCACGCCAAGGAGTAGGGGCAAGTTATCCCCGAACCTTGTAAATCCTCTTGTTAGCGTACTTGTGTTTGCTCATAGTTTAGGGTTTTGATTTTCTACATACTCTGTTTCTATTCTTTCCGCTGTGCTACTAAACGGTTTAAGTGCAGAATTTTGATAAGTGCTAAAGGTCAAGTGATTGGATATATTCACCCCCCCTCTCTAGCCATCCGGCTTCCAACAAGTGGTATCAGAGCTTGGGGCTCTGTTTTTGCGGATTAACAACCGAGAGCTATCATCCATGGCGTTGAGAGAAGGTTTTTCCACCACCCGACCTCCCTTCTTCAATGGCGCAGATTTTCAATACTGGAGATCGAAGATGGAATATTACTTGAAGATGGACATCAATACTTGGTTCGCGGTGAAGGAGGGCTTCACTCCTCCAAAGGATGATGAAGGCAAGGAACTTGAATCGTGGCGGTGGACGGCCGAACAAACTCGAAAGAGTGAAGCAGACGCGAAGGCGGTGGTCACTCTACAATGCGGCATGAACAAAGACCAACTCATCAAGGTTGGTCCTTTCACAAGTGCAAAAGACTTGTGGAACAAACTCATCGAACTCCTCGAGGGCACCCGAGATTCAAGAATCGCCAAGAGGGACTTGTTCCTCAATCAACTTCAAAATCTCTCCATGAAGGAGAATGAAACCGTAAGTGAGTTACATAGCCGGTTCAAGGAAGTCCTCAATGGGCTTCATTCTATTGATGAAAAGGTCGAGAATCGCGACCTTGTGAGGTATGTGCTAAAAGCATTTCCAAGGAATGCTTTGTGGTCATCCATAGTGGATGCCTACAAAGTCTCCAAGGATTTATCAATTGTTAAGTTAGATGATTTGTTTTGTGAAATGGAATTGCATGAAATGGCTAACAAAGGCCCCAAGGAGAAGGGTATTGCCTTAGTTGCAGGGGAACGATCTAACAAGAAGAAAAAGGAGAAGAAGAAGGAGAAGGAGGTCTCCTCATCTTCATCCTCTTCCGAATCCGAGTCCGATTCCGAGGAAGATGGCAGCGGGTCTTCTTCCTCCGAGATGACAAATTTTGTGAGAAGAATGATGAGAAGGGGTCGACGCTTCAAGGGTAAAGGTAACCCTAGTGAAGCTAAAGTTGATAAGACTAATGTATCTTGTTTTGAGTGTGGTAGGAAAGGGCACTTCAAGAGTGAATGCCCAAGGCTAAAGAAGAAGGAGGAGAAATCCAAAAAGAAAGAGGAAAACTCAAAGAAGAAGAAGAAGACCTTGAAGGCCACTTGGAATGAGTCATCCTCGAGCTCATCGGATGAAGAGGAGGAGAAGTGCACAAGGCATGTGACACTCATGGCTCTTGGAGAAGAAAGAAGTGATGAATCTTCCAACTCCTCAAACGCGGCTTCATCATCTTCGGATGATGAAGAGGTAACCTCTCCCGAATTTGAAAAATGTTATAGAGCTATTGTATGTTTAACCAATATGTTGAAGAAGTCAAAGAATAAGGTTAAAGCATTGCAATTAGAAATTGACCAATTGAAATCATCTAGGGATGATAACATTGATGATTTGCATGTTGAAATGTTAGAGGATAAGATTAAATCATTGAAACTTGAGGTTGAAAATTTGAAATCCTCTAGGGTTGAGGATGTAGATGATTTGCATGATGAATTGCTAGAAGAAGTAAATAAATCATTGAAGAGTGAAGTTGAGAGACTCAAGAATATTCTTGAAAAGTTCTCAACTAGCTCAAAAACCCTAGACATGATCTTGAATGCCCAAAGGGCAGTCTACAATCGGGCCGGTATTGGTTACCGACCCAAAGAACATTCATTTGTATCTCTTATGTCTAGGACTGATATGAGACAATCTAAGACACCTAGGGTTCAAAAGAAAGTTGTCAAGGCATGGGTGCCTAAGACTTGTTTAGTAGGTGCTTTAGGTCCCAAGGTTTGGGTACCTAAAACTTCTATTTTTTCGAATAGTGTAGGTTATGATTGAGGGGGAGCATCTATCAACTTGGTTCGTTGATAGTGGGTGCTCCAAACACATGACCGGGGATAGATCATTGTTTACCACACTTCACAAGAAAAATAGAGGTAATGTTTCATTTGGTAACAATGGTAGTCTTAAGGTCATAGGAATAGGAGACATTCAAATATCCGAATGTCTTAGAATTTCAAATGTCCTTCTAGTCAAGGGGATGACATTTAATCTCCTAAGTGTCAGTCAATTGTGTGACACGGGTTACACAATTGATTTTCAACCAAGTCAATGTCTAGTTAGACAACATGACACCTTGGACACGGTACTAGTAGGAACAAGAGTAGACAATATTTATCAAGTTTCATTTAAAAGTGATACTAATGCTTTTGCTAAGTGTCTCATGTCAAAAGAAGAAGAGTCCACCCTTTGGCACCGGAGACTTGCACATGTTAATATGAAGTGTTGGGACCGGGTGCATGTTGACAAGGATACAAGTTCGTAAAATTTTAAATTTTTACGTGCAGCGGAAGAATTTGCATAAAATAATTTCCTAAATTATTTTAACTTCGTATCTAGCATGCAACCTTATAGTATGTTGACATAATCATAAAATAAAACTTTGTGGAAAAGTAAACCAATTTACATTATACCTCTCGTAACTCGAAGTAAGGGACGAGATCCAACCGTAGCGTCCCTTGGAAGCTCCGCCTCTATTCGCGTCCACGCCGAGTTCTCTTCGGGATGACTTCGCAAAGTCACGAGTTTTGTGCCGACGAGAACTACTAGATTCTCTATAGGTACAACAAAGAAGATCAAGTGAAGAATTAGGAAACTAACCAACGAAGTAACGGAATCGAATTCCGAGAAGAGAGGAATCGCTATCCGCTTCTTCTTCTTCTTGTTCGGGTTCTCCTTCTTCTTGAATGCTCACGCCACAACCCAAGGAAGTGGATGAGGTGCGCCGGCCCTAGATGGAGGAAGGGCGCCGACCCTAGGTCACCAAGTGGGCGCCGGCCCTAATGGAGGAGAGGGGAGGGAGAAGAGAAGAGAGAGAGAGGGAGAGCTCTTCACAACTTGATTAGTTGATTCAGAATAAGGGCTTGCCTTTGGTTCCTTTATATAGTAGCAACTCCTTTGCTAAGTCTCCCTCTAAATCGAATTAACGGAATTAGTTATAAGAAATTTATCTTATAAATTCTCTTATTAATTATTCCGTTTAAGCCGAGTCTTATTATAACTAATTTATAACAAATTCTTCTTCTCTTTAAATTATGGAATAAATTTTATAAGAAATTTATAAACTTTCATATTATGAAAAAAATCAATTCTTAATTGATTTTATAAAATTAAAATAAACCAATTCATGGATTATTTTAACTTCCATAAAAAGAATAAATTTCTACAAATTTATTTATATAAATTTCTTTATACAAATTTATTTATCCATAACTTATAAAACAAATCACACTAGATTTATTTTATTAATTAAACCAAATAAATTGATTTAATTCCCTTTAATGGCCGGCCACCATAAGGAGGGTTAGCACCCTCTTTGGCCGGTCAAACCAACCCGAACCGGTCGCGAATTAAACTCATTTAATTCGCCCAATAAGCCTTCAAAAGACTTAGCCATTTTTAGCTTCCATTGCATCTCTGATTAACTCAGATTCGACTTATTTCTCTTGATCGGAAAATCCAATTTTCAACTCGTTTTAAATCCCTCGGATTACACGTAGTGCGTGTGACTAAATAGGCTTTCGATTTATGTTAGCCGTCTATAATTAACCCATTAATTATAGAACGATCATGAGTGACACCTAGTAGTACATCATGATCCCCAATTAATCGAAAGATCAACGGTTTGACCTCAGAAGAAATTACTCTGAAACCTTTCAGCAGCTCTAATGAATCGTGCCCCATTCCCTTCACCACCTTATACCCACTTGGTTCAGGACACGGTCTATGGTGTCAGTCCCCACTAGGCTGACTACGTCACACCTAGCCCAAGTAGTGTCTTTCTCGTCCTTTGGATTTCTAATTACTCTCATATAAGAGACTCGCACTCTAAACATGATATACTCTGGCCAGAGGTTTTGAGTAACAATCCGACGATAGGCCTGGGTATACATCTCCTCGCAAGGAGTGGTGAATCCTTTGTAGGTTGTTCAAACATCTTCGGGCACTTCAGCTTATACCCAACCATCCTGGGTCCACACCTCCTTGGAGATGCTTGCTTAAGATGTTAAAGTATAAGTCTCCATGACCAAGATGACTTGAACACCGCAAGTCAAAGGAACATCGCACTTAAGCTGCAGTAAGAACTTCATTGACATATCTTTATAGATAACCATATGAAGTTTTACAGCTAGTCACTCCAATGAACTAGTTCCCTTAACTAGCATCCATGTTTATCTCCGGACATCCCAATGTCACCAGCCAGTGAGAATCAGCTGATTAGAGAATAACCCATGCTAGTCTCAACAGAATTGATAGTGTCCGTCTTTATCAATTCATCGACTAGGGATAATTTCAATACTTCACAATTGTACATTAGAGATAATCACTAGTTGTGATCCCATCACAAATTCTCTTATGCTGTGAGTTGTATTGCGGACATTCAGTAGATGAGTTTAAGATCCCAATCAAATACACAAAACATGTATACTCAAATAGTGAATTATCATTTATTAATATAAATGTTTACATCATAAGGCGATTGCCTTAGGACACTTCTCTCATATCACTAACATGAAGAACATCCGGAAGTTGGCCAACAAGGGATTAGTTCGTGGCTTACCAAGCATCAAGTATGAAAAGGACAAACTTTGTGATGCATGTCAAATGGGTAAGCAAACAAAATCTGCACATAAAGGTAAAAGGACTGTAAGTACATCTACCGCTTTAGATTTACTTCACATGGATCTATTTGATTGTAGTACTATCATATCATTGAATGGAAGTAGATATTGCTTTGTTATCATTGATGACTTTACTAGATATACATGGACTTATTTTCTTAAATATAAGGACCAAACCTTAGATGTTTTCATTTTTTTTTGTAGAAGAGTTGAAAATGAAAAATCATCAACTATTAAGACAATTAGAAGTGATCATGGAGGTGAATTTCAAAACCAACGGTTTTTAGAATTTTGTCAAGATAGAGGGTATAGACATGAGTTCTCTACTCCTAGAACACCACAACAAAATGGTATGGTAGAGAGGAAGAACCGTGTTTTACAAGAGCCTGCACGAAGCATGCTTAATGAGTACTCACTACCGAGTTACTTATGGGCTGACGCTGTAAATACAGCTTGCTATGTGCAAAACCGAGTCCTCATCCATAGGTTCTTATGAAAGACTCCCTATGAACTTTGGTTTGGAAAACCACCTACGGTTGAACACCTTAGGGTGTTTGGTTGTAAGGTGTTCATCCTAAACATCAAGGATCACCTTGGAAAGTTCACGGCAAAGGCTGATGAAGGGATACTAGTCGGGTATTCCCTGGTTAGCAAAGCCTATCGAGTCTACAACAAGAAATCTAGAGTGGTTGAAGAGTCTTCTGACGTTGTCTTTGAAGAAATTCCAAAAGTCAATGGTCAACCAGAAGATGAAGTCTAATTCGAACTTAGGAGACTAAGTTTGAATGAGAGTCCAAATGTTGTTGATGGTGATGAATTCGATGACGGTGAGCCTAGACAATCCATAGATCAGCCGGATCCTGAGGCTGAGCTTGTGTCTAGTGAACCCATTCAAGAAGCACCCCCAACACCCAGGCGAACTAGATTAGCTTTAGTCATCCCCAAGACCAAATTGTTGGAGACATCCATCATTGGGTTAGAACTAAATCATTCTTTAGGAATGAGGCTAATGAAGTTACCTTAATTTCTGAAACTGAACCTAGAAAAATTGACGAAGCATTAAATGATCCCGATTGGATCATTGCAATGCAAGATGAACTAGGTCAATTCGAAAGGAGTCAAGTTTGGGACTTAGTCCCTAGACCTAAGAAGACCACCATCATTGGAACCAAATGGATCTTCAAAAACAAATTGAACCATAAGGGAGAAATCATTAGAAACAAGGCACACTTAGTAGCCAAGGGCTATAGTCAAGTTGAAGGCCTTGATTATGATGAGACCTATGCTCCCGTGGCACGATTAGAATCCATTCGATTGATGCTAGCATTTGCAGCACATCGAGGTTTCAAGTTATATCAAATGGATGTCAAATCGGCCTTTCTAAATGGTTTAATAAGAGAAGAGGTCTATGTCGAACAACCTCCGGGGTTTGAGAGTACCGAATTTCCAAACCACGTGTTCAAGCTCAAAAAGACACTTTATGGTCTTAAACAAGCACCCCGAGCTTGATACGAGCAGTTGTCGACGTTTTTAATTGAAAAAGACTTTGTAAGAGGCCAAATAAACCCTACACTATGTAACGCCCGCTTTTTTTTTGTATATTAAGCGGTGTTACGTTAACATACTTAGGGCATGTAGACATCATAAGGCAGCGGAATAAGACTTTTAGACTTATACATACATGCCCTACTACCATTCTTATCATAATGACATGGAAACTCGTCATATTGCCTTCATACTTAAACATCATATCATGTCATACTTAACATCGCATCATAGAGTTCCATAAGTCATTATTCAAGCATTCAAGCATATAAGTAACCAAAGTAAAGTTCTAGCATAAACGATAAACATATGATTTCCTGGGCCAAGTCACTACCACACACATGCGTTCTTGCCCTCCTGCTGCTTCCTCATTGTCCCCTTGAATGATCTACGGTATAAGGAAATAAGACTATAAGCACGCAGGCTTAGTAAGACTCTTTCCTACTCACAAAACCATTCGTCATTTCATAACGAGCACATGAACATTAACATACTTGGTGCTCTACTTAGAACATAACAACTTGAATCACTTATCATATACTTGACATGGCATGATCATAAACATAAGTGAACATTCCTATCATGGCATGAGACATGGCATAAACGTAAACATAGTAAACATTCTAAGCATGGCATGCTACATGGCATAAACATAAACATAATAAACATTCCTAGCATGGCATAATACATGGTATATACATAACATAATAAACATTCCTAGCATGACATAATACATGGTATAAACATGTCTATAAGGTGTAAACCAACCTGTATGGCATAAACATAGGCATACTTCCTATCATAGCATATGAGCATCCTCTTAACATAATCATGACATAGATCATTTACTCTCATGCATATTTCTTAACATGAAGCATAAGCATAAAAATCTTATCAGCATAGCATAATGCATAACATGGATGAATGCATGAGTGGAATGCATATACATAAGGATGCTTAACTTTTAAACATACTTTTAAATGCTTAAACATAATCATCATATCATTGGGCCCTGGCTTGTACCACATACATACATCATAAGCGTGCATCCCTAAGTAAATACGAGGTAGCTAGCCTCGACCTACTAGGGTAAGGACAACATAGTCGGTAGTCCCCGAACCGAGGCGTTCTTAAGGTGCCCATCCCTGTTGCACAGCTTCGATAGTGCCAGAACCGTGGACAGCATAGTCGGTAGTCCAGAACCGGGGCATTCTTAAGGTGCCCATCCCTTGGACCCATACTTCGGTCCGGTACAAGCCCATTCATAAAGTAAAATACTTTACATGCTTCATCATTCATAAGACATTCATGGCATCTTTAACATAGCATAACTTGTTACGGCTCGGCCCGTCTACCGGCCCATTTACCGGTCCTCACGACCGTCGTACCGTCGACCATCGACCGTGCCGTTTAGCATATTTATGCCTTAAAGACATAAGCATCATCTTTCATTCATAACATGGCATGCATCTTCTTTCATAAAACATGGCTTGCATCATCATTCATAAAACATGGCATGCATCATCATTCGTAAGACATGGCATATATCATTCTTATCAGGAACATAAACATAACGTACTTATCATGACATCATTCTTATCATGAACATAAACCTAACATGCTCATCGTGGCATCGTTCTTATCATGAACATAAACCTAACATACTTATCATGACATCACTCTTATCATAAACATAAACCTAACATACTTATCATGGCATCATTCATATCATGAACATAAACCTAACATACTTAGCATGGCATCATTCATATCATGAACATACACAATAACATAGCATGGTTCTTAACATAACATGAGCATATAACATAGCATGGTTCTCTACATAACATAAGAATACATAGGTAGGACTTCCATAAACATGCAACCTACCATCCAAGTGCATGGCATAAAACATAAGACATTCATAAATAACCCTATTAAGCATGACATCCAATCATAACCATACAAACATAAAACATGGTATGATTTCTACCACATGCTTGAACCTATATATATGTATATACACTTCATGGTAAACATAAACCATCATTATTTGAACCCTAACTCCACCCCAAACCCTAGATACATGGCTGGCCGAAACCTATAGGGAGGAGTTTCATCAATTCCATAAACATGTAAGATATCATAAGGTAAAGGAACAACCATACATCATCTATGAGTCCATAGGAAGCCATTGGGGCTCATGATTAGGGTTAACCCTAACCTTTAGCCCTCCTTCCTAGGGCTGGCCGAAACATGTAAGGCCATGGGGGCATGGAAAAATTCCATTAAAATCCCCAATCAATCATTAAACATCAACCATACCTTACCATAGGGGCCATTGGGGCCCTTACTTGAACTAAGTCCTAACTTTTATCCTATTAGCACATCTTGGCCGAAACTCATAGGGTCTCTAGGCCATGTGAAAATTCACATAATCATCCTCCATCTCCCTTATATCATGATAATACATAAAACACATACTTGAAGTTTTAGACCCAACCCTACCCAAGGGTTCTTGAAGTTGGCCGAAACTTTAGGGGATCCTAGGGTACCCCAAAAATTCTCAAAAATTATATTTAATCTCTAAACATTATGAGAGTACATTAGACAACATTAGGAATATTTTTAGCATCAACATGGACCCAAAAACCTAGTGGCCGAAACCCATAAAACTAGGGTCCTTGGTTTTTCTTTCTTTCAACATCAAATCCCAAAAACCAACCAATATATCATGCTAAAAACATAAGGAACTATTATACCACAGGTGAGGGAGTCTTACCTTGGTTGATCTTGATTTTTAAACCTTAAAAGAGAAGAAGATTGCAAATCCTTTGGACACTTGAACCCCCTTGCCTTTGTATCCTTGGAAAACCCTTAGATCTTGGTGATGAGACCTTCTTGTGGAGCTTTTCCAAGGGAGAACCTCTCCTTGAGGTTTCGGCTAGGATGAGGAAGGAGGAGGAGAGGAAATGCAATTGATGGAAGGAAGAAGGTAACTCCCAAACCCCCCTCTTTATAACCCATTAAGGAGGTAAATGAAGAGTCTCTCTATGACCCTTCATCTTCTTCTAAGCCTTAACCAATATCCACTTCATTTCCTCATAACATTCCCTTACTAGGTGAGTTGGTTAGAGCATGCATGGTTGTACAAGAGGTCCAAAGTTCAAATCCTTGGTCCATGCATTAATTTTTCTATTTTTATTTTCTATTTATTTTCTATAACTTTCGAAAATCCCTTAAAAATTCCCCCATAGTTATGTAAATATTTCTCCTTAAAACCCCTTTATATTTATACTAATTTTCACCTAAAATCCACCAATAATTATGGTACTAAAAAGCCCATATAAGGCCCATTAGTGCCCTTTTTCCCCAATTTAAATGAGAAAACATAGATTTTCTAGGCCAAAGTTCTCATTAATATTTCTAGGTCCCTCGAAAAATTATCTAGACATGCTTAATATTTTAAGAAAATATTAAGAGAATTTTCCGGGTCGTTACACACTATTTCTACGTAGAGATGGTGACAATATTTTTGTAGCCCAAGTATATGTCGATGACATAATTTGTGGCTCAAATAACAAGGGATATTTAAATGAGTTCATTGGACACATGGAAAGCGAATTTGGAATGAGTCTAGTGGGAGAGTTGACTTTCTTCCTTGGACTTAAAATCAAGCAAACCCGAGATGGGATCCATGTGCACCAATCGAAGTATACTCAAGAAATGCTCCATAAATTCAATATGAGTGATTCGAAAGAGGTGACCACTCCCATGGCTATGAACACAAGACTAGACAATGATGAGAGTGGTAAACCCATTGATTTGACTCAATATTGGAGCATGATAGGTAGTTTGCTATACCTCACAGCCAGTCGACCTGATATTCTTTTCGCTGTGGGTATGTGCGCTAGGTATCAAGTTTGTGCCAAGGAATCTCATTTAATCGTTGTTAAAAGAATTTTGAGATATCTTAAAGGCACAATTGGAGTCGATCTTTGGTACCCCCGTACCGAATCTTTTGATTTAATTGGCTATACTGATTTCGACTACGCTGGATGTAAGTTGGATCGGAAAAGCACGAGTGGGGGTTGCCAATTTCTAGGATCATCTTTAGTTAGTTGGTCAAGTCGGAAGCAACATTGTGTTGCTCTCTCCACAACCGAGGCAGAATATATCGCCATAGGAGAGAGCGTATCGCAATTGTTGTGGATGACTCATACTTTAGAGGACTATGGATTGAGTTACAAAAGTGTTCAAGTGTTGTGTGACAACATTAGCACAATCAACCTAACCAAGAATCCAGTCCATCATTCTAGGACCAAACATATTGAAGTGCGTCACCACTTCATTAGAGATCATATAGCTAGGGGAGATATTGTACTCTCACATGTAGAGTACAAGTCAAACCTAGCTGACATTTTCACTAAACCACTCCCTGAAAATGAGTTTAGCTTCTTATGAAGGGAGTTGGGAATGTGTCGCGCTTCATAGTTTTCAAAATGAATTCAAAACCCTTCATGATTAAGAAATTGTTGGGAAACAATTGGGTAACTTTGGGAACATCTCACACAAACTATAAGGCTTACCAAAACGTTTTTGTTTGCTAGAAATGGGGTGAGATGCTAGGATCAACTCAATTTCTCAAAATGTCAATGCATCCCTTGAGAAATTAAGTTGACGAGATAAAAATCACTTCGGTGACCAAGTATGAGGAAAACCAGTGCATAACATATGTGTATTTGGGTCCATGATCATACTTGGACATTCCAATCAAGGAAACTTGATTGGAAACTTGAATTTGGCACAATCTTGTTTGAATGATTGTTGATTGAGTTTGACTCCACTTGGGTGGAGCAAAGTGATTTACCAAAACCATAAGGACCTTTGATCCTTGTTTAGGGATCAATTTTACTCAAGGGATCACTTCCAAGTTCGATATCTTTCATCAGATCTCTTCAGAAATCATGTAAATGTCTGAAACTGAAAGTTTCAGATCGTATCAGGCAATATCAGGAACCCTGATCGGTCACTGGACCGATCAGGAGTAGGGCTGATCGGTCCCCGGACCGATCTGGCTCCCTCCTGCATTGATCGGTCCACAGACTGATCAGAGGGGTCACAGAGACTTAACGAAATTCTGTCCAAACCCACTGTGTTGGCTTGGATCGGTCGCCAGACCGATCTGGCACCTTGTGGTGATCGTTCCAGAGACCGATCAGGAGGGCTTCTTGAATATCAACCGACCGATCAGGACCAGACCAGTCCAATCAGGCTAGAGCCTGATCAGTCTGGGCGCTCTCAGATCGAACGGTGATCCGTTCAATCGCATTAAAGTCTAGTTGGTCGACCAATCCACCAACCGATTAACTCCTCCAAAACCTCTCATTGCCGAACCCTAGCGCCGAAAACTCCCCCTTACACCTCTTCATCCCGTGCGAGAGCCTTCCTCATCTCCTTCTTCCTCTTGCGAGTGAGCGGTTGTGTGTGCGCGTGCGGTTCTGAGAAGACTTCCTGCGAGCTTTTCTTGTCTTCTGCAAGTTTTCCTTCATTGCTCACGGTGTTGCGCTCATTTCTAGCGCCAAGGTTCTCTCCTGCGCGAGCTCTTCTTCCAGACTTCAAGTTCTTCTGCACTTCACCATCAATGGCACCAAAGTGAGTTTTTGGTTTAGTTTTCCTTGCAGATTAGTTCATAGTGTCTGTATTTGCGCTAATCATGGTCTATCTTTTGGTGTTCTTATGTTGTGCCGTGACCTCATGTGTTGGTCGTGACCCACCTTTGCCATGTCTTACCTTTGATCAAATGTCTTACCTTATGATTATGTCTTCGTGATCAAATCTTGGGTCCTTGATTAAACTATGTTCATATGTTCAATTTGATCCTGTCCAATTGATTCAAACTATGTGTGTGATCAACTCTTGGTTAAACTGATGCTCATTTGATCAATGCTTCATGTACACTTGTTTATTCTACACCATGATCAACTCTCGTATTGATTTTGTGATCCTTTAATCTTATGTCATGATTAAATTATTGCAATGATCAACTCTATCAATCCATTAGAAAATCATCTAAGGGAAAGGAACAAATAGAGGGTAGCTTGAGGGGCAAAACCCCTTCCTCATCAGCACCCTCCCGAAGGTCACATCCTTCCTCCAGTTCCCGATTTCCAAATGCTGCCTGCGAGCAGGCTTTTCAGTCCCGGACTTTTAAATTACTCTCCTGTCGATCGATTGATGTTCCATTTCTGACCGAACACTGCCCTTCTATCATGGAAATAGTCACTTTTTACAATCTTGGCTTTCTTCTTTCTCGTGAAAGGACTATCAATTATGACATTGTCTCCGAATTTTACAACAATCTCCAGCAAGGTCCTCAGGGGGGATTCGATTTCACTACTCGAGTTGCCAAGAGGAATCTTGATTTCTCCTATGACATACTAGCGGAGTATCTGGGTGGTCGACGATCACCCAACCTGTATTCGATCTATCCCGAGCTTCCTGACCCACTATTGGCCCCTTTTGCGGATGTTACTCCTGATGGCATCTATCAGTATTTCTTTGGTCATCCCTGCCCGGCCGGTCTAGATGAGTTGGGTCCTGATTTTCCTACCTTTGCAGCACTTCGTCTCTCTCCCACTGATTACATCTTGTTCAAGCTTATCACAAATTGTATCCTACCAATCACTTCCAAACCTTTAACTGAGATCCGACCCTATCATTGCCTTATGCTCTACGGCATGCACTGCCGAATGGATTTTGATATCATGGAAAGTATTTTTCAGTCCATTCTATCTTATAGAGAGCCGAGCCGACGCACAGTCTACATGCCATTTGGTCATGTCATCACCGATTGGCTTATGTCAGTAGGTGTTGATGTCACTAAAGGCAGGACAGTGCCTATGGTCCGACAGGATTGTCGTCTTGGTCGGCGGGCATTTGCCAAGTCCAGCATCATTATTCGAGAGCACGATCGGGCCTTGGTTTGGAAGGATGGGAGAGGACTCGGTGAGCTACCTGGGGGAGGACCACATTTTTAGGCACCCGTCGATGCTGCTGCACCTCAGGAGGCTCCTGCTACTGCTACTGCTGATTACTACAATGAGCCTGAGCCAGATCTGCGCTGGCAGCTCTCAGAGCTGGATCTGACCATCCAGCATGATTTTCATCTGTGGGAGTTTATCACGAGGAGGTCCACTCACAGTTCCGATCCATTGATCGCAGACTGACCTCAGTGGAATCTGATGTTTTCGGGGTTCGCACGCTGCAGCAGACCTGGTACGATGAGTGGCGCCACCACACATTTCCGAGAGATGTGCCCTCAGGTAGTGTTGCACCAGGATCCTTTGTTGCTGATGATGACACGTTGGACGATCCGATGCAGGCTGACCCCCCCCCCCCCCCCCCCGCTGATGACTGATATACTCTGTGTCTGTTTGACATTTGACTTTCTGATTACTTGGATTGTATGACTTTCGGGCAGTATGCCTTGTGATTTGACTCTTATGGCCTTGTGCCACACTTGCTTTGACTTCGATGCGTTGGTATGCATCTGTTTAGGTATCTGGTTTTGATGACCTTGACTATGACAAGATTTTGCTAAATGATGCATCTGATATTTTGCTATTGCCTTATCATGTTTAGGATGTTGACTTATATGTGTTCACATGATTATTATCTGCGTATATGCTTTATTATGCATGATTATGGTTTTGCTTATGATGTCTTGCCCATATGATACATATGTATGTTTTCACCATGCCCTACTCTTGTCATATGTATTCATATGTTTCTCAAAAATTAAATCATACCTTTGTTGTTTTGGGATACCCCTAGCGTTGAGGGGGAGTATGGTTAAACTTAACAGCCCTTCTAGACCCTTTTTCGATGTTCGACAAAGGGGGAGAGTGTGGTTGGTTAAGTTTAGGATGATTATGCTGTAAGGGAAGGATCCTGATTCCCCTATGATTCTGAATTTGAGAAAATTGATTGGGAATCCCTAAACTTAAAATCGGGTTGTCAAACAACAAAAAGGGGGAGATTGTTGATGCAGTCTGACCCTGATTGTTATTTTGGTGTTGACACCGATTTTAGTTTAGGTTGATGTTGATTATGATTATGGTTAAGTCCTGATCGTGGATTAGGCATGGTATGGAAAATCCTAGCTTGGAGGGCTAGGTGTTGGAAAATCCTAACCTGGAGGGTTAGGTGTGGATGAAGTCCTAGCTTGGAGGGCTAGGTTGTGAAAAGTCCTAATTCAGAAGGGTTGGGTGAAAATTCCTAGCTTGGAGGGCTAGGTGGAAAGTCCTAACTTGGAGGGTTAGGTGAAAAGTCCCAACTTGGAGGGTTAGATGAAAAAGTCCTGGCTTGGAGGGTCAGGTCCTAGCTTGGAGGGCTAGGTCTAGAAAAGTCCTAATTCGGAAGAGTTGGGTGAAAAGTCCTAACTTGGAGGGCTAGGTGAAAAGTCCTAACTTGGAGGGTTAGGTGAAAATTCCCAACTTGGAGGGTTAGGTGAAAAATCCTTATCTTGGAGGGCTAAGGTGGATGAAATCCTAGCTTGGAGGGCTAGGTTTGAGTCCCTGGATCGGTCTGGTGACCGATCAGGGAAGTTGGCACGCTGCTCCTTTGTGGATCGGTCTGGTGACCGATCCAGGGATGACTGATCGGTCTAGTGACTGATCAGGGAGCGGACAGTGAGGTTGGGAACCTACTGTGTGGCTCCTGATCGGTCTGGTGACCGATCAGGGAGTAGGCCGTTGCCTCGTTGCTTGGCTCCTGATCGGTCCGGTGACCGATCAGGGAGCAGGCAGCTTCCTAACTGCCTTGCTCCTGATCGGTCTGGTGACCGATCAGGGAGCCCACAGTGAGTTGAGTTCTCCCACTGATCAGCTCCTGAACGCTCTGGTGACCGATCAAAGACTTAGGACTTAATTTCCGCAGTTACTGTTCACTCAGACGTGGACCGATCAGGCTTGAGCCTAATCGGACAGGTAGCTACCTGATCGGTCTAGTGACCGATCAGGATTCACTCTGATCGGTCTGGTGCTCGATTAGGCTTGTGTCGCCGCGAGAGCTGGGAGTCCCAGCAAAGCGGTGGTCGGTTTGGTGACCGACCCACGAGCACTGGATCGGTCCGGTGACCTATCACTTTAATTCAAAATGCACTGTCAGACGCTCTGATCGCGTCTGAACGTATCCGATTCTCTACGCTTAACATCTGATACGCGATATTCTGCTTGATATGCTATGCTAACACTCTGATTGAGCTGCAGGTGACAGGGAAGGATTCAAACACTCAAGGAGAGTCAATGGAGGCCTTTCCTTGGAGCAGGTTTGTCCGTTTTTCCATCTCAGGTTGCAATGGCTGGATCTGTTAGTGATATGAGAGAAGTGTCCTAAGGCAATCGCCTTATCATGTAAACATTTATATTAATGAATGATAATTCACTATTTGAGTATACATGTTTTGTGTATTTGATTGGGATCTTAAACTCATCTACTGAATGTCCGCAATACAACTCACAGCATAAGAGAATTTGTGATGGGATCACAACTAGTGATTATCTCTAATGTGTAATTGTGAAGTATTGAAATTATACCTAGTCGATGAATTGATAAAAACGGACACTATCAATTCTGTTGAGACTAGCATGGGTTATTCTCTAATCAGCTGATTCTCACTAGCTGGTGACATTGGGATGTCCGGAGATAAACATGGATGCTAGTTAAGGGAACTAGTTCATTGGAGTGACTAGCTGTAAGACTTCATATGAGAATCTACATGTAGATATGTCAATGAAGATCTTACTGCGGCTTAAGTGCGATGTTCCTTTGACTTGCGGTGTTCAAGTCATCTTGGTCATGGAGACTTATACTTTGACATCTTAAGCAAGCATCTCCAAGGAGGTGTGGACCCAGGATGATCGGGTATAAGCCGAAGTGCCCGAAGATGTTTGAACAGCCTACAAAGGATTCACCACTTCTTGCGAGGAGATGTATACCCAGGCCTATCGTCGGATTGTTACTCAAAGCCTCTGGCCAGAGCATATCATGTTAAGAGTGCGAGTCTCTTAAATACATGAGAGTAATTAGAAATCCAAAGGACGAGGAAGACACTAAAGGGAATGAGGCACGATTCATTAGAGCTGCTGAAGGGTTTAGAATAATTTCTTCTGAGGTCAAACCGTTGATCTTTCGATTAATTGGGGATCATGATGTACTACTAGGTGCCACTCATGATCGTTCTATAATTAATGGGTTAATTATAGACGGCCAACATAAATCGAAAGCCTATTTAGTCACACGCAATACGAGTAATCCGAGGGATTTAAAACGAGTTGAAAATTAGATTTTCCGATCAAGAGAAACAAGTCAAATCTGAGTTAGTCAGAGGCGCAATGGAAGCCAAAAATGGCTAAGTCTTTTGAAGGCTTTTTGGGCGAATTAAATGATTAATTCGCGGTTGAATGGGTTGGTTTTGGCCGGCCAAAGAGGGTGTTAAACCATCTTTGGTGGCCGGCCAAATAAGAGGAGAAAAACCAATTTAATTGGTTTAATTAATAAAATAAATCTAGTATGATTTATTTTATAAATTATGGATAAATAAATTTGTATAGAAAAATTTATATAAATAAAATTTGTAGATATTTATTCTTTTATGGAAGATTAAAATAATCCATGAATTGGTTTATTTTAATTTTATAAAATCAATTATGAATTCATTTTTTCCATAATAAGAAAGTTTATAAATTTCTTATAAAAATTTATTCCATAATTTAAAGAGAAAAAGAATTAGTTTTATTATAAATTGGTTTATAATAAAGACTCGGTTTAAACGGAATAATTAATAAGAAAATTTATAAGATAAATTTCTTATAACTAATTCCGTTAATTCGGTTTAGAGGGAGACTTAGCAAAGGAGTTGCTACTATATAAAGGAACCAAAGGCTAGCCCTTATTCCTAACTAATTAAGAGATTAAGAATTCTCTCTCTCTCTCTCTTAATCTCTCCTCTCCTCCTTCTCTTCTTCCTCCCTTAGGGCCGGCGCACCCTAGCTCCTCTAGGGCTGGCGCCCAACCACAACCAAGGAGGTGGTGCCGTGAGCATTAAAGAAAGGAGAACCCGAACACGAAGAAGAAGAAGCGGATAGCGATTCCTCTCTTCCCGGAATTCGATTCCATTACTTCGTTGGTTAGTTTTTCCATTATTTCTCTTATTCTTCTAGTTGTGCCTTCCGAGAATCTAGTAGTTCTCGTCGGCACAAAACTCGTGACTTTGTGAAGTCATCCCGAAGAGAACTCGGCGTGGACGCGAATAGAGGCGGAGCTTCCAAGGGACGCTACGGTTGGATCTCGTCCCTTACTTCGAGTTACGAGAGGTACTTAGTAAATTAGTTTACTTTTCCGCAAAGTTTTATTTTATGATTATGTCAACACACCATAAGATTGCATGCTAGATACGAAGTTAAAATAATTTAGGAAATTATTTTATGCAAACTCTTTCGCTGCACGTAAAAATTTTAAATTTTACGAACTCGTATCCTTGTCGACATGCACCCGGTCCCAACAGGATCTGCAGACTGGAGTTGCTGACTGGAGCTTAGCTGAGGGAAGCTCAGGGAGTCCAGGGAGAGCTCAGTGGTAGCTGGCGTTGGCAGGTAAGCAGCTGGAGGCTGCTGTGAGATGGTGTCACCTGTGCTCAGTGGAGAAACAAAAGGGCGTAGAGTAGAAGAGCAGAGGAGAGTTCTCTGAATCAACTTCTGGCTTAGTTCTTGCTGCGCGTTTAAGTTCTCCACACCTTGCTTGTGTTCTGAAGTTTCATCATCTTGAGCAAGCTACTGCAATCTTGAAGCAACCATCCCTTGCTTGAGCTCTTGGAGGAAGGAATAAGAGGCTTTGAGTCCAACAGCGAGAAGACACGGAGAAAGGATTCTTGCGTGAGATCGTCGCTGGGTGGAGCTCGGAGAAGCTTGCTGTGTTCTTGTCTTTGCTAAGTGCTAAGTAAGATCTTTCTTGTGTTTCATTGTGCTTAAAACTATATCTTTGATTGAAACGCTGTGGAGAGGTTACTCCACCGAGAAGGAGGTTGCTTTCTATCCGGATCTTCCAGGGCTTGATTTGCCGACGATCAAGGGATCGCCCACCTCACGGGCACGCCAAGGAGTAAGGGCAAGTTATCCCCGATCCTTGTAAATCCTCTTGTTAGCGTTCTTGTGTTTGCTCATAGTTTAGGGTTTTGATTTTCTGCATACTCTATTTCTATTCTTTCCGTTGTGCTACTAAACGGTTTAAGTGCAGAATTTTGATAAGTGCTAAAGGTCAAGTGATTGGCTATATTCACCCCCCCCCCCTCTCTAGCCATCCGGGTTCCAATAGGTATGACCTCAGAGGTCAGTCTTCTCGAGTGGGAGGTAGGGAGCCCGACTACTATATCATACAGTTTGTGCAACTCATAATATATCTTGTCCTACTTCTATATCATATATAAAAGTACAAAATCTTTGTACGATCTTTCGTAAGTGGCTCTGATACCACTGTTGGGATCTTCAGGCGACATAAACACAAAAACGCAGCGGAAACAAAATCCCTCGAGCGATCCATGTGAAAGAAAAACTCGTACGAAATCATCTATCTAATAGATCTATCTAAAGCGTATACCTTTGGAGCGTGCCCTTATGTTTATCCCGCTCGTCCAAGCGCCGCCGGATCTCTTGCACGTTCAAGCGTCCGTGCCTCTATTCGTATCCACACGAACATGATATCTCTACTTCGGAGAAGAACTACCTTAGTTGTGCTAGCAACTTGAGGTAGTTCACAAAACACCAAGAACCCAAGATGTGGGTTTCGGCCAAGATGGAGAAGAGAAGGAAGAGGGAAAAGAAAATGACAAGTTGTCAAGCAAATGACAAGGGAAAAACTCTTTTATACTCATATCATGAGGAGTTTTTGCCTTTTAAACTTCCCTTCATTAAACATTTTAATGTAACTCTTTAACTTTTCATGTAACACTCTAATGGTGAGAAACTCTACATATTCCTCTCTTATTAATTCATTAAACATTTTAATGAATTAATATTTCATCCAAATGTGGTTGAGCCTAATCTAAATGAGTTTAACTCAAATTAGATCTCAATTCATAATCCAATTGGATTCACTTGAGTATAACTCAATTAATCCAATTCCAATTAAATCTTAGCCAAATCAAGATCAATTAATCTCCGAAGCATCGTGTCCTTAGTGTGTGACCCAATAGGCTCTCGTAACGTTGGCAATGTGTCTAAACCAATTTAGACACAAAAGCAATGAGCGACATTTAGCAATGCATCAATGCTACCCAAGTAACAAGAAAGTCGAGATCCGACTTAACCTCCGTGATTATGGCAATATATGACCTTGTCCTTCTATCCTTGGTATCTAGATTGACCAATGAGGCATAGACCGTGTCATTCTCAATCAATCTTGTGTTTCTTGATCCCCGAGTAGACTCACTCAAACAAATGAGTTCAATATCTCATATTGACTCATTTGAGCATGATCATGCGTTTTAGCAGTCCTACTCGATCAAGAGGCCCACAGATATCACTCCCGTCATATGGGAGGGATAGATCCCATCTACATCACTCACATCCCTCCGCATAATTCATTACATACCTAGTGATCGCCTTTATAGTCCACCCTGTTACGGGTGACGTTTGACGATACCAAAGTACATAACTCCTTATGTAGGGAACTGTAGTGAATTCAGGTCTAAGGACTATTCATACCAATAGTCATATGAGAAAGTTTATGACACTCATATGACAATCTATAAAACTTTCTCATGGCGGGTCATTCAGTACACATTCTCTAATGTATACCCATGTGTTAACTTGATATCACATATCCATGATTTGTGAGCTCAAGTCATCAGTTGACCTACATGCTAGTCTCCATGTATTAATATTGTCCTTGAATATTAATACTTGACTAGGAATGATTTAGAGTAGTGTTCTCTACATTATTTCACTATCGATTCAACCAATCGATATAATGTAGATAAGAACCTACTACCCAAGGACATTATTATACTTAGTTATTTGGCACAAATACAAAGTAAGTATAATAACCAAACATGCCTTTATTAATGATAGAATATGATACAAAAATGTCCCCAGTCAATCATCACATAATTGGCTCTAGGGCTCCTACTAACAGTAGAACACTATTCTCTTGTCGTTTGTCATTTGCCGTTGTGCACTTTATTATGATTGTATTTTTTGATTATGAAAAGGACACACACACACACACACACATATATATAGATATATGACACAGTGACCAAGTAATCTTATTCATGTCATATCCGACACTCAAGTCAGTCAACCGGAGAAGAAGAAGAAGAAAAGGATGAAGACTAAGAGGAAGTAGAAAATGAGGTTGCCGAAGCGAGAAGAATCGCCTCTGCTTTTCGGGATTAGAACCACTTACCTAGTTTGTATTGGCGAGAGATATATATAAGCGAGAGGGAATTCCACGTTAACTTCTCACGTTCTTTGGTTTTCTCCTTCCCGGGCAAGTGTTCATGCTAAGTTTGTTATCTTGCCTACAATCATGGATTGCCATGTCGAATACTAGAAAGCGTAAAGGAAATTGTTTTGATCATCCACTTTTGGATACCCATTAGCATGTTGCCACATGGCTGAGAGGCTAGAGTATTTGAGAAAACCTCCATCATTATAACTCGGGGGCAGCTATTCATGGAGTGACGTGTAACATTCCCAAGAATATTCCTCATAACCACTTCCCCAGCCTTTGATCATGGCGATACATGTACCTTACCCAAGGCGTATACCTTGAGCCTCAAAGGTGGGGAGCATTCCCAAATGCATGCCTCCTTAGTATAGTTTGGGAGATTGGGGTCGCATCTCTTGATAGGACTTCCTTAAAACATGCCCACCAACATGCCCAAGTATTGCTCGAAAATCCTGATGAGTGTAGATTTGATATATTTTTATGCTAGTAGTAATGCTTATTCACTTAGTTTTCTTGCTAAAATCTACATAATTGTACTCTCTTTATCATTTTATTAGCATATTTTCTTATTTTAGTTCGGAGACCTGCTTTTTACCTGTTTTCACTTTCAGTGAGCGTTTTGGAATAAAACAGACACAAAAGGAGTGAAATGGAGGCAATATCCCTTGCAGTTGTAAGTACCCCTAGTAAGTTTTAATATGGTCAACCAAATCAAGTTAGGTCCTATTGTATTTTGATCCCTGTGTCTAAGTGTAGAGGAGCATAAGAGTGTAGGAAGTCGAGCGGAAGACGTAACGGTCAAGAAGGATAACACAGGAAGGGAGCCGACGGGCTCAGTGTATCGGAGGTCTGCAGAAGAGTGCACTGGTGGAGTGAGAAGGACGCGCGCGATGTCCGACGGATGAGTAGCATGGCAGAAGTGCATTAGAGGAGAAGGTCGTAAGAAGGTCCGAGTGAGCCCGACTTGGAAGGTCCAAAATTACTCAAGAAGACACGCTAAAAACTGGTCAGCATTGGGCTGACCCAACGCCACTTGGGCGCCCAAGAGGATTCAAGCGCCCGTGAATGAAGGTGCCCCTAAGCTCTCAGGCACTCTTATTCCCGGGCACCCTTATGCATACAGGCTCCCGAGAAGTAATTACTATCCACAGCTTAGTCGTTCGCGAATGTTGCGAAGTGGATAACAACTAAGCCACATGTCAAGTGCCCCTAAGCTCTCGAGTGCCCGTGTAGGGCCATATCAACATGTGGATAAACTTGACTAGGTCATAAATAGGCCTCCAGAGCTTAGTTTCAAAATAACAATTTACTGTAAATGAATTTCATTTCTATTGTCCTCTATTTTCTAAGTTCTATATGTTGGTGCAAAAAACATCCGACATCAATAGACAACATCTAATGTTAGGTGTAATATGACATACAAAGTTTCCTATGCACACGTATATACGTGTGTACTCTAACAGAAGTGTTCTCTAACAAAATAAAAACATCAAGCATTAAGACTATATTGAAAATAAACTTTGAGTATCTCAAAGGTCAAGCAACAAATATCAAGCAAGAAAATCAAAGGTAGATAAAGGTATAATCCTACTGTTATTCATAAAATAAGTTATGCATAGCAACTTAACAATATCTATATAGATAAGCCAGAAGGTACCCGCCTTCAAAGTAAATACTCGTACTGAAGAGAGGTCCCGTCCAAATATCTGCAACAATAAACTAATTCAAAGTCATATATCAAAGACATAATGTTTTGCTATAATAACATGTAATACATAGCTAAACAAGCTTCCTTAATTAATTAGGATCGTCGTAATTTATAACGTTCATTAATTAACCCTTAATTATTGATTAATCCTTAATTAAACTAAATTATCTAAATTAAGTTTAATTTCCTATGTATGTCAATATACCCTAACCTAAACCAAGCTAGGAGAAGAGTAAATCATAGCTAGTCTCCAAAATCCAAATACCATCCAAGATACTAGATCAAAATCCAAGACACATTACCAATCATACGTTACCTTACGATTAAAATACAATTCCAATACACAAACTCTGAATGGATCCACAACAACTCATGAACCAAGAGCATCAAACAATAGGACACATTTTAAAAGGCTCACGATAGCATTTGGAAGAACCAACTCTATTCCAAACAAGATCCCAACCCTACATGCAACTATAGCAACTACATCGTAAGGACACTCAAGCTTCCAAGATCAATGCTACCACTTCCAATTGATAACATCCAAGACATCTATACCACAATAGGCTAAGTCTCAACCATAATGACCAATTAAAACAACTCCACCTTTTCTTTGGTGGCATACGGCAAGCATCTCATAGGGTCACCTGCTAAAACTCCCAAAAACTAATCAAATCAGATCAACCACTCCTATTGAACAGAGTTCCCTTTCAACCTCACACGATGTATCCATCAATTTTATCTCGAATATATATATATATATATATATATATATATATATATATATATATATATATATATTCAGTGAGAATGACATTTTACATTTTAGCCCTCAAAATATGACCAATTCCAACTCAACCCTTATCTAAGAGCTTTTATGCATTTAAACCCTCAACTTTCCTATATTTAACACTTTCCATGTAAAATTTTAGTGCACAATTATGTTCATACTTCATTTCCTAGGCCACCTCGACAATATGTTATGCCTACAATGTATATAGGAATATGATTTTGTTGGATGGTGTCGTAGCCAATTAAACCTAAAATATCGCATTGTGAGATTTAATACTTCAATGACAAAAAATATATGGGAAATTTTAAATGCATTGTGTGGTGAATAATTTTTTTTTAATTCAAGTGAATGAGTAAAGTGTGGATATGGAATTGTTCAATTGAAAAAAGCTTAATCATGAATGTGAAAATTTTGAATTTAAAAGTGATTTATTTAATCACCAAGATTGGCTTTATTGGGAAATAGAAAATGGCGAATAGCATTTTGTGTAGTGATGCTTACTATATACCTTTGCACATCTTTATTACTCTTTAGGAGGCATAAAGAGGGGCTACTTTGCAACCCCCCTCCATTGATTAGTGTGGCAATTAGAGATACATACTTAGACAAAAGAGCGGTCATTGTGTCTCACCACTTCCCCCATGTACACATTTGATCAAGGTTTTCATTGTGAAGCTATAGTCAATGGCGCATGGGATCTTACCATCTGCTTGTGGGTACTCACCGAGAATTTAATTTCTTTGGCTTAATGTCAAACAAAGTAGAGTACTCATTGCTACAATAACAACAATAACAACCAAACTTTATCTTACTAGGTGAGGTCGGCTATATAGATCCTTCTACACCATTGGGCTCTATCCCTTATTATATCATCATTTATATTTAAATAAAATTTATCTTATTTTATTATTATTAACCAAGTCTTTTTTGACATTTCTGTCTCGTTTAATATGCATATTTATCATTGTTTCACATCGCCTAACAGAGGCATTTATTGCTCGTCTAAGTACATGTCTGTACTATCTTAAACGTATCTCTCAAAATTTGTCCTCAATAGATGCAACTCCGACATTCTCTCTAATCCTCTCATTCTTTATTTGGATAGCCCGGGCTCGGCATGAGGGATGAAGAAGCTAAGGACACGACTAAACCTCTTCCTTCGGGCCCTGGCCCCCCCCCCCCCCCCCTCCCGTTCGGGGGGTGTGCTTGGAACGGTAAGGCCCCGAGAGTACTTCGGAAGATACCACACCTGAAGCCCCTGAGCTCGTCTCGGGAGGCGGAGTCCTTGCAGCGCCCGACCTCGGGAACCCCGAGTGCCTCGGAGAAAAAGATAATGACGCGGACTGTTTCAAAAGATACTCCCTGTTATCACAAAAAGCGGGGGGCGCAGCTTGAATATCGAAAGCGTGGCAACAATAAAGGAGCCACGACCAGTCCGTCGACCCGAATATAAAAGGAAGTTCCACCCCTCCGGTGGGGGTTACAACCTATCATCTTTACACTTTTTTTTGCCTTTCCTTCTGCCCATTATTCAGACACCCTCCTAACTTGAGCGTCGGAGTGGACTCCGCCGGACCCCGCCGGCGTGTCCCCTAACGCTTGTGTTATTTTCGCAAGGTCCCCCAAGTACATTACCGACATAGTCATCTCTGTAGGAGTTGGAGTTGTGCCTCAGTGACTGGCCATCGCCGACGACTCCTTCCGGAACAAATTTGGCGTCGTCTGTGGGAAACAAAAAAACACCTGAAGGAGCGCCGATGACAGGACCGGAGGAACAACCCCTCACTCTCACGCAAGAGTAATTCGACCGCTTGGTGGCTAACATCGTCAAGGAAGCTTTGGAGCAACACCAAATCGATCAAGCTGCCCCGCAGCTAGCGAGTCAGGCGAGGGAGGAGATCCCTAGAGTCTCCGCTTCGCACTCCAAAAGGTCTGTGACCCCTATGGGGCAACATGACGGCGCAGCTCAAGGCCCTCATAGAGAATCCTCGAGAGAGGGGGAAAAGACCCACTCAGTGGCCTCCAGTGCTCAGAGGCATGATGAGGGACCGGGAAGGAAAGAGGGACCCAAGATCTTCCAGAAGACTCCATCCACCCCTTTCTCATCGGAGATCGTGGAGGACCCCATGCTGAAGCAGTTTCGGGGGTCGAGGATCCCTGAGTATGATGGGAAGACGGATCCCGAAGATCATGCATGTAAGTTCGAAAATGCGGCGCTTCTGCACCAATATACTGATGGAGTGAAGTGTCGGGTGTTTTTGAACACCTTGTCAGGAGCAACGCAACGGTGGTTTCAGAGGCTGCCCCAGAGTTCCATCAACTCTTTTGCAGAGTTCAAAATGGCATTCCTCCACCATTTTGCGAGTAGCCGACGCTACCAGAAGACAGCACTCAACATGTTTGCTCTTAAACAAAAGCCCAAGGAACCGGTCAAGGTGTAAATACAGAGGTTCAACCGGGTGGCACAAGATGTACCTAGAGCAACATCGGAAATACTCGTTAGCGCCTGCACCCAAGGGGCTAGCGGAAAGGGATTTCTTTCGGTCCTTGGTAAGGAAGCCCCGCCAGTTTCGATGACTTGCTAGGATGCTCGGTCAAGCATGTCAACGTGGAGGAGGTACAGTACGCCCGGTACAAGGATCCAGTCATAGCCCCTCCTCCCGCAGCCCCCCCGGTCGGATAGGAAGGAGCCCCGTGCTCTAGCAAAGGGAAAAGAACTGCCACCCGGAAGGGATCACTAGACCGGCAGGCGCCGGTTGGTGGAGACAGTAGACACCGAGCAGCCGAAGACATTGCCCAAGTACTGCAATTATCATGGCAGTTTGACTCACTCCACAAAAGAATATCATGCCCTGAAGAAGAAGTTTTCGGAGGAAGCGGATGCCAAACCGCGGAAAAAATGGAACAAGGTAGGGGTATAACCAAAGGTCGCCACACGAAACCCTTCCCCTCGACGACGACCTGCAGGGGGAAACGAAATCCGACCGTGGTCCCGATCGAGATCTAGAGGCAGGAGCCGGGGGCCCGCGCCCTAAAGATCCCCTTCCTTGGAGAGAGATCCTCAAAAGGGCAAAGCTCCTATGCGGGGCCCCCTTCGGGCCACGTAGGGGTCATCTCCAGAGGACCCACCGGGGGCGATTCTAACCGAGCCCGAATGTCGTACACCGGAGGTTAGAGAATTACTCTATTGGGACAAGCCGAAGCCAGGTGGCGGGCCCAACTATCTCATTCGGACCATTCGACCTCGCAGAAGTGGAGGTTCCACATGAGGACGCCATAGTGATTGTGGCCCGCATCGCCAACTATGAGGTAAAACACATCTTCGTGGACACGGGGAGTTCCATAAATATCTTGTACAGAGCAGCTTGGGAGCAGTTGCAGATAGACGAGGAGGAACTGATACCCGTCTCAACCCCTTTGTTTGGCTTCACGGGATATCACGTACAACCATTGGGACAGATTACCCTGTCACTCTCGCTGGGCAGCGATATGCTCGAAAGGACTCGGAGGACTCCTTTCTTAATTGTGGACTTGCCCTCCTCCTTTAATGCCATCCTGGGTCAGCCGACGCTCAGCACTTTCTAGGCGGTGGTCTCTGTATACCACCAGAAAATCAAGTTCCCGGTGGGCGATCGAGTGGTGGAAGTACGGGGGGATCAGCTAGTTTCTCGGAGGTGCTACAGTGGCGAAGTCAGGTCCGAAGCTAGGAAGAACCCACGAGGTCTAGAAGAATAGCTGTTGAATAAAAAGAAGGAAACTCAAGAAATCTCGGCTCGGCTAGGGTCCCCAGTCCTTCTTGTCATAGTAAGGTTTGCAATAAGATTAAAGCAACTGTCTATGTCTCTTTGTGCGCTTGCAGCCAAATCAAGTAATAAAATGGAATGCACCTTTTCAAAATGACAAGCGTACTCCCGAGTACTTCAAAAACCCTAGGGCCTCGCGGTCCAACAGACACCCGGGGTACTTAGGCTTGGTTCGGGACCTACGCGCTCGTCCAAGTGATACAAAACCCTAAGGCCCCGCGGTCCAACCGACACCCGGGGTAGTTAGGCTTGGTTCGAGACCTACGCGCCCGTCCAAGTGATCCAGAACCCTAAGACCCCGCGGTCCAACCGACACCCGGGGGTACTTAGGCTTGGTTCGGGACCTACGCGCCCGTCCAAGTGATACAAAACCTTAAGGCCCCATGGTCCAACCAACACCCAGGGTACTTAGGCTTGGTTCGGGACCTACGCACCCGTCCAAGTGATACAAAACCGTAAGGCCTCGCGGTCCAACTGACACCCGGGGTACTTGGGCTTGGTTCGGGACCTACGCGCCCGCCCAAGTGATCCAAAACCCTAATGCCCCGAGGTCCAACAGACACCCGGGGTACTTAGGCTTGGTTCAGGACCTACATGCCCGTCCAAGTGATACAAAACCTTAAGGCCCCGCGGTCCAACCAACACCCGGGGTACTTAGGCTTGGTTCGGGACCTATGCACCCGTCCAAGTGATCCAAAACCCTAAGGCCCCACGGTCCAACCGACACCCAGGGTACTTAGGCTTGGTTCGGGACCTACGCGCCTGTCCAAGTGATCCAAAACCCTAAGGCCCCGCAGTCCAACCAACACCCAAGGTACTTAGGCTTGGTTCGGGACATACGCGCCCGTACAAGTGATCCAAAACCCTAAGGCCCCGTGGTCCAACCGACACTCGGGGTACTTAGGCTTGGTTTGAGACCTACGCGCCCGTCCAAGTGATACAAAACTCTAAGGCCCCACGGTCCAACCGATACCCGGGGTACTTAGGCTTGGTTCGGGACCTACGCGCCCATCCAAGTGATCCAAAACCCGAAGGCCCCACGGTCCAACCGACACCTGGGGGGTACTTAGTCTTGGTTCGGGACCTGCGCGCCCGTCCAAGTGATACAAAACCCTAAGGCCCCGTGGTCCAACCGACACCCGGGGTACTTAGGTTTGGTTTTGGGACCTACGCGCCCGTCCAAGTGATCCAAAACCCTAAGTGTAGGATGTTTATACTGAAAGACATGATTTCTTTATATGACTTCTTATTTTGAAATGAGAATCACAACTTACACTAGGTGTCTGTTTATATGACTACATGCAGAAGTCCAATTACTTTGCATGTAGATAAATGGTGTGTGGTGTCCACACGGGAAGATCATGTTTATCAGTTCCTTGCTTAGTATAAATAGAGGCCCACAATCCATCGGGGATGGTTGTAGTGTAATTAGGTATGATTGATCTTGACCATAGAATTACACTAGTGTGCTTTGGAGTACATTGGGTAGGACCAAAACCTGAGGTTATCCAATTTGTACTGACTCGATAATTGGATAGGATCCCAAGATATTATTATGGAGTATGATCCCTTAGTCCCAAAATAATATCGGGCATATATTATTAATTATTATTTTTTTGATTTACCAATGGGCGAGATCTATTTTGTTAGATCGATAGGCCACGTATGTTGGGAGATAATATTAATAATATGATGTGCCGATGATTATTGACAGAATCCGTGTCCTGGCAAGTCAGGATGATGATGCCCCCTTGATGAGCTCAAAAGGTTCATCGTGCTAAACCCTGCAGGTGGATTTGATCCGGCACGATGATAAAGTTGAGTGGTACTAGTCAAGGATCCAGAGGTTAATTAATTTGAATTTTCAGTAATTTAAATTAATTAACGGGCATTCGATATTATAAACATGGGGAGATGGACGACTCGTAATAAGTGGAGCCCATATGTAAATATGGGGGTTGGTGAGGTAAGTCAATGAGGGCCCTTTAGTGGAATGAATCCTCATTAATGGACCGGGTCCATTAGCGGGCCAAGATCCAACTCCTCCTCATGGTCCCTATCGAGCCCTATATATACCCTATGGTGGTATGAAACCAAGAGGCTAATCGATCCAATTAATTAATCCAAGGGATCACAAGGAAAACCCTAGGTTTCTCCTCTCCTCCCCTCTCTCTCTCCCTCACAGTTTGAGCAAGCGGCGCCGAATAGCATGCTTCTCCACCATACAAATTATCCAATTAATTTGCTTCAATGCATGAGCAATTAATCTGCTCCAATGGAGACATGCAACTTTTGTTGGAATAAAAGTCCAACGAATCTAATTTCTCCAAGGTAAGAGAGTTGATCAAGCAATTGCAATTGCTTGAGGAAGCAAATCACTTCATGGGGAAAATGGTGCCGACTTCTTTCTGCCGTGGGAAGCAAC
>JAGFNQ010004458.1:289308-354564 GCA_024364735.1 Boesenbergia rotunda
CCTGAGCCTCTCAGACACTGCCCGCTCATCCGCCCGAGCTTGGATTAGGTCATCCTCCAAGACAAATGCACGCTCAGTAGCCATCAGGAGTCGTGACTCCATTTGGCTCCGTAGCTCTTTCTCTCTCGCCTAGAGCTGATCTCTCTCCTGCGTCACCCGAAGAAGATCCTAGGTAACTGACGCAGCCTTCTCGGATGCTAGGCGTTCCCGATGTCGAGAACTCCCGAGGGCCTGCTCAGTGTCATGCAAAAGCTTCCGCAGCTGCTCCACTTCCTCACGGAGAGCTCTATTGCTACTGGCCTACTTCACCCCAGACCAATGCTCAAGACTCGCGGCTGCCTCTGCCCTTAGGGCTCGCTGGAGTAAGGCCTCAGCTTGGGGCTCAGAACACAGACCCCGGCCAATCACCAGGCAATCCTCAGCCGCCTGACATCGCACCGAAGGATTAGCGGCTGGATGAAAAAGACAGCCAAATACTGTAGTAATTCGCACCTGCAGAAGGGTCTTCCAAAGACTGGATAGTGGCCCGGCAGAGGCCCGCACGACTACCTCGGCTGGAGGGCGGAGTACGTCGCCTTGCTCGTCGATCAGTGGAGATAGCGGGCGAACGGGGGGACGCCGAATGGCAGGAGCCTCGGTAGCCGCGTCAGGGGAATCGGAGTCCATCCCTTCAGGACTGGAAATCCCCTTCGGTACAGCCCTCTCAGTCGAGGTCTCCTTCAATTGCGCCATGGAGGGGGGATGCGACGAGGCCTCCAACGCTGCATCCAACCTCTCTCTTAGTCGATCTAGTTTCATACGGAATTGAATACGGGACACCTCCTTACCCGTCGGGGGGACAGCTAGATCAACGAAGCAGGAAGGGGCCACCTCGGAGATGGAAACGGGTGGGGCCGAGTCAGGCGAGGCTACCTCGGTGGGCAGAACCGTTTCCTCAGACACCGAGGGCAAGGGAGATGAACGGGCGGAACATCGCTTTTTCCATGAGGGAACCAAGCCCTTGGGAAGCCGTCACTTCTGCCGGCCGAAGGGCCGGACAGCCGTCTGGGTAATAGAGGAAGTAGATTTTTCGCCCCCCCCCCCCTTATCAGGGTTGCTCGGGCCTGTGGAAGAGACACCCTCGGAAGAGTAATCCATTACTGATGCAACCGGAGGAGCTGGAGAGGCTTGCTTTTCGGCCAATGTAACAGTAACAACGACCCCCGCGAAGGGAGCCCTATGAGGCGAGACAGTGGGCCCCTCGCTAGACTCGGCAGGGACGTAAGGAGTGTCAGAGACAATCGGAGGAGGATTCAAGGCCTCCTCCCTCTTGATGAGCCGACTCATGGCCTTGGCATACATGACTCCCTCTGCAGAAGTCAATTACAAAAGGCATTAGTCGAAATCAATGTGCATGGAAGAAAGGGACGTACATACCTAGGTTGGGGCTGATCTGAGTTACTTTAGGGCTGAGGCCCGCTCGGTACATAAGCTCTTCGCTCTGAACCAGCCCTGGGCCACTAAATTCCATGCCCGAAAGTACCTTTCTAGCATGATGATATGCGGGGCTGTGAAGAAAGCCCTCTAAGAGGGGGGAGCCGGCAAATCAGCTATCCAGCGCAGGGGGCTGAAGGGCAGTGACGAGGGGCGGATAAAGAAGAATTTCTCCTTCCACCCTTTGTGCGAAGAAGGGAATCCTCCCAGAAACTTATGGCCAGGACGGGCTGCGAAGCTGAAAACCCCTCTCGAACCTATCGGAAGGAAGAAAGAATGGAAAAGATGGGGAGTCAAAGGGAGATTGAAAAGTTTGAAGATAATATAGGCCCCCCATCCGAGCGAAGGCATTAGGAGTCATTTGATGCAACGGAATGTTAAAGTAAGAAGCTATGTTGGTGAAGAAGGAGGGGATAGGAAAACGAAGCCCTAGCTCCATCTGTCCTAAGAAGAAGGTCAGCATACCTGCCGGGGGCTCCACGGGTTTCTGATCCACGTTAGAAATGACCATCGCCATCTCGGTCGGGACTCCATACGCCTCGCTAGCTGCTTGCAGGGCCTCTGGCCTCACTCTTGAAGAGGCGGATTCGTACCATTCCGCTCGATAGCTCTCCATGATCCCTAGACAAGAAGGGAGGAAAAGACGAAGTACTCACACGCAGAAGAAGCCCCACAGGAGGGGAAGCCGAAGTGCACCCAGTCACCGCTGCACCCAGATAGCCGATCGTCGCGAGATAGTTATACCTGCACACGACCAAGGGGACTGGGAGGATAGCCGTTATAACACGTGGCATCATCGCACTTGTATGCAGCATCCTGCTACCCTCCAGAAAAGAAATCGTGCGCCATTCATCCCGAGGAAAAAGGCATCATTATAAACCTTCGGGAAGCGGAGTAACCATTCTGCGGAAAGCATTATAAGGGAGATTCCTAGGAACGTTGGATAAAAGAGATATGTCAAAACAAAAAGCCTAGACGAAGGTAGTTTCTTTATCCTCACACTGGTCCGATCAGTCAGCCACACTTCCTTCGATCAGACCTGAAGGGAGGGACTTGTGATGAGGTTGGATAGCCCGTGCTCGACATGAGGGATGAAGAAGCTGGGGACACGACTTAACATCTTCCCTCGGGCCCCGGGCCGCCCCCCTCGCGTTCGGGGGGTGTGTGTGCTTGGGACGGTAAGGCCCCGAGAATACTTCGGAAGGTACCACACTTGAAGCCCCCGAGCTCATCTCGGGAGGCAGAGTCCTTGTAGTGGCCGACCTCGGGAACCCCGAGTGCCTCGGAGAGAAAGATAATGACGCGGACTGTTTCAAAGGATACCCCCTGTTATCACAAAAAGCGGGGGGCGCGGCTTGAATATCGAAAGCGTGGTGACAATAAAGGAGCCACGACCAGTCCGTCGACCTTAATATAAAAGGAAGTTCAACCCCTCCGGTAAGGGGGGTTACGACCTATTATCTTTACATTTTTTTGCCTTTCCTTCTCTCCATTATTCAGACACCCTCCTAACTTGAGCGTCGGAGTGGACTCCGCCGAACCCTCGCCGGCGTGTCCCCTAACGCTTGTGTTATTCTCGCAGGGTCACCCAGGTTCATTACCGACGTGGTCATCTCTGTAGGAGTTGCGCCCCCGTGACTGGCCATCGCCGACGACTCCTTCCGGAACAGTATGGTTGCATTGATTGATTCTAGTCATACTTGCACGTGTGTCTGGATATAGGATGATTGAGTTATGATATATGTTTACGACCTGTGCATGATAGGTTGAGTTATGTATCAATGATCTGGTAGGGGTTGTGTGTGTTAGAGACATGCATCATACCTGCAATGTTGCATGTCGGCGATCAGCGACTCCCTTGTGGTTGAGTCTATTATCCTCCGGCACATGATATGCATACACGACCACTCATGGGTTAGTAGATACCGTTGGGTGTGTGCATTTGCTCTGTACTGCTCCGCTCGACTACTCAAGGGTAGTGGTTTTGGAGCATGGTAGCAGGTAGGGATCCCTTCTCTTCCCATAGACCAGAGAAGATGAGAGAGATATCTCCACCATATATACATGGGGCGGAGTGTTTACTCCACCAGCATTCTGTCCACTCGGTCACTCAGGAACAGTGAAGGCAGAGTGCGGACAGTGTCATAGCTCTATCCACTTGGCCGACATATTATCACATGTCTCGGTGGCTTGACGGGTTTTAGGGGGTGACCATGACATTGCATCATGTGCATATGATGCATTTGTGCATTTGATTATGTTTGCTGTATTTATTTGCTGCACTTGTTTGACATACACATACAGGATATACCATTTGTGTGGTTTGATGATCCTACACTTGCTCGTATGATACGAGTCTCTCGGGGCGTGACATATTAAGTCATATTTTTCTACCCCAACTCCTGTAATATTTTCAGCTCTCAAAAATGTCTATAAACTTGAAATTGGGTTCGAAAGAAACTATAAAAAACAAATACAATGTGTCGGTGTTAAACTTATGCACAGATGATGAGAGTTATGGTCACCTAAATTCTAATAAACTCTCAATAAAAAAAATAAAGTTGTGGATAACTCAATTCCAATCGAAGTGAAAAAAATCAATCGAAAGAAAATGAAGTTGACTTACCCAATGACGACGACATACAAAAAAGCAGGCGGGGATCCCGTGAAAACCAACATCAACAATACCTCTACTAGCAGCATAGAGTCTCCATGGGGATCCGAAGTGATTAGTTAGTGCATGAAATTATTGTCTAAGAGATCCTGGGTTTAAATCGTGCGGACATACTGGATTAAAATTCTGGACGTTTGGTGTATCAATTCTCGGCCCAACTATGCATTAATTACTTTAGGGATCGTGATTTACCTCGATCATGATAGTCTTGAGACGGATGCGACGGAGACGTTGGGGACGAACGATTTCACCTTTTTTATCTACTAGCAGCATAGACGGGAATAAGAAGTGTGGGTGGATCCACAATGATGAAACATCGTTTGTCCTACTTCACAGCGCAGATGAGTCCAGTGGCTGAATGGCCCACTGTGATGTCTATATTTTCAAGCCTTGTTGCCACCCTTTTATTGCTTTTGTCTGTTGTATTAGACTAATGTCAATAGTCAATCATTTGGTGAGCAAGACTAGTAAATTATGTGTGCTTAATTGTGTCATTTTTATGGATGATGGATGCCATAAGAATGTGATATTAGTGCAATGTTGTCCTTTTGCTTATTTCAACGATTTATGCCATGAACTTATGTTGTGAATTGCTTAACATAAACAACATCCATTATAGTTTTTACATTATCATTCATAAATTATAAAGTCCTAGCATCTACCAATTGAGATTAGGAATTAAGAAATTTACTATAGCAGCTACTACACCCTAGCGGGCATTAAAAAGTCACAGAAGTTTGAAATATACCTTATTTTGTCCAACTAAGGCATCCAAAAATATACAAAAGTTCATAATATTAGCAAATTAGTATTTATGTGCACATCCAAACTGTTAACCTCTGCCCAGCAACCTCTTGACTAAGCTTAGCTTTCCCTTCTCATTGAGACGCAAGAACAATGATAACTTGTTATTGTTGTCCGCCAACAACTCAGCAACAAACACTTTCTTCTCCATTAGCTCTGCTATCACCATTAAGGCATTCAATATCTTCTTCTGTGCATTTGATATCTTCTCCTCCGTTGCTAGCTCTTTGATCAAATCCTTCATTGTGTCCTTGGTTATGTCAACAAGGTTGTTGATGACTTCAACTATAGCATCCTCACCTTCATTCATGTGTTTTCGTTTCTTACTGATGGAGGTTGCGGCTACACTTGATTTAGAAGATGGGGTGGGCATTATAGACATTGACTCACCAGCCCCTTCAACAGCATGAGATGTATAATTACCACCAATCGTCGTGTCATATGCTGCTTTGTAATTCATGTTAAGGATATCCTGGAGGGATGATGCAAAGGTCTCTCGGCATGTTCACTTGTTGCTCGGTCATTTTCAAAAAATTTCATGGCAATCTTGGTAATAAGGTCATTGCTTGTGTCTCATGGGTTATGCGCTGTGGTTTGACTGCAAGAATTAGGCAAATAATTAACAACACAAAATTGTTAAAGTCAATGAAGTAGACTTACATAAAATACCTTAATGATTGCTTCCCATGCTTTTGTAAGTAGCCTCAATGATTTTGTCAATATCATTGCACTTTACTCCACTTTTGCTTAATATCATGACCAAAGTACCAAGTACTATTTTATTTCACACATGTACTTTTGAGTTTATATGTGGATTTTCACATATGTTTGTCCTTGGGATTATTGCCCACATCGCAATTTTCAATAAAGTCAAGTATCCAACTCTAAATCCATTCTCACTTTTCCATCCCTTGGCGATAACATCTTTTAGGGCTTGAAATATAACTTTTACATGTGCACTCCAACTATGTCGTGTTTTTTCTGCTTTCTAGTCTTTCCCAACTACACTCTCAGATGTTGCTCCACTATCCATAACTACCTAGTAGTCTGATCTCTCATTCCTGTGAAAAAGATATGAGATGTGTGAAGTATGTTGACAAATATACAACACGTGGAATAGGTAAAGAAAGGAAATATAACATCGCAACTATCATGGAATGCATACACCAGTGAATAATGTCATAAAATAATAATCATACATTGATGCTCGTAAACATAGAATCCACAAAGGATAATAGTACATATATATCTAGCAAAATTTAGTGACTAAAGTTTGAATTACATCAATCAACTCATTATTATTAATTGTTCCATAATAACATTACAAAGTTTTCTCTCTAAATAATGTCTGTCGTTTGAGGAGTCAAAACTATTTATGTGATAATTTCTATGTCATGACCTTACTAGTAGAAAAATGCTTATTAACCACGAGCGTTCACCGTTGTCGTAGGTGAAAATCACTGTTGTTAAAGGTCATATTATTAAAAGGGGTGGTCTACATCAACAGTTACAAACCGTTATCGTTTATAGTCAATAACAACAGTGTAGCAATAGGTTTTCACCGTTGTCTTTTAATGTGATCGACAACAGGTTAACAATAGTATTAAACCGTTGTTTATGTGTGATTTAAACAATAATTTAATAACAAATAAAAATCGTTGTCTTTTGGTTGAGACAGCCAACAATTTACAACAAATACTATTTAAAAAATAAATTATTTAAATAATTAAACAATATTGAGCAAACATACTTCAAACTATTATACATCAAAATATCATCAAATATCATACATCATACTGTGCAAATATCATACATCAAGATATCCCCAGTATTAGTCCAAACTGAGATAACATCATCAAAATATCATATACATTAAGAACCAAAAACTGGGATAAACAAATAGATGAAGACAGCCGCACCCTAGTAGCTTCATCTAAGTGCAGTCAACCAGATGAAGACAGCCGCGCCCCTTAGCTTTGCACCATAAGCTGATTCCTTCCCTTGGATATGAATTGTCACAACAAATAGAAATATAAAATGAGCATTCACAACTAAAAATAGTAGACCAAAAGAATCTAGAAGATAATTATGATACAAAGTTACCCATTACTTACTCTAACAAAAGGATATGATAAACAGATAGAAGATGACTTTCAGTTTGAGCAATAAAAAAATTTGTGAAAGAAAGCCAAATTTGCTGGTTCGAAGCTTCAGCAAAATAGCAGAATGGTAAAGAAGTACTACATGTGTAGATTCTCCAAAATTTCAGTGAATGAGCAGTGCACTCATGGTATATGAACATCCAAGTGTAAACGTAATGCCTATTTTTTAGCATGTGGTATGATAACCATGATATAAAGAATAATAACTAGAAATTGTAAATTAACTGGAGCAAAAAATAGAAGCATCTCACTATTTCTCAGGCATGGTTACCCTTGTCAAGTGAGTCAAAAAATTACAATTTCAAAACACTTGCATTTTGAATAAAGTTGTAGGAACTTAACCTGGTCCAGAAAATGCATTTAAGGGAACATATGAGATGCAGTATACATAACTTGAATTGCAAAAAAGGAAACATTTAACATGTAGAACAAAATGTCTTGGGCAAACCTCATTTGTGTTGAGAAGTAATTCAGCCTTCATTTGGTCCTTTAGTTCACTAAATTTATCATGCATTTATGTACATGAACCCTAGATTTAATTCTGTCATAGTGGCGCTGGAAATTTCTATGTGAACTGAAATGCATCAGTAAGGAAGCTATCTGCGATTTATCTGACTCTGACCTGAAAAAAAAATTAGAGAATTTAAATACTCGCAAGTCGGATAGGATAAGGATAAATGTATCTTTTTCTTAAGAATAAAGTTACCTCTAGAATATGGTCCGCCTTTATGCAAGTTCTTGGTGCCTTTATCATGTGACAAACTAGGAATCTTGTATATAAGCAGAGAGCTTTGCAATCCCTCCAGTAACTACATTTAGTAATAACATTGACTTAGCAGAAAATATATCAATTTGAAAGCAATGGCAAACAACATGGGATCTCGAAAATATTCCTTATTAATTGATATACTGCTGACAAATTAAGTGGGTTTGTCTCTTCTAGCTTGCTTGAGTCATCTGTGTGAGTATTCAATCCTCCATTTTCAGTGTCTTCATGGGTATTACTTCCTCTTTCTCCCTTTGAACAGATTTTACACCAATCTTATCAGATGGTGGAATTGTAGAATCCACCCAGAGGACATGATTTTATTTTAGAAGATAAACAAATAATATTCCAAAAAAGAAAACAAATTCTCTTTATTATGAAATCACACAATGCTCTTCCACTTTGTGTGTTATTAAGTGTTAAATGCTATCCCTTTTCTCATTAGTGGTTGGGAAACACTACCAAATAACTATAGACATGATAAGTTGTTAGCTACCATATTTGTGATAAGCAATTCAAGGGGAATAGCTAATAATTGATTTTGATTAATGATAATATTAGACATGCTAATTTAATAAAAAAAAGGGATTGTGATAACTCAACAAACAATGAAATATATATATTGCTCATGTGTGTGTATTGAAATTATATATTGCCAATGAAACCATATCAAAATTTGACAGCCATGTTTGCCAATTTGAATATGAATACAATTATTTGTATATTATCTTTCTGAAATCTTATATCATTAAAACTACATTTTTCTTATCAGTATTAATGTGTTAATCCCACCTATATGAGGCAGCTCTATGATCTTCCCTCCCCCATTGAACTCAATGCAATACTACATCATAACATTACTTGAAATATTCAGATGTCCTAGATAATTTTTTTTAATACATTTAGAAATTTCTTTGAAATCCCTCTGCCACTTACACCTTCAACTCAATTAAGTCAACTCATCTAACTATGCATTGACAGCATGCATCTTAACCTATTTTTCCCTCATTTTATCATTTATTAGCACTTCACATAATCATTCTAGTGCATACTTTTATTTAATATTTCTTTTACCAAAGCATGGAAAACAATAAACCTTGTAAAATAACATTAGATTCCATATTCAATGCAAATATAGAATCAAACTCACACATATGTTATTGTAAGCACATGAATGGGCTAATTAGAAACTTAATGCACAAGGATAACATTACCTCACAACGGTATTCCCTGTGATTGACTAATGAATGTGAAAGCGTAATGCAATATGAAAGTGCACAATGAGCATTGTCACTTTGGGCAATTGCTTCTTCAAGCTTATCTAACCTCCTACATTCAATTGACATTCCCATGGCTTGCTGGTATTTGCCATCAGAAATGCACCTGAATCAACAAAATGTATCAATGATTTAATAATAGACAGTAATAAACAAACATCAAATGTGAAAATTTTCCTAACATACTTGTCAAGCATCCTTTCCACTATGGCCTCAAACCTCGGATCCATTTGCAATTCATTTTTACTTGTTTTAGTGGCTTTAGACTTAAGAGCATCATACTCATCTAGTGCTTTGGCTAAAATAACAACAATCAAAATCAGACCTGAAAACAATTGGATGAGAAAAATGCAATCCAATCATTTGGCCAGAATCATATACCTAACAGAGAATGTGCATAATCAGAATCTTCTGATACATCAAATAAGGATTCAGCACCAAGGGCATAAGACAATGAGTCATTAAGCTCTCCGAGATAGTAGAACACCTTTTCAAGAAAACCAAATAAGAACAACTAATAATAGGGGGGAAAACTAAAATGACAAAAGTTAAAAGTCAGTAGCAACAGACACTTTGGCATGAAAATTTAATTTGTAATAGGAACAAAGACGACGCCAAAATTTATTTGTTAAAAATAATAAAGAAAGAGGGCTCACAACATTACGTTAGAGACAACCAACGCAGCGAGTTGCCTCTGATCAAACTCCTCGTCTTCGTATAAACTTTCACTGAAACATATGATGCCAACTGAGGGGCACCTGTTCACAAAATTTAGCATGAAAGAAACCAACCCACGGTAGGAAATCATTTCTTGACAACTAACTATCCTCTAAGTTGCATCACAATCATACTGTCACGCCCCCAGAGGCACATGCTTGTTCGAAAATCGGACAGTATCTCCCCTGTACGACGGATAATATGGGGCAATTATACAAAATATCTCACCAATATAGCTCAGCCACAAGCGGCTGGCATCACAATAATAAGAAGTGAACACATCCACGCAGTTTATATTGAAACAAAATAATAATGTGTGGCCCAGTCACCTTAAACATAAAAAAAAATCACAACCAACGAGAACTTAAAAGTCTCTGTCATAATAATAACAAAACCAGTCTGATAACTGATAAACAAATGAAATGCAGAAAACTAACACAATACCGAAATAGAAACCGCTAAACCAAACCGACAAGGTGGGACTGAGGGACTGACAACTGGATCATCTCCTAGCTCCAAGCAAAACATTTACCTGCTACCTGAAACAAAAATAGGTGGTAGCGGTGGTGAGTCCGGGCGGACTCTACGGGTATATGAGTAGACAATAAGCATGTCATAACAATAAGGTATAATATGTTGGATCGAGAGAATACGATGGAGGGGGGGTGAATATCGTAAATCGTTTTTCGAATAAAACTAAGAGAATAGGCAGCGGAAAATTAGAACACAACGCAAAAACACAAGCGGTTTTACTTGGTTTGGAGTCGCGGTCGGCTCCTACTCCAAGGCCCACGGTCGTTGACCGTTTATTGGGGGCAATTCTATATGTGCGCAAAAAGTTTACAGAAAGATTACAGTTGTAGTACAGTAAATTAAAACTTAAGCTCTTTTATTACCGACGCCCGGTGTAGATTGTACTTCTGAGCAGAGGGTCGTCGTCGGCGCTTCAATCTCGAGTTGGGAGGTTTCTGGAGCAGAGCGCTTGAGTAGAAGAGCGTATTGGCGTTGGAAAGTTGTGTTGAGAAGCCTTGGGGGTCGAGCCCCTTATATAGTGAGTCTGGGGGCGCCCGGGACGTTGGGGGCGCCCTCCACGTGTCTCACGATCCGGCAACCTCTCGGTCAGCCCTTATCCCTCAAGGATCGGGCTCGAGGTTTGACGGGGGCGCCTGGGAAGCAAGGGGCGCCCGGGTTGACTCTTTCAGCGGGCTTCTCGGCTGGATAAGCTTCTATCGCTTCGTTGGCTTCAACCCAGGGAGCCCTAAGCATCCGGGGCGCCCGGGAGCACGGGGGCGCCCGGGAGCATGGGGGCGCCCGGGAGCATAAGCTTCTGAAGCGTTTTCTTGCTTAACTTATTTTGCCTTGACCTTGGGGGCGCCCGGGACACTGGGGGCGCCCTGCCCAGCTGCTTGCTCCTCTCCTTTGGGGCGTTCTGAGATGAAGAAACACATTCCTTCGGTCCTGCATCCAAGGTTAGTCCAAAACAACACAAAGCAATAAAATATTAGGTTTATACAGCCTTAGCTGTCTTGGTTCTGACTTTGGGTCTCCAAAATGGAACCCTAGGTCGAACCGACGCCTATTGTTCCCTCGACGGGGAGCGCGTCCTCACCTACTCCTCTTAGAAGAATTTACCTGTCGCCAACCGGCTCCTCCGGTTGGACTTTTGCCTAGCAGTCCTTCGCCAGGTGCCCAGCTCTCCTTCGCCAGGTCTTCGTATCCTGGCATTCCTTCGTCAAGTGCCTAGCTGTCCTTCGCTAGGGCTTTGTATCCTGGCATTCCTTCGCCAGGTGCCTAGCAGTCCTTCGCTAGGGTTTTGTATCCTGACAGTCCTTCGCCAGGTGCCTAGCAGTCCTTCGCTAGGGCTTTGTATCCTGGCAGTCCTTCGCCAGGTGCCTAGCAGTCCTTCGCTAGGTCTTCGACTCCTAGCAGCCCTTCGCTAGGTGCCCAGCAGCCCTTCGCTGGGTCCTAGGTTCCGATGCCTAGCAGTCCTTCACTAGGACTTTAATCTGCACACTCAAGTAGCATGTTAGATAAACATAACATCTTAACTTTTGAATCGTTTGCCATTTATCAAAACACAGGTTCGACTTGGGTGCTGTCTGCACCAACAATCTCCCCCTTTTTGATTTATTGCAACCCGATTCAAAAAGTTAAGTTTAGTTCATACAGTTGATATAACAGTTTAGTTCCCTCCCCCTGGATGGAACCTCCCCCTAGGTTTTTCAAAGTTTCGTGGGGTTTGAAAAATTTCTAAGTCAAAATAATGGAATTAATTTTTCAAGACTTAGAAGATTTTTCAAAAGAAGTTTTAGAAAATATTTTCCAAACATACATTTTGATTGGGCACTTTTGAAAAATTTTTATACTTAGAAATTTAGAAAAATACCTTAGTAGAAAATTTTCTAAAACATCTTTTAAGTTCTTGGAAGCAATTTTAAAAATTTTCAATCTCTTTAGTACTTTTAGAAACTTAGAAACTTTTGTATTAGAGAAGTTTAGAAATAAGTACTTAGAGATATTTTGAACATAGCTTAAGTTTAAGTACTTAGAAAATGCTTTTGAAAACTGTTTGGGTCAAGTACTTAGAATCAATTTTGAAAACAATTTAGATCAAGTACTTTTGACACAGTTTTGAAAAAAATAGATTAAGTACTTTGAAAGCAGTTTTGAAAAAACTTAGCTTAAGTATTTTTTGAAAGCAGTTTTGAAAAACTTAGGTTAAGTACTTTTTGAAAACAGTTTTGAAAAACTTAGCTTAAGTACTTTTTGAAAACAGTTTTGAAAAACTTAGCTTAAGTACTTTTTGAAAACAGGATAAAGTTTTTGAAATTTTAGAATTTTGAAAAATTTTAAAAAAGCTTCTCTTCTTTCCTATCTCTCTCCCTTTGCTATATATCAAAAACAAAGCAATATAGCAAAAAAAAAACTGTATAATGATATATCAGAATAATGTGCTGTACTGAACCAAATCAAAATATAAACTGAACAAAACCAATTTTGATTATCTCTTTAGGGTCCTGTCTAACCCAAATAGCTACTTACTAACTGTTATAAACAGTAGTTTTCGCTAGGGTTAGTCAAGTTAAGTGTTCTGTTCAAGTTAGATTTTCTAATCTTGACACTTAACTTGATTACTGTTTAAGTTGTATTTAGTGCCCCAATTACTGCAGATGCACTGACTTAAAGCATCTTGAATTAAGGCAAAGACCTAAGCATCTCAACTCATTCTAGGTTATCAATCAAAAGTACCCTAAGGTGCTTGTGAGATGCTGGCTTCTAGATCTATAGGTGCATGCAATTCTAGGGTTAGGGCCTAGGCTAAGTCCTTTTTGTGAAAAAGCCCTAATTTTTGAAGGGGGTAGTTTTTGAAAAGAAAACTAAGTCGAAAAATTAAAAAAAATGATAAAAAGATTTTTCAAACTAACTAAAAGCTGATTTTGAAATTAAGTAAAGCAGTTTTAAAATTATTTTAGAAACTGATTTTCAAAGCAAGTAAAGCAGTTTTAAAAATCGAAAAATAGGGTAAACCTATTCTACCAAGCATAATCCTAACTGCCTTCTTAGTGAGTTGAACTCAGACTCAGGTAGGGGTTTGGTGAATATGTCAGCTAAGTTAGATTTAGAGTCTACATGCTTAAGGACTATCTCACCCCTGGCTACATGATCTCTTACAAAGTAGTGTTTAACTTCTATGTGTTTAGTTCGGGAATGTTGGATTGGGTTTTTAGTTAGATTAATTGAGCTTATATTGTCAATGAAGACTTGAGTTTGGGTGTAGTTGAGCTGGAAGTCCTTAAGAGTGTGTATCATCCATAAAAGTTGTGCTACACACTCTCCTAAGACAACATACTCAGCTTCAGTCGTGGATAGAGCTACACAGTGTTGTTTTCTGCTGCACCAACTTACTAGACTATTTCCTAACAGTTGGCAGCTTCCACTTGTGCTCTTTCTATCTAATTTACAACCAGCGTAGTCAGAATCCGAGTATCCTGACAAGTCAAAGGTTGAGGTCCTAGGATACCAAATCCCTACGGTGGCCTTAACATATCTTAGTATTCTTTTTAGGGCTGCTAAGTGCGTTTCCTTAGCACAGGTTTGGTATCTAGCACACATTCCTACAGTAAAAAGGATATCAGGTCTGCTTGTTGTAAGGTACAGTAGACTTCCAATCATACTTCTATAGAGTTTAAGGTCTACTGATTTACCATCAGAGCCATTATCTATTTTTACATTTGTGGCCATGGGGGTACTTATGCTTTTAGAGTTATCCATTTTAAATTTCTTTATTAACTCCATAGCATATTTGGATTGATGGACATAGTTTCCATCCCTAGTTTGTTTAATTTGTAATCCTAGGAAAAAGTTGAGCTCACCAACTAAGCTCATTTCAAATTCATTTTCCATTATTTTAACGAATTCTTTTAAAAAATTAGAGTTGGTGGACCCAAAGATTATGTCATCGACGTAGATTTGGGCAATAAAGATTTCTTTTCCTAAGGTTTTAATAAATAGGGTTGAGTCAATTTGTCCTTGTTTAAATTCTTTAGAAATTAGGTAAGTTGATAAGCGTTCATACCAGGCCCTAGGTGCTTGTTTTAGTCCATAAAGTGCTTTAGTAAGTTTGTAAACATGGTTAGGTCATTCTAAGTCCTCAAAACCAGGGCGTTGTCCTACATAGACTTCTTCCTTAATGAATCCATTTAGAAAGGCTGACTTTACATCCATTTGGTACAGTTTAAATCCTTTATGGGATGCAAAGGCTAATAACATCCTAATGGACTCAAGTCTAGCTACCGGGGCATAGGTTTCGTCATAATCTAACCCTTCTACCTGACTGAATCCTTTTGCTACTAAGCGGGCTTTATTTCTGACTATTTCTCCTTGATCATTTAGCTTATTCCTAAAAACCCACTTAGTGTCAATGATGGATTTGCCCTCAGGTTTAGGTACTAGTTCCCAGACTTGGTTCCTCTCAAATTGGGCTAATTCTTCTTGCATAGCTATGATCCAATCAGGATCAGGTAGGGCTTCCTCTATAGTCTTAGGTTATATTTTTGAAGTCATTGCTATCTGACTAAGGTTTCTATAGGAAGACCTAGTTCTGACTCCTAGAGTTGGATCACTGATGGACCCGAGATATGTGTCACGAATGTGGGTCTCAAATTTAGATATTTGTAAAGCTGAAAACCCTTTTTGCTAGCAAAGATAAAAACGTAGTAAAGGGGCCACAGGTCGTATTTTTCCTAGGGCTAGTTGAAGTTGTTTGATTCGAGCTCGAGTTTATGTGTCGTTGATATTTTTGGGTTTCAAATAAAATCGGGGTTTGGTTTGCAATTCAAAAATGAAAGCACAAAGACAAGGAAGAAACTTAACCAAGCAAATTTAAACCAAGTAATGACAATTCATGGACTCAACCAATAAGAAACTGAATCAAGCAAAGGAACTTAACTAAAATTGGGAACCAAGTCTGATTTCAAATGGTAAACTAATGCTAAGTAAATGAATTAAAACAAGGCTGAAATTTTCGGTTGAAACTAATGCCAAAACTTAAAACCTAATTGCAGAATTGAAACTTGATACTAATGCCGAAATGAAAGTTGAAATTCAGACACAAGCCATACATGAAACAAACTAATTTCCAGCTCACTAGCACACTGAAAATTGCACTTAATTTGGTACCAATCACTGCCAAAACTTTTCTTGATACAAAGTGGAGAAATTGAAACAACTTGATACAAGAGGATGAAACTTATGTACCGAAAATTGATGCTAAATGCAAAACTATAACCTGACAGATTCAGACTTGACAATAATCAATTCAACTTGAAAAGCAAGCTAATGATGAAGTACTAATCAGAAATGAATGGAAACAGAAATTCAGAACAGGGCAGAAATTCAGTAAACTTGGCAAGCAAGCGAGGAAAACTGATGTGCTGAAATTGATACTAAATGCAACACTATAAGCTGATGTAAAGCAAATGAAATGGAAGCAAACAGATCAAATGCAAATTTAACAGCAACCGAAAGTGCAAAAATTACAATTGGCACGCAAGAAAGGACTGATGCGCAAATTGAAACCCAATTTCAGAACTTAATATCAATTTCTTTGGAATGAAACAAACTACAAGGGTAGTTCAGAAGTGGAAACTGAGCTAACTTGACACAATTTCAGAAACATTAAACTGAGGATTGCAAGAATTAGAGTTGATTGGCAGAATTCGAAGCTGAAATACAGAATTGGAAGTGATACGCAAGCTGAAACTGATTTGCTACAAGCAAAGTAAAATGCAGGGAGGAAACTTAACTACAAAGCAAGTTTAGATCGATTTTACCAAACTAGTATCAGAAACAATTCAGAAATAAACTAGACTAGCTGATATAAAATGCAGGAACTAAAGGACTGAAAATGTAGAAACTAAAGGCTGATACGCAGCTAAACAAGCTGGCAAGCAAGCAAGAAAATGTGAAACAAACTGAAATTAAATCTATAGTCCACTAACAAGCTCCTATCTGATCCTAATGCATAATTGAAACTAATTAAAGCAGGAACAAATCAGAAAACTAAACTTAACTAATCTGAAATTCAGAAACAGCAAGGAACATGGTAGAATTCGAAATTACAACTAAAAACAGAAATGCAATAAGAAAACTAAGCCTCAATCACTCCCTTAGCTCAAGAACTCCTTGCTCGTCACACAAGGGTGAGCCTCGAACCCCTAAGCTCAACAAATCAATGGAAAAATAGTCTCAGTGAATCAATCCAGCTTCCACTCTGATCCAAGCTGAAAACCCAATCGATTTCCTTAATCTAGCCTTGTCCAATCACGCTGATGGTGTGGGGATGAACCGAGCACTCTAGAGAACCCCTCCAGATGGCTCAGATGGATGACGGATGGAACAAACTGAGATTAAGGCAATCGATGGCAGAACTGAGGAAACCCTCACTCGGCTCTGTTCTTGGCCAATTCGGAGCTGAAATCTTCACGGCAATAGCTTCCCAAGGATCTAGAACATGATCTAATGGAGGAATTGAGGTGGTCGCGCCCCTTAAATGAAGAAATTGAAGAAAAACTAGAAGAACTGCTGAAGAAGATGAAGGCTTGCGGCGAAGACGCGACACTGTGCCCTGTGGAGAAGTTTTGATTAAATACTTAGCAATGAACGACCCAGATTTGCCTAACTCAATCCAACGGTTAGATCTCATCCGATCTGAACCAAAATTTGATGATGTTGATCAGCGGTTAGGATCTGCCTCCCAGTAGCTCGGATCTTCCAGATTTGCAACGGATGGTCCAGATCAACCTAATCTTTGAATGGACAGTCTAGAGCCCTCTGAGCTTGATCCAACGGTTGAATGATCTCTGATTTGGATGAAACCTTCAAATCTTGATCCAAGTGCTTGATTAACCTTAACCCCAGCTCAGATTCACCAGATCAGTGGCGAATGGTCCAGATCAGCCTGATCTTTGAATAGACGATCTAGATCCTCTTGGCTTGATCCAACGGCTGGATTTTCTCCGATTTACCCCTAAACTTTCATATCTCATTATGAAGGTCAGATCTACCTTTCCTCAGCTGAGATCCATCTGATTTTCCCTGGATGATCCAGATCTGCTTATCTTATGAATGGACGGCTCACAGTTCTCCAGAGCTTGATCACCTTGATCTGAGCCTGATTCTGACCAATCTTGACCTCGGTCCATGATCCTTTCAAAGCCTACAAACATAGATTCACAATTAAGTTCCAAAATCTTTCAAATACAATAAGATTTGCAATAAAGCTCAAAATAAAGCTAATCTATAGAACCGAGGGTAAATTCAAGGTTAAGCATGTAAACTAGGGGTTAAACATGGATTTTAGAGTCTAAAATAGTCAACAAAATAGTACTTATCAATCACCCACAATTTGATCGGTTGGGTGACTGAATCTGGGTTTCTTGGTTTTTCTAGAACTTGGTTCAGCCTCAGGTCCGGCTAGTTGGTTTAGTTCACTATTTGATTCAACTATTTGAGTTGGTTCAATTATTGGTTTAATAGTTGATTCAATTGACTCATTAGTTGGTTCAATAGTTAGTTCATTTAAGGGTTCAATTAAAGGTTCAACTGTTTGTTCATTATCTTCTTGATCAGTTTTTGATGAAGTTAGATCTGGATTATCAGATTTTGAGTTGATTTCTTCATCAAATATTAAATTTGTTGTTTCTTCAATTTTCTTAGTTTGTTTATTGTAAACCCTATAGGCTCTACTTGTGGTTAAATATCCTAGGAAGATGCCTGGGGTTGACTTAGACTGGAATTTACCTAGATAGTCCTTGGTGTTTAGGATATGGACTTTGCACCCAAAGACCCTTAGGTAGTGTAGGTTTGGAAGTCTATGGTAGTATAATTCATAGGGTGTTTTATTGTGTCGTTTGTTAATTAGTACCCTATTTTGGATGTAGCAAGCCGTACGAATTGCTTCTGCCCAATATTGATTAGCTAAGTTGAATTCATTGAGCATAGCCCTAGCGGCTTCCTGTAGGGTTCTATTTTTTCTTTCGACTATGTCATTTTGCTGGGGGGTTCTAGGACATGAAAATTCGTGTATATACCCATTTACCTTACAAAATTCCTCGAATCGTTGATTTTCAAACTCTCCCCCGTGGTCACTCCTAAGTCTTTTGATTTTAGTATCGTTTTGATTCTCAATTAACTTACAAAAGTCATTGAATAGGTTTAGGGTTTCATCTTTGGTCTTTAGAAACCTAACCCAGGTAAACCTAGAGTAGTCATCAACTATTACTAAGCAATACCAGTTTTCGCTTAGTGACTTGGGTTCATGTGAATCAAATAGGTCAAGGTGCAGGAGCTTAAGTGTGGTTTGAGTTAGATCAGACTGAATTAGTTTGTGATTAGTCTTGGTTTGTTTACCTTGATTACATGATTTACATATTATGTTTTCATGGTTCTTAATTTTAGGAATACCTTTAATTAGGCCAAGTTGGGTGATTTTTGAAATAATTCTCAGGTTAGTGTGACCTAATCTTCTATGCCAGAGGTTTGATTGTTCTAACTGAGTTAACATGCATTTAGGTACTAGCGGTAGCTTTATAGTGTAAACATTATTTTTCCTAGTGTCCTTAAGCATGATTTCTGAGTCTTGCAAGTTTCTGATCAGGCAATTAGAATTGGTGAAGGTAACTACATAACCAGTATTATACAATTGACTTATGCTAAGCAAGTTAAATTTAAAATCTTCAACCAAAAGAACTTTCTTAATAACAAAGTCAGATTTAAGTTCAATATTACCTGACCCAATCACCTTGAGTGTAGCATTGTTGTCAAATGCCACTGAGCCTAGGATATTGAACTTGAGTTTGGTGAATTTCAATTTATCTCCAGTCATGTGTCTGGAGCACCCACTATCCAACATCCATTGGTCCAAATCTTTATGTTCCTACACATAAAGAGTTTTGTTGATTTGGATCCAATTAGAATCAGGAATAGCCTAAATTGATTTTCACAGCCTAGTCTGTCTCACCCAAATCTAGGGTTATCAATCACGTTAACCTTATAGGTTTTGTGAGACAGGTTTTAGTAGATAAAATTATTTTGTAAAATCATGATTTGTTTTGAAAAAGTTAAATTGATTTTGAAAACAGTTGATTTTGAGTTTATTTAAAAAAAATGTTTGAATCTATAATTAACTGAAAATTTGTGTTAGATTCAAATTTTACAAAGAATAATTTGAATTTGAATTTCAAAAATTGGCTTCCAGGTCTTGGCGATGCACTAGGCCTTCTTTGGCCGTAGCCTTATTGGATCATCAACCCTTTCCTTGACAAAGCCTTTTAATGAAATTTCATTTTCAAAATTATTTTTTGAAAAATTCTGGTCTAACTAGCTTGGGTCTTCGATCGGTAGCTTCGGCTAGTTTCACCAGTCTAAAGAGACCAAGTAGAGTATACTTGACCTTATTAGAATTGGCTTCCCTAACGTACTATCATCTCACCGCCACCCAATACTATGTTGTTCAAATTTCAGTTAAGTTGGTTCCGTCCTTAAACTAACCAGCCCTAAGTCTAAGCATGATAAATTACAGAAAATAAATAAACAAGCAATCATGCAATTTGAAAACAGGAATTGAAATTTATCTAACTATAAATATTGTTTTTAGTTTGGCTCCCCCTGGACTAAAGCCGCGATAATGGTTCGGCAAGATGTGAATCTTATCCTTGCGAATCCAATACAGATTTGATCCAGTTTGTTTGTTCAGACATAGTTTGGGTACCCATGCCTGAATTTTAGGTCTGGACTGGTTCAGTACAGCATAGTATAATCTTTGTCTAGATTTGGTTCTATAGCCTAATCCGGATCGATTTAGAATCGATTTCTGTTTTCCAAGAATCATGTCAAGACCCTTGGAACCAGAAGTGAACCGTTCTAAGGCTGATCTAAGGTCCTTGACTTGAGTTTTCAGGGAGGAGTTCTTTTTCTCAAGTTTTTCAACTTGAGTAGAGGTTCCTACTTGAACCTTCTCAGTCAAGGATCTAGAGTCAGCTCTCTCTTTCAGGAGTTTTACTTCCTATCGGAGAGATTCGACTCAGAGTTTAGCTTTCGCCAAGTCTCGAGAAAGATACGTAATTAATTCATTTAATTGATTTTTAGAAAAATCACTTACAGTTATTTCTCCATCCTCTGAAAATGTAAGTTTGTCGTCATCCGCCTCCGATTCTGACTCGGTCTCGATTTCTTCTGAGGCGTTTAGTGCGAGCAGGTTCGACTGTGGGATCTCTTCTTCTTCCGAGGAGGACTCGTCCCACGTTGCCTGAAGTGCCTTCTTCTTTCTCGTCTTCTTTGTTTCCTTCAGGTTGGGGCATTCAGTCTTGTAGTGGCCCTTCTTCTTGCACTCATAACAGGTCACGTTGGGTTTGTTCTTTTCATTTGAGGGTTCAGCTTGTTCTTCCTTTCTTCGGCTGGCTTTTCTTCTGTTGGTCTGGTTTTTTAGCTCTTTGTAGTAGTCCCGGGCTAGCCGAACCAACTTTGGCTGATTTCCCTCGCTGTCTTCTGAGTCTGAATCTGAATCAGACTTGGGTGCAGGTTGAGGCTTCTTCTTGGTTGTCTTTCCAGCTTTACCTGCAACAAAGGCAATGTCTTTCTCGGCCAGGGTGCAGTTAGTCTGCTCATGTAACTCAAGTTCTGAAAACAGTTCATCTAATTTAATTTTTGAAAGGTCCCTTGAAACCTTGTATGCATCTACCATAGATGCCCACAAGGTGTTTCTCAGGAAAGCGTTAAGAGCGTACCTTATCAGGTCACGGTTTTCTACCTTGTGACCGATTGCGTGTAGTCCGTTCATTAACTCCTGAATTCTGGCGTGGAGCTGAGCTGCTGTTTCGTTGTCGTTCATCTTGATCGTGTACAGCTTGTTCAGGAGGAGATCTCTCTTGCTGATTCGAGTATCTGAAGTTCCTTCGTGCAGCTCGATCAGCTTACCCCACAGCTCCTTTGCACTGTTGAATGGTCTTACCCGATTCAACTCTTCCTTGGTCAGGCCGCATTGAAGTGTCTGGGTTGCTTTTGCATCAGCTTCGATTTTTCTTTTCAGAGCGGTGTCCCACTCAGCGTAAGACTGTGGCACTCCTTCAGCATTCTTTGGAATCTCCAGTCCAGACTGGATGATTATCCACATATCCACCTGAGTTTTCAGGTGGACCTCCATTCTGCTCTTCCAGTAGGAGAAGTCCTCCCCACTGAAGAGCGGCGGTCTTACGGTACTGAAGCCTTCTTGCATGGCCATTTAAGAATTTATCTGAAAATAAGAGTAAAAAGGAAGAAATATCCCAAGACTTGGTCTTGGATTAGTAGTGTGGGAAGAAAAAAAATTTATCGAGGGGTGTTGCACCAACCTCGATTAACGATGAAAATTCAAAAATAATTTAAAAAGAAATCTGAAAAAAAAATCTCAAATTGGTGGTTGCACCAGATTTGAGCTTCCCCGCTCTGATACCACTTGTTGGATCGAGAGAATACGATAGAGGGGGGGTGAATATCGTAAATCATTTTTTGGATAAAACTAAGAGAATAGGCAGCGGAAAATTAGAACACAACGCAAAAACACAAGCGATTTTACTTGGTTCGGAGTCGCGGTCGGCTCCTACTCCAAGGCCTACGGTCGTTGACCGTTTATTGGGGGCAATTCTATATGTGCGCAAAAAGTTTACAGAAAGATTACAGTTGTAGTACAGTAAATTAAAACTTAAGCTCTTTCTTTACCGACGCCCGTTGTAGATTGTACTTCTGAGCAGAGGGTCGTCATCGGCGCTTCAATCTCGAGTTGGGAGGTTTCTAGAACAGAGCGCTTGAGTAGAAGAGCGTATTGGCGTTGGAAAGTTGTGTTGAGAAGCCTTGGGGGTCGAGCCCCTTATATAGTGAGTCTGGGGGCGCCCGTGACGTTGGGGGCGCCCTCCACGTGTCTCATGATCCGGCAACCTCTCGGTCAGCCCTTATCCCTCAAGGATCGGGCTCGAGGTTTGACGGGGGCGCCCGGGTTGACTCTTTCAGCGGGCTTCTCGGCTGGATAAGCTTCTATCGCTTCGTTGGCTTCGACCCAGGGCGCCCTAAGCATCTGGGGCGCCCGGGAGCATGGGGGCGCCTGGGAGCATAAGCTTCCGAAGCGTTTTCTTGCTTAACTTATTTTGCCTTGACCTTGGGGGCGCCCGGGACACTGGGGGCGCCCTGCCCAACGGCTTGCCCCTCTCCATTGGGGTGTTCTGAACTGCAGAAACACATTCCTTCGGTCCTGCATCCAAGGTTAGTCCAAAACAACACAAAGCAATAAAATATTAGGTTTATACAGCCTTAGTTGTCTTGGTTCTGACTTTGGGTCTCCAAAATGGAACCCTAGGTCGAACCGACGCCTACTGTTCCCTCGACGGGGAACGCGTCCTCACTTACTCCTCTCAGGAGAATTTACCTGTCGCCAACCGGCTCCTCCGGTTGGACTTTTGCCCAGCAGTCCTTCGCCAGGTGCCTAGCTGTCCTTCGCCAGGTCTTCGTATCCTGGCATTCCTTCACCAGGTGCCTAGCAGTCCTTCGCTAGGGCTTTGTATCCTGGCAGTCCTTCGCCAGGTGCCTAGCAGTCCTTCGGTAGGGCTTTGTATCTTGGCAGTCCTTCGCTAGGTGCCTAGCAGTCCTTCGCTAGGTCTTCGACTCCTAGCAGCCATTCGCTAGGTACCCAGCAACCCTTCGCTGGGTCCTAGGTTCCGATGCCTAGCAGTCCTTCCCTAGGTGCCTAGCAGTCCTTCGCTAGGACTTCAATCTGCACACTCAAGTAGCATGTTAGATAAACATAACATCTTAACTTTTGAATCCTTTGCCATTTATCAAAATACAAGTTCGACTTGGGTGCTGTCTGCACCAACATAATATGTAGAGAATCCAACAGGGTACAGTCTATAAGGAATATAGGAACCTAAACATGCATAACATATATCGAACAACAGGTTATAAAACTGAATAACAACTAAACAGGCGTAAAATAACGCAACAACAATAAAACCAAGATATAGATGCATGTCAATCATGTGCAACAACTATAGCTCATATAAGTGCATCAAACACAAACAAATAAATAAAAGAAATACGTATGCATATGATGCAATGACATGTGTCACCCCTGACACCAGTCAAGCCGTCAACACATTCCATCTGTGTGACCGAGTGGGTAGGGTTGTGACAACTGTACCACTATAACAACAAATACCACAGAAGGTGTGGTTGAGTGGACAGGATGCTTGGGAGCCTACACTCCAAACCCTGGTACATCGGGAGAGCTACTACAGCTACAATATCCCTCGAAAAACAACGGTGAGGGTGAGCCGCCAACAGCTCTAATATCCCTCTAAAAACAATGGTGTGGGTGTCACTGTTTGGCATAACAGGACAGATGCTCGCACTATAATAACTACCACGACAACAAATGGTTGAGTGAATCGAGAAACAATATGACTAACGACGGGTTAACCAAATATAAGCCCAATAGTCGTTAGTATGCAATGTGCAAGTATGGTGCATGCTATACGATGCACGAACAACCGGAGAAACAACGATGCAATAAAATCCAACGAGTATACGATGCATCAATACAACCAACCAGAAATTGCAATGCAACAATTATGCACCTACACTAATAGGTAAGATATTTCTAATGTCAAATAAACCTATCTGTGTTTAATGGACTTCTAAGTACTCGCGTACAAGCGGTACTTTACAGAACAGAAAACCAACAGAGGACTGTACAGATACGAATCGGGAACACTCGAAGATCAACGAAGAATAAGTATCAACGGCGATGTTAAGACAACAAACGACAAAGAACAAGATCAAGCAACCTACTAGACATAAGATAGTCATGCTTTAAGGTAAACGAAACTACTCGAGTATAAAGGAGAAGTACCCGCCTTTTATGTTGAACGTATCCGAAAGAACCCTGCGACCTTACACACATAAATAATTTAAGGTCCAAAGATCACATCAAGCTCCCATCCTACAAATACAAGAATATAGAACTTTAAACTAAGTACCTACCACTCATGTAATTCCCTTAATTAATCCAAATCAACAACGGAGTTTTCAAATAACACATACTAGCATATAATAGTCAACAACAGAGTTGATTAACTTCTAACAATGATTAATCAACATTATACAAAATCTACCTCTAGTATGTAGGATCGTTTCTGGTACACTAGAGGAGAGGTGAATAGCATTTCGCCGAATTCTTGCTCCTACACGGTTAGTTTGCACAGCGGAAATAATAGTAACACAATAATAAAATCACTAACCAATGCTAACACGGCGATTTTAGTTGGTATCCACCCCGGTCGGGTGACTAATCCAACAATCCGTCGGTGGATCAATCCCCGGATAACCTCCGGCTAGAACGTGTTGCTCCTTGTGGGTGGAGAAACCTCTCCACAATCATCAAACACTTTCCTGAGCACACAAGACTACTACCTTGTCTTAGCCAAGCAAGATTCGTCAAGAAACTCAGCCACCACAGAGTCCTCTTTAAATAGGACTCGAGGCTGATTTCTCGCTACCAGTCGACTACCCCCAGGGCAGTCGACTGGTGCCAGCTAAATTCGACCGTTGACACTCCCAACGTTCGAATTTGCCAGCTCACCAGCCACCTACCAGTCGACTGCCCCCAGGGCAGTGGACTGGTCCCTAGCTGAATCCCTTCCCGAGTACGTTCACACAGCACTCGACCCTCACGACTCGACTGACTCCTCTTCCGCAACCTCGACTGTTGCTTTCGCGCCCTCTTCATCTTCAGCCCTCGTCCCTCGGATACGCACGCAAGCCTCCAGCTTGCCTCCATGCCACCCTTCACGTACGCCTCGAAGTCCGCGCCCATCAGCTCATCGTCCCTGCACTCCATGGTCCCTCAGATGCGCACGTCAGCCTCCAGCTGGCCTCCATGCCATCCTTCACCATACTGAGGCTGTCCAGTTAGATCCATATGCGTAACCTGTACAACCTGCACACTCAACATACGCATATCAAATACAAGGGTAAACCTAACTTAAACTCTTTGCCCAAATATCAAAACCCATGGTCACTCTGGACCATCTTAGGGTCGATTGCTCCAACAATCTCCCCCTTTTTGATGTTTGACAATCCGTTTAAGTTAGGAAAACAACATAGTAGTAAATAGCAAAAACCATGCTAAATGAATGCATATGCAATGCACAACTAGATCCTATCCCAAGGCATCCCACACCTAACCCTTCAAGTTAGGAATTTTACACCTAGCCCTCCAAGCTAGGATTTTCACCACCTAACCCTCCAAGTTAGGATTTTCTACACACCTAGCCCTCCAAGCTAGGATTTTCACCACCTAACCCTCCAAGTTAGTATTTTCCAACACCTAGCCCTCCAAGCTAGGACTTTTACCACCTAACCCTCCAAGTTAGGATTTTCCCACACCTAGCCCTCCAAGCTAGGATTTTCACCACCTAACCCTCTAAGTTAGGATTTTCCAACACCTAGCCCTCCAAGCTAGGACTTTTACCACCTAACCCTCCAAGTTAGGATTTTCCAACACCTAGCCCTCCAAGCTAGGACTTTTCCCACCTAACCCTCCAAGTTAGGATTTTCTACCAAACCGGGCTTTTTAAAGCTTCTCCCAAGCTCCCCGTTACACTGGACTTACAAAGGCTTTTTAAGAACCTCTCCAAGGTTCCCCTTACGCCACGAAAGGAGCAGCCATGCTCCCCCTCAAACTTAGCTCCCCCTAAACCTAGGGTTTCTTTCTAGCACAGGTATTGGTTTCCCACTTAAACACAATATTTCTCCCCCTTTGCCATACATCAAAAAGAACCCAATAATTACCCAATTATTAGTTCTTTAAATTCCCAATGACCCTAAACACAGTGTACTAGACCCCCATACACTTGTTCCTTGTCATTTGGACCCCAAACCAGCTGCTGATACCCAGATCAGCCTCTGGCAGTCGACTGGCAACAGTGTCAGTCGACTGATATGCCTAAAATCTGATTTTCTGGCCGAATTTCAAAAACGCGCCAGAAATTCCACAATTTTCCAAAAATTTCCAAACTTCGTGGACAACTTTGTGGAACCTATACCTACTTGGGAAAAATACATCTACCCATGTATCAATCATCATTCCCAAGTTTGACACAAAACCCAAAAATTTCAAAATGAAAATCAAGGCAACTAGGAGGCAACCTCCCCCCTTTACCCATGCCTTCTCCCATTTTTCATTTTTCTTAGGTTAAGTTTGTTAGTGATATGAGAAAAGTGTCCTAAGGCAATCGCCTTATGATTGTAATCATTTATTTTAATAAATGAATATTCACTATTTGGGTATACATGTTTATGTATTTGATTGAGATCTTAAACTCATTTACTGAATGTCCGCAATACAAGTCACAACATGAGAGAATTTGTGATGAATTCACAACTAGTGATTATCTCTACATGTACAATTGTGAAGTATTGAAATTGTCGCTAGTCGATGAATTGATAAAAACAGACACAATCAATTCTGTTGAGACAAGCATGGGTTATTCTCTAATCAGCTGATTCTTACTGGCTGGTGACATTGGGATGTCCGGAGATAAACATGAATGCTAGTTAAGGGAACTAGTTCATTGGAGTGACTGGCTGTAAAACTTCATATGGTAGTCTACATATAGACATATCAGTGAAGTTCTTACTGCAGCTTAAGTGCGATGTTCCTTTGACTTGCGGTGTTCAAGTCATCTTAGTCATGGAGACTTATACTTTGACATCTTAAGCAAGCATCTCCAAGGAGGTGTGGACCCAGGATGATTGGGTATAAGCCAAAGTGCCCGAAGATGTTTGAACAGCCTACAAAGGATTCACCACTCCTTGCGAGGAGATGTATACCCAGGGCATATCGTCGAATTGTTACTCGAAGCCTCTGGCCAGAGCATGACATGTTCAGAGTATGAATCTCTTAGATACATGAGAGTAATTAGAATCCATAGGACGAGAAAACGTTACTTGGGCTAGGTGTGACATAGTCAGCCTAGTGGGGACTGACACATATAGACCATGTCCTAAACCAAGTGGGTATAAGATGGTGAAGGGAATGGGGCACGATTCATTATAGCTGCTGAAGGGTTTCAGAATTGTTTCTGAGGTCAACCGTTGATCTTTCGATTAATTGGGGATCATGATATACTACTAGGTGCCACTCATGATCATTCTATAATTGGTTAATTATAGACGGCCAACATAAATCGAAAGCCTATTTAGTCACACGCACTACGAGTAATCCGAGGGATTTAAAACGAGTTAAAAATTGGATTTTCCAATCAAGAGAGATTAGGTTTGGTTGATCCAAACGATAAGTCGAATCTGAATTTTTCAGAGACGCATCGGAAGCATAAAATGGCTAAGTCTTTTGAAGACTTAGTGGATGAATTAAATGAGTTTAATTCATTGTGGCGTGACCTGGATAGGCCGGCCAAAGAGGGTCCCCACCCTCTTTGCTTGGTTGGCCACAATAAAGGAAGGGAACCAAATTGTTTGGTTCAATTTATAAAATAAATCAAGTATGGTTTGTTTTATAAAATTATGGATGATAAAGAAATTTATATAAAGAAATTTATATAAAGAAATTTATATAAAATTTATTTTTCATGGAAATTAAAATGAACCATGGATTGGTTTATTTTATTTTATAAAATCAATCATGGATTGATTTACCATGATAAAGAAATTTATATAAAATTTATTTTTCATGGAAATTAAAATGAACCATGAATTGGTTTATTTTATTTTATAAAATCAATCATGGATTGATTTACCATGATAAAGAAATTTATATAAAGAAATTTATATGAAGAAATTTATATGATAAATTTCTTATGAAAATTTATTCCATAAGAAAAAGTGACTTGGTTGATTTTTATCATGAATTAAAATATGATTTTAACCATGATATAAAATCAAGACTTGGCATGATGGAATAAGTCATAGAAAATTTATATGATAAATTTCTTATGAAAAATTATTTCATAAGAAAAAGGAGACTTGGCGGTTGAGAGGCCACTATATAAAGGACCCAAGGCAAGGCTTGGAATTAATTCGAAATAATCCAAGTATTCTTGCTTGGGCTCTCTCCCTCTCCTCCCTTCTTCCTCTTGGCCGGCCACAAGCCTCTCCCCCTTTTTTTTGCCGTGAGCACAAGGAGAAGCACCGAGGCGACGAAGTTCTTCCGTTGGGACGATCTTCCATAAATTTATATCATGATTACTTCTCTCTTGGTTTTTGTCGCGTTCTCGGAGAATCTAGTAGTTCTCGAGAACACAAAACTCGTGGCTTTGTGAAGTCATCCCGAAGATACTCGGCGTGGACGCAAATAGAGGCGGAGCTTCCGAGGGACGCTTACGATTGGATCTCGTCCCTTTCTTTGAGTTACGCGAGGTAACAAGTAAATTAGTTTACGTTTCTGCAAAATTTTAAATATATGATCATGTCTACACAACATAAGGTTGCATGCTTAGATGTGTGGTTAAATAATTTGAGAAATTATTTATGCTAAACCTTCCGCTGCACGTAATTAATTTTAAAATTACGAACCGGCATCCATGTCAACATGCACCCGGTCCCAACAAAGTTCTACCCAACATAGCCCCATAGACTCAAATTAGGTTCTACCCAACCTAACTTCCAAGTTCTTCCCCCTTGGACACTTTCAAAGGCTTGCCCCAAGCAACCTTTCCCTAGGTGCCAAAAAGAACTCGACAAAACCTTAAACACTCAAAGGGTTTGCAAGCACACTTGCTAGGATGTACCCTATCCTAGAAAAATGTCATTTGATTAAGATTATCAAATGTGCTTGACTTTGGTACAATTCCTAATTTCCTCAAAAGGTTGACATTTCGTATCAATTTGCAAATGTATCTCTAATTCCATGTGTTTGCCAAAGTTAATCATCATAATTCGACACATGAAATTGTCCTCAATTCATTTCTTTATCCATATCCTTAATATGATGAAAGTTTCCCCCTTTTTATCTCTAAATCCTAGAGACACATGAGAAACTTATCAAACTTCCTTGAATTTTCCATATGGTCTCATTTCATATAATCACCATTAGCCCATGAGGCACACCTTTACTCAACCAGTATCATCAAGGATTTTAATTTAGATATCATATTCTATCATCCAATAGCCATTTTCTTATTTCAGCCTACAGACCAGTCGACTGCCCCTGTGGCAGTTGACTCCCAAAACTCACAGAATGTTTCTGGGATCTTACCAGTCGACTGCCCCCAGGGCAGTCGACTGATACCTGATTTTCAGGTTTTTCAGCCCAATTTCAGCAATGCCTAGATAATTCTACAAATCTCTAAAAATTATGAAATTTTGTGGGGAGATTTGTGGGGCCAATGTCTACTTGGGAAAAATACATTTCCAACCAAATATACTCCGGATCCCAAGATTGGCACGAAACTCAACTTATCCTAAAGTGTATCATTGAAACTCATCCCAAAAGTCTCAATTGTGACTTCTCCTTGATGTATTCTCTTATACTTGATCATAGCTCATTTCTAGCACTGAATTGCATGGTGTTCACTCATTAAAACTTAATTTTCTCAGATATATCCTATTTTCACCTTTTCCTCCCTAATTCTCCTTTTAATGTGCTATTTTCTAGAATTAGGACTTACCCAAGTCTTTCAATCCTTTTGGCACATTTCAACCTAATTTTCTAGGGGAGAAACTCTTGAGATCCATTCACCATGGACCCCATAAGCTCCTAGAGCTCCCCCTAGAGCTCTGAACCCTAGCCACCTCCCTAGGTGACTCAATCCACACTAAGCCACACCGGTGTGCCCCCGGTGACTCTTGGCCCACAAAGTGAACCTTCTTAACCTTGGACACATTGTCCTTGGTTAAGTCACTCTTTTATCCTTGGATGGCATCCCCTTGCCATCCTTAGACTTTCCCTCCTTACTAAGATTGTATGCTTTCTCAGCATACTTCTTTCCATTGCCCTTAGAGGTCTTGGATTGATATCCCAAACCCGACCTATCATAGTTGGGTTTTATGCTACCCAACACCATGTCTAGACCTTTAGATCCAATCTTGAATCTTTCTAAGGTCTTCTCTAAAGTATCAAGTCTTGCCCTTAAGGCTTGATTTTCCCTTTTTAGCCCTCTAACCTTGGATTTCATATGTCCACTTTGGACATTCCTAGACCTATCCATTTTCTTAGGCATTTGTCTCCCCTTCTTGGGGTCAATGCCTTGATCCTTAGGTACCCAAGTCTTAGGTCTATCATGATGCATGCTTTTCTTAGGGTTATGATCTACCTTGTTACCCTTAGTCCTATCATTGTACTTAAAACCATGATTATGCACAAATAAACAATTCTCATGAGTTCTAGCATATATGGGTGGGTAATTAACATGATTCTTGAAATGTAAAGAAGAACTTGAAATCGAATTTCTTTTTAAACTAGGGTTAGAGGGTATCTCCCTTACCCTTGTAGTCCTTCCTTGTTGTGAGCTTCTTCTCTTTCTTCTTTCTTCTTTTTCCCATTTTCTTAGATTTTTCATCTTCTTTAGCTCACCTTTTCTAGGGCATTTAGTGTGATAATGCCCTAGTTCTCCACATGTGAAGCATCGAATCTTCTTCCTTTTAGCTTGAGCTTCACCAATTCTACAACACACATTAGCTTTAAAGGAATTTACAATTGGTTTAGGGTGTACCTCCTTTTTCTTACCTAGTGGGCACTTATCCTTGTAGTGCCCCTTTTCATTGCACCCAAAGCATACAATGTGGTCTTTAGTCCTTGCTTTGGTGGAGGTTGAGACTTGGTTGACTTCCTCTTCACCCTTGGATGAAGTGGAGACTTCCTCTTGATCATGTGTAGGTGAGGGTCTCTCCTCCCCCTCAATCCTTGAGGTGGTGACCTCCTCCTCTTCTCTAGATGAGGTGGATGACCTCTCACTTTCTTCTTCACTTAAGGATGTGGACACTTCTTCCTCCTCTTGAGCTATTGAGCTCACTTCCTCGGGTTCATCTACTCCTTGAGTTTGTGTAGGGTTCTTGTGATATTCCACCAACTTGGTCCATAATTCGTGTGCATTTTTATAATTCCCTACAATACTCAAAACATTGTTAGACAAAACATCAATTAATACATCTATTACCTTCTTATTTGCACTAGAGTAGTCTTGTTGCTCTTGAGTCCAATATCTAGGACGAAGCTTCTTTCCATGCTTGTCCTTTGGAACTTCGAATGGCTCTTCTAGCATGACCATGCACTCGCACTCCATGCTAAGCCAATTCTTCATCCTCGCCTGCCAATAGTCGAAATCCCCATTGTCGTAGGGCGGTGGGGTGTAGATGTTGTCCCCCAAGTTATCTTCCATTGTTTCTTCTCCTCTAGCGTGTGCTCCCTCGGTGGTTAGTCCGATCAAGAGCAGTCCTTGCTCTGATACCAATTGTAGGATCGTTTCCGGTACGCTAGAGGGGGGGTGAATAGCGTTTCGCCGAATTCTTGCTCCTACACAATTAGTTTGCACAGCGGAAATAATAGTAACACAATAAGAAAATCACTAACCAATGCTAACACGGCGATTTTAGTTGGTATCCACCCCGGTCGGGTGACTAATCCAACAATCCGTCGGTGGATCAATCCCCGGATAACCTCCGGCTAGAACGTGTTGCTCCTTGTGGGTGGAGAAAACTCTCCACAATCATCAAACACTTTCCTGAGCACACAAGACTACTATCTTGCCTTAGCCAAGCAAGATTCGTCAAGAAACTCAGCCACCACGAAGTCCTCTTTAAATAGGACTCGGGGCTGATTTCTCGCTACCAGTCGACTGCCCCCAGGGCAGTCGACTAGTGCCAGCTAAATTCAACCGTTGACACTCCCAACGTTCGAATTTGTCAGCTCACCAGCCACCTACCAGTCGACTGCCCCCAGGGCAGTCGACTGGTCCCTAGCTGAATCCCTTCCCGAGTACATTCACACAGCACTCGACCCTCACGACTCGACTGACTCCTCTTCCGCAGCCTCGACTGTTGCTTTCGCGCACTCTTCATCTTCGGCCCTCGTCCCTCAGATGCGCACGCAAGCTTCCAGCTTGCCTCCATGCCACCCTTCACGTATGCCTCGAATTCCGCGCCCATCAGCTCATCGTCCCTGCACTCCATGGTCCCTCAGATGCGCACGCCAGCCTCCAGCTGGCCTCCATGCCATCCTTCACCGTATTGAGGCCGTCCAGTCAGGTCCATATGCGTAACCTGTACAACCTGCACACTCAACATACGCATATCAAATACAAGGGTAAACCTAACTTAATCCCTTTGCCCAAACATCAAAACCCATGGTCACTCTGGACCATCTTAGGGCTGATTGCTCCAACATAGTACCTATGTTAGCTTCATTGCTACTGATTTAATTCCCCCATAAATCTTTCCTTCCTAACGGATTGTAACAGGAACTAAAACAAATAGCACTAATAAGGTAGAATTTGTTACCCTTGGCTTTCTTCATCAGTAGCTCGTGGCTTTGGTAGGTAGCGACTGGATCGACACTGTTGAAGAGTGTCAATAGAGAAGATTCCAACAACTATGGCTCGGGGAAAACACAAGAGCGACGGTACACAATGATGGAGCGAGGCAAAGCCAACAGTTGGGAACAAAAATCAGAGGATCTCACTGTAGCTATTACGCTGCCACTCCTCCTTCAAACACAGGAAACAAGCCCTGTTAAACCCAGGAACAACCACCAAATCTCTTGTAAACGTTTGGAAGAACATCAAGTGTAAGATGGAATTCGGTCTCACCTTTTCTTCGCTGAAATGTTCCAATCTCCGACACAGATTTGGTTGAGGGCTCTCCGAGGTGGATCCCCGGAGTCGCCTCGCTCGCGTGAGGAGGGAACCACACGGCTAGGGTTTTGGCGAAGAGAAGATGGCTGCGGCTAGTTTTGCGTGGAGCGAAACCACCTTTGGGAAAGAAATCAGCGATGAAATCAGGAAGAAGGACGGCGTCGACGACGGCTTCGCAAGGAGGAAAAGGGCTAGCGATCTCGTTTGCCTATGATCGAGTGATCATGAGAGAAGGGCGACACCCGATCAGAACTCGGAGAGGGGAGATCGCCCGTGGATGAGGAGCAGGAGGAGGAAGAAGAATCACAACGAGGGGAGGAATCACCCGTCTGCAGTTTCGCGAAGAGGGGAGTCGGACGAAGGGCGTCGAGCGTCGGGCGGTTATACGAAGAGAGGAAGAGGAAACGAACTGGGAGGAAGGTTTTAGGGTTTATAACTTAAATTTTGGCTTTTTACAATTAAACCCTCCAAGTTCAAAAAATTATAACTAAGCCCTTATATTTCGAATTTTTCCTTCTAGCCCCCCTAAAACTCGATATTTTACATTCTCCCCCACTAACAAAAATTTGGTCCCCAAATTTAGCCAGTAATCACAACATGTACTAGTCAACCACAACAGGTACTAGTCAACGGCAACCGGTATCAACAACCCAGATATAGTATAAATATGGAATAAAAACCCACCATACGCACCTCAAGTAAATAGATGAGGGTAGCGAGCTCTGATCGTATCCTCGAGCTCCCAAGTAGCTTCCTCATCAGAGTGATGTTGTCAACCAACTTTGACCAACCAAACTGTCATGTTCCTCAACCGATGCTCTTTGTGGTCCAGAATCTGCATATGTACCTCCTCGTAAGTCGCGTCTGGCTGAAGTGTGACCGGCACCTCCGATAACACATGTGTAGGATCTGGTACATATTTCCTCAGCATGGAAACATGAAACACATCATGAACTCCAGCCAAAGACGGAGGTAACGCCAGACGATAAGCGACTGCTCCAATCCGCTCCCGAATCTGAAATGGTCCAATGTAGCGCGGAGCTAGCTTACTTCGCAAACCAAACCTCTTCACCCCTTTCGTGGGTGATACCCGTAAGAACATGTGATCACTCACAAAGAACTCCAAGGACCTATGTCTCCAATCTAGATAACTCTTCTGGCGATCCTGAGCCTCTGATAGTCTGTGTCTGATAGTACGGACTAGCTCTGCATCTCGCTGGATACTCATCGGATTACCATATAATTTGATGATCTCTCAACAGTACAACTCTGTCAATCTATCCAGTAGATATGTTCTCCACATCACTATGAAATGTGCAGACTTGGTTAATCGGTCAATGATCACCCAAATCGCGTTGTGTCCTCGTTGGGTCCTCGATAAACTCAAAATGAAGTCTATCGTGATAAACTCCTGTTTCCACTCGGGAATAGGGATCTTATGAAGTAGCTCAACAAGTCTCTGATGCTCAACCTTCACCATAATCGTCGCAGATGGACAACAAGCTCAAGGTAACAGACAACATCCTATATTAACAGAGCATCATATAGTTCTTTATGTCTCAAAAGCTGGAGCAAGTAGTGAAAGGATAGGTGCATATGAATTTGGGTTCAGCTAATTACTGCCACTATGTGAAAGCTAAACAAAAATCACACTAGATGATAAAGGAAGACACTGAGTCAAGATGTTTCAAAAATAACATCCCTAGGTATGTTTGTTAAAGTTGCTATGGCTGCGAGTAGCAAAATTCTGAAGAATCATATGACTTCTGAATATCCTATGTGGGAAGGGAGGGAGAGGCATACGAGTAATGAAAATGCCGGTGGAACTCGCCATTCGTTATGTTCCTTGGGGAAACAAGATGAAGGAAACAAACAACTGGAAAATGTTTTCCTAATCGAATAAATTTCACAATTCACGATGTTCAACACTTATAGAGGTTGAAAATGCTCATAGCTACTGTTCTCTAGATCTGAGAGTATAATACTGTCAAATTTAAGAATGCTAAACTCTTCTTCCATACAGAGAGCACATGACTGTTATTACAAGGACATATCCTGTCATCCTCCACTATTAGAAACTAAACAGACCAATCTAATGTTTATGCTATGATAAACGGCTTCTCTGCCTTCTCTTTATGATTCTTTGACTTTTCTTCCTTTAGGAGTTTCATCACATTATAAGAATTGTCAACTCTAGCCCACGGATAGGCATTCAACATTCACAAGGAGAAATAGTCAAAGATACGAAGATTAGTTGCCAACGAACTTAAGGGAAGATACAAGAAATCCAACACATTACCCAACATTTCATTAATAACTTTCTCACAGTCTATGGTACCATCTTATTATAATAACTAAAGGAGTTTGGCTAATATCTAGATGAGATACGAAACTCAAAACCAAGTTACAACAAAAGCATATGGAGAGGATTTCTATTAATAAAGACGGAGCACCACCCTAATAAGGCTAGAATTTTACTAACAAAAGACCAACTTAAGGAGCTAAAAAAATATATATTTCTATAAAGATAACTAACCACCCATCATCCTGATACTAATGAAAATAACACCTACTGAACAATTTACTCACCCAGTATGTAGTTATATTTATAGTCTCCAAGCAACACCACAACAAGAATTGGACTCTAAAGGACAATTATATGTCCAACATAGATGAAATCCATTCCTACTTTACAAGGAACATTAGCAGTAAGTTTTTTTTTTTTACTTCATAATCCTTTCAAGGGTAATATCCATCGAATCAATTGCATTGGCCTGCCTCTTGGCTTTGCTTCAACATGCATAGAACAAAGTTTAACCCATGCTTGATGGTCCACCACATTGCTACCACTTGAAACCTATTAGCAACTCACATGACCTTGTCTGTCTCACATTGTAATGGATTATGGTTTTTACTACAACTCTCCTGATTGATTAATGTGGTATTAATAGGTAAAACCAATCCATTCAATTTGAACTAATCCAACACTTAAGTTTGTTATATTCAATCCAAACCAAGACCAATGTACTCTTGAGACTCACCTAAGTGTAATCCTACCCTACGATCTTAATTCCATACCCTATTTAGCCCACTCTGAGTTTTCAAAAAAAAAAAAACTTCATTTTCAAAGGATACAAATAGCAGTTTTAAAATTCTATAAAACGTGACCCATTTTTTTGAGATTTTAAATGTGCCATTAAGAATAATATCCCCAATGGAGCAGAAATGCATTTGCCATGGGACTGAGTATTGATCACCTTTGCATTCTGACTAAGAGAATCCTGGCAGTGTCCATTTTGCCCACGGATGCCTCGTTTGTATCCCAAGCACTTGATATATATAGGAAACTCCACCGAGTTGCAATGAAAATTATTGTAAGGGGCACTAACCCCTTTGAGGAATCAAGGCCAATGTTATAGGGTAGAGATATTGTCAAAATTAAATTGATACGAAGTCCACCAAACTAGAAAAGACAATAAAAATGATGTGGAGGTTGCCAAGGACCTTTACACTAACCTAGCACAGAACTCCTAGCCAATAATAATATATATATAATTTGTGACTCCACAACTTAAGCCTTTGGCCCAGGTGCAAGATTCAATAAAGAATAGAATTAAGTAACCAAGATGAAGAAGGTCCTTGCCTCATCCTCCCTTCTGCATGAAAACCAATTGCTTTCCTTGGTATTTGCTGAGATGCATGGCTTCCTTTTATGATCCCTAAAGTACATTGAGAAGGAAAATATAGGAGGGTCACAACTTCCTTTACTATGCTTGGAATAACATTGTCCAATGCTTTTGCGAAGTCTAACTTGATCATCATCATTTCCTGTTTTTAGCACACCAACTAAGAGTCCACGAAGTACTCATGGAATAGTCCACTTAACTACCCTGACCCTTGATGAAATTAATCAAATTGTAAGATTTCAAGAGCTATAAGTCAATAATTGAATGTTGAAGAGGCGCTTTCTAGCTAGCTTTGAGATGAGGGCCAAGTAAAATGCATTCAGACAACCATCATCACCTCTAAAACACACGAAATAACCTTATAACATCAACTCAAGACTGATGACTCATTTGGTCTAGTGATTTTGTACTTATCTAAACCTTTGAGGACTCAAGGACTTCTTGTTATAGGAAAAGAGTCATGTGACCAAGGCTTTTTTTTTTGGTTTTACTTGAGGCCATATTTGGGGCAGATACCATTATGCTTCTCTCAACGTTGATTTTCCCGGATTGTGGAATTACTGCTGCTACTGTTCCTAGCACATGGTTAAATTAAGGACTCAGGACACTCAAGTGAGTTCTTTGTTTTTCTTTTTAAGCAAGTGATTAGTTATTTAATGATAGATTGGTATAAGTACGCAGCCCATTAAGTTTCGGACTAATCCGGATAGCATACCACATTTTCAATAACAACCAAGCCTGCCACTAGATGGGTAAACCAGATTTTCTACCTGTTTTCCTTCTGTTTTAACTACCAGACAATTTCCATTCTTCAAAAGAGTTAAGGCTTGATGTCCCATTTTAAAGAATGGCTATTCATGCTAGAACTAACATGTTTATTAGGAAAAAAAAATCTATCTACAAGATATGCGGAATGTCTTTATTGGTGGATTTGTAACTGTTTTATGATTCCTTGTTTGTGTTATTAATTTAAGTATTTGAAGCTTACTTTTAGCCATGTTTATGTTTTAGTATGGATACATCAGATATACCAAGGACAATATTTTTTTTATTAGGAAATAGTTTTAAATGATGACCCTCCTTCCAATCCTTGTTCATATTGCATGAAAATAAACATCTACTTAAATATCATCCGTGTACATCTGTTCGCTTGAAAATGAGACTTCACAGCTCAAAGATAAAAGATCTCCCCATTATTCACTAGTATGAGAACAATATACATGTCCAAAGACTACCTAGTAGGCGGGTATAGGTAAAACTATGTCATCCAACTTAGCTAGCATAGGCCTATAAATAAAATAATGTATACAATGGATAGGAGAATCATCAAAAATATACCTTACTTACTCATCGCCGGGAGAAGTTCATCGCTGCCAAGTCCCAAAACACAACCATACCAAACTATGTCAAGAAAATGACTCCACGAAAATACAACCAAATCCGTAAAATACCGCTAGACCTCGTAAAACAAAACAGTTTCGTCAACCCTCAAGAAAAAGAATCCGCAAAAATAAACAAATCTGTAACATACAGATTGACCTCGTAAAACAACTTCATAAACCCACAGACACCAAAACATCGCAAAACCTGGCTCTGATACCAAAAATTGTCACGCCCCAGAGGCACATGCTTGCTCGAAAATCGGGCAGCATCTCCCCTATACGGCAGACAATATGGGGCAATTATAAAAAATATATCACCAATATAGCTCAGCCACAAGCGGTTGGCATCACAATAATAAGAAGTTAACACATCCACGCAGTTTATATCGAAACAAAATAATAATAGGTGGCTCAGTCACCTTAAACATAAAAGAAAATCACAACCAACGAGAACTCAAAAGTCTCTGTCATAATAATAACAAAACCAGCCCGATAACTGATAAACAAATGAAATGCGGAAAACTAATACAATACCAAAATAGAAACCGCTAAACCAAACCAACAAGGTGGGACTGAGGGACTGGCAACTGGATCATCTTCTGGCTCCAAGCAAAACATTTACCTGCTACCTGAAACAAAAATAGGTGGTAGCGGTGGTGAGTCCGAGCGGACTCTGCGGGTATATGAGTAGACAATAAGCATGGCATAACAACAAGGTATAATATGTAGAGAATCCAACAGGGTACAGTCCATAAGGAATATAGGAACCTAAACATGCATAACATATATCGAACAACAGATTATAAAACTGAATAACAATTAAACAGGTGTAAAATAACGCAACAACAATAAAACCAAGATATAGATGCATGTCAATCATGTGCAACAACTATAGCTCATATAAGTGCATCAAACACAAACAAATGCATAAAAGAAATGCGTATGCATATGATGCAATGACATGTGTTACCCATGACGCCAGTCAAGCCGTCAACACATCCCATCTGTGTGACCGAGTGGGTAGGGCTGTGATAACTGTACCACTCCAACAACAAATACCACAGAAGATGTGGTTGAGTGGACAGGATGTTGGGGAGCCTACACTCCAAACCCCGGTACATCGGGGGAGCTACTACAGCTACAATATCCCTCGAAAAACAACGGTGAGGGTGAGCCACCAACAGCTCTAATATCCCTCTAAAAACAACGGTGAGGGTGTCACTGTTTGGCATAACAGGACAGATGCTCGCACTCTAATAACTACCACGACAACAAGTGGTTGAGTGAATCGAGCAACAATATGACTAACGACGGCTTAACCAAATGTAAGCCCAACAGTCGTTAGTATGCAACGTGCAAGTATGGTGCATGCTATACGATGCACGAACAATCGGAGAAACAACGATGCAATAAAATCCAACGAGTATACGATGCATCAATACAACCAATCAGAAATCGCAAAGCAACGATTATGCACCTATACTAATAGGTAGGATATTTCTAATGTCAAATAAACCTATCTGTGTTTAATGGACTTCTAAGTACTCGCGTACAAGCGGTACTTTGTAGAACAGAAAACCAATAGAGGACTGTACAGATACGAATCGGGAACACTCGAAGATCAACGAAGAATAAGTATCAACGGCAATGTTAAGACAACAAACGACAAAGAACAAGATCAAGCAACCTACTAGACATAAGATAGTCATGCTTTAAGGTAAAGGAAACTACTCGAGTACAAAGGAGAAGTACCCGCCTTTTATGTAGAACATATCCGAAAGAACCCCGCGACCTTACACACGTAAATAATTCAAGGTCCAAAGATCACATCGAGCTCCCATCCTACAAATACAAGAATATAGAACTTTAAACTAAGTACCTACCACCCATGTAATTCCCTTAATTAATCCAAATCAACAACGGAGTTTTCAAATAACACATACTAGCATATGATAGTCAACAACAGAGTTGATTAACTTCTAACAATGATTAATCAACATTATACAAAATCTACCTCTAGTACCTATGTTAGCTTCATTGCTACTGATTTAATTCCACCATAAATCTTTCCTTCCAAACGGATTGTAACAGGAACTAAAACAAATAGCACTAATAAGGTAGAATTTGTTACCCTTGGCTTTCTTCATCAGTAGCTCGTGGCTTTGGTAGGTAGCGACTGGATTGACACTGTTGAAGAGTGTCAATAGAGAAGATTCCAACAACTATGGCTCGGGGAAAACACAAGAGCGACGGTATACAACGATGGATCGAGGCAAAGCCAACAGTTGGGAACAAAAATCAGAGGATCTCACTGTAGCTATTAGCGCTGCCACTCCTCCTTCAAACACAAGAAACAAGCCCTGTTAAACCCTGGGAACAACCACCAAATCTCTTGTAAACGTTTGGAAGAACATCAAGTGTAAGATGGAATTCGGTCTCACCTTTTCTTCACTTAAATGTTCCAATCTCCGACACAGATTTGGTTGAGGGCTCTCCGAGGTGGATCCCCGGAGTCGCCTCGCTCGTGTGAGGAGGGAACCGCACGGCTAGGGTTTTGGCGAAGAGAAGATGGCTGCGGCTAGTTTTGCGTGGAGCGAAACCACCTATGGGAAAGAAATCAGCGATGAAATCAGGAAGAAGGACGGCGTCGACGATGGCTTCGCGAGGAGGAAAAGGGCTAGCGATCTCGTTTGCCTATGATGGAGTGATCGTGAGAGAAGGGCGACACTCGATCAGAACTCGGAGAGGGGAGATCGCCCGTGGATGAGGAGCAGGAGGAGGAAGAAAAATCACAACGAGGGGAGGAATCACCCGTCTGCAGTTTCGCGAAGAGGGGAGTCGGACGAAGGGCGTCGGGCGTCGGGCGTCGGGCTGTTATACGAAGAGAGGAAGAGGAAACGAACTAGGAGGAAGGTTTTAGGGTTTATAACTTAAATTTTGGCTTTTTACAATTAAACCCTCCAAGTTCAAAAAATTACAACTAAGCCCTTATATTTCGAATTTTTCCTTCTAGCCCCCCTAAAAATCGGTATTTAACACATACAATCCAAAAAATCCAAAACATTTCTTGACAACTAACTATCCCCCCGCCTCCCGTAGCACCTTCCTGATTACACCCTCTAAAAAAATCCAAAACATCAAATTTCAAAAAATAAGTAGAGGACAAACCACCAAATCTGTAAGTCATACCAAAGCCCTAACCACGATATGAGCATCACGAAAAGGAAAAGACAAATCAAGAGGAAAAGGCAAAATGAGAGGGGAAAATAGCGCGAGAAGGATCACATGGTGGGCACGCTAGTGGAGATCTCGGGCCAAAAGAGGTGGACGAGGGAGTTGAGTTTGTCGAGGGCGTGAAGCTTCAGCGCCGGCTGCGGCTTGTGGAGCATCGCAATAAGGCCGCTCGCGGAGTTCACCACTGCCATCTCCGGTCCTTCCGATCGCTAATCGCCGCCGGAACGCTGGTGCAGTCGTAGATCGCAAGGGAAGAGAGGAATAGCTTTTACTTAGAGAGTCGACAACCTAGCGAGAAGACAAAGTCTGTTGATCTGCTTGTACATATAAAGAAACATTAAACACTCTTAAATAAATAATTAAATACAATAATATTCAGAAAAAGGGTTCAAGGAACAAGAGGAGGAAGAAGAAGGGGCGTGGTGCCGACTAGTTCGTGTGAGGAGAAGTTTGGGGTGTCTTGTTTGTGTGCGGCGAAGAGGAAGAAGAAGAAGAACGAGAAGAAGGAAAAGATGGCAAGGAAGTTTGAGGTGTGTTAGGGTTCGGCGTTGTCGCTCGCGGCGAAGAGGAAGAGGAAGAAGAAGAAGAACGAGAAGAAGGAAAAGATGGCAAGGAAGTTTTAAGGTCAGCGACTGCGGCGAATGCAGAGAATGAACTAAGCGGGCATTTTCGTTCTCATTGTTGCGCGGCGACTGAAGAGAACAACTAAAGCTGGCGTTTTCGTTTTCGCGCTCGCTCGCTGTTGTGTATTACCACGTAAGCAACACCAATAGACAATGGTTATTTAAAAATTGTTGTCGTAACCAACCCAATAGACAACGGTTTTTAAAAAACCGTTGTCTTTAACATACATAAGACAACGATTTTTTAACAACCGTTGTCTTTTTTCGCAAAAATTTTTTCAACATCAACAGTTTTTGAAAAACCGTTGTTAAATAAAAAAAGACAACGATTTTTCAAAAAACCGTTGTCTATTGGGTGTTGTTGAATCCAAAAATTCTTGTAGTGCCTTGGCTACCAACATCCTCTTTGACTTAATTCTTCCATTGGATCATCAAGCATTTATGATCAAATGAAATTGTGTAATAGAATACGAGCCATTATGATTTGGTTTTGTGCTTTCAACTGGTAGAAGAATGGACTTCCAAGGATATATAACTCATTTCTTTTTAGCAAACCAAACGCTCTTGCAATAACATTGTGAGCCTGAGAGTGCCTCCAATTAAATAATTCCTTATAATTCTGTGGTCCGACTGTGCGGTTACCCCAAGCATCCCTATGATATCTTACTCGCCCGTATAGAGTCAAAAATCCCTCAACATTTGTGTATCCATTGTCACATAAATAATAACACCCTGCATTAATAGTTAAATATTACGTTTGCACTATTTAAGAAATCATTTTAAAGATAGTTTTATGCTAATTCAACCAAAAATTATATACAAGTAGTTACAACACCTCCTGGAACTTTTAATGAATCACTATGAATCAATGCATCTCTCAGAACTCTAGCATTTGCCGTGGATCCCTCCCACCCAGTAAGCACGTAAATAAAATTCATATTGCGATCGCAAACCCCTAAAACATTAACCGCAATAGTACATTTTCTTGTTCTATATTTCACCTTATCTCGGATTAGAAGAGGATATATTCCATTCAACGTACATTCCTGAAATAAATTATAATGCAAATACTAATGTTATGTTAATATCGTTATATTAATGATACATTCAACAATAAAAACTCATAGTTTTACATTAATTAAAAAAAGGATGAACCATTTCCAACTTTCATTGGTGCAACTATCATCCATAGGCCCAGACTTCACTAGCAGTGCTGGATGTAATTTCAGAATTGATTGCATAACTTCGTGTAAATATGTGTTAATTGTCTGTCCATTATGTATATAATCGCGATTAGTAACTCAATTTTTCTTATGATGCGCCAATATAAATAGAAGGAAAATGAGATGCTCAATGAAAAATCTTAAGAAAAAACTTAGTGAATGATGTGATACTTTGCATGCAGCGATCCCTGACGGGTTCACCGTGCCCCTCAAGGGTATAGTTTTATTCAGGGCGGCGGCCTCCGGTCGTTGATGGTGTCCGAGTGATAATCGGACGTGTGTATGTAATATATCACGTCATTCACTGAACATTTCATTAAATTTTTTCACTGAATATATCAGAACTCATAAACAGAAACACGGCTATTTTCTCTTGAATTCGTATGTATCTAGAATCTACCAACCCTCCAACAATTGTTAGCAAACACAACCATGCAAATGCATTCCGATTCACATAAAACATTTCCTACTTCAACAATCCTATGCTCAATTGTGCAATAATTCTTTGTGTTATGGTGGACGAGGCTGGTGTTGTACGAGGTTCATGGCGTCGCTTTTCGAGTAATCTCATTCGATGTCTTGCTAAAAGACATTACAAAAAATTTTGGTAAAAAAAAATTATTAACGTGATTTTTTCAATCTCGGACTATCGGCCCGGCCTCACGAAAGTTTCCCATCGGCCGCCAGGATAAATCGGGAAGTACTCGCAGTGGACGGTCTAGAAGCCCAGCATCCCAGAGTTCGTGCCCCATTTGGAGAAAAAATTCCTGTAAATACGTCGTAGCTGGGGATCGAACCTGAGATAGCAACTAGTCATCTTACCGTTACACCATAGCCCGGAGGCAAAAAAATTTTGGTAAAGCATTTAGTGCAGCATGACAAGAAGTATAATTTTTCTACATCTAATGTTGATCACCCAAAGATACTCAAGAAAGAACAACAAACTCGTCTCAGGATGAACTGTTAGTGTGTCGATATTACAACCTTGAGATTTGGGAATTAAAATCTGACAAAGTCAGTGTGCTCGTCTTCCCCAAGCGCCAGCCACAACATCCAGGCTAATAGCCTTTGTGATTTATCTCCTTCATGTTGACCCTAGGATGGATTAACAAGGGCGTTAGGATGAATGAATTATCTTTTACCATCTCAAAAAACAATAATAAATTAATCTCCAGTGCTTTGAATAAAATAACCGTAAAACTTATGCTCTTCTTTAGAAATTTCAATTTGAACCCGCAACAAAAAATTTTAGTACTTTCAATTTTCTTAGTGCGTTGAAATTTGTTGTCAACATGCTCTTCGATACTTTCAGAATTCTCTGTTAAATTTGGTCAAGTAATCTGACAAATTTATGAAGTGATAGGCTTAAGAAATCTAATGTTTTCTTAAAGAAAGTTGTGAAACAAAATGCTCCAGAAATCTAAGGTAACGTTTAGTTTCAGCATTTTCTGTTTTTATTTTATGAGAATGTGATTTTCTAGAAAATGATATTTGATTTGTATTTTTCATATTCGTTTTCTAAAAAAAATTATCATTTTATGAAAAATTAAAAAATATTTTAAGGTCATTTTCTAAAAATTGAGAAAAAAAATGTTTTTCTAGAAAATGAAAAGGAAAACACAAAACATCAAACACACCCTAATGTTTTCACAACTTTGTCAGATTTCTTAATTTGTTCCTAATTTATCAGCTTGCAAAGAAATCTAATATTTTCAGTAAGTTTAATGCACATCAATATGATTTTTTAAACTAAATATGCATATAGATAAACTCCAAACACCGAAACCAAATATGCATTCTGAGTGTCACATCAAACTAGCATACAAAAATAACACAATGTGAGAGACAACAACAGATATACAATGATTTACCTTCAGAAACATATAATTTTGTAAGGATTTAGTACACTGACGATATAATCACAGCATTTAGATCTTGAACCACATTTCTTCTAATCACTTGCTATGTCTGTCTAGAAATTGAGAAGATGATATGAGTTTTTGTTGCTTGGGCAAAGGCTAAAAGGGTTATTTTAATATGTTATCATTGTTATTGTACAAATTGTGATTCACAATACCTAGGTCAAGATCAATTTTTCAACTTATACAATAATATTTTCATGGACTGCCAGTTATCATTAACTTAAATAAAAACAAGTCAAACATGAGTTAAAACATAATCCTACCCTAATCAACCTTACCAAATGATGACCTAAAAGAGTATTTTGTCATAAGCATGACCCTTTAGGAGAGATATTGCCCAAACGTTAGACATTACACAAGTTACATGATTATAAATCTATCAATTATTTCACAAGAATATACAACGAAAAACAAAATATAAAAAGGCTACAATTTTAAACAACTCAAATGCAGGATCTTAACTCACTTTTTAATATTCAAAGATAATCAGAGGGGAAGGGGGGAAAAAATCCAACCATGCCGTTTGGGACGATTCCATTATTCATAATGTCGATTAGGATGATGAAACTAAATGCTTGGTTGACAAGCTTACAACTGCTTCAGATTGCAAATTGTTGACTCACAGTCTAGATACAAAAGTCTTCACGTTTGATTAAGCAACTCTGAATCTCTAGAGTTAATGGACTAATATTAGAATCTTGAGTCACAAATCTTTAACCACAAAACAAGCAAGTCGTACCGACTTTCATGGTGCAGCCACATGACATAGCATTTTATAAGATTTAATGCATTGGCTTGAATTTTTACATTGGGGAAACTTGGATCTGGTCATCAACTAGACAACTACTCCCTGTTCTCTTGAAGACCACACAATTAAGAGCGAGAACAAGAAAAAACATATCTAATGATGACATTTATACTAGGCATATACAACATATATTACTTAACAGAAAACACCAGATTGTCTGTCATTAGAAACTTAAAAAACAAATTCCCTGAGTCAAATAACATTTGCTCAATCACAATTATTTTTCATGCAAGTCCAATAAAAAATTGAGAATGTAAAACCATTGAATCTACTGATGGACTAGCCGAAAAGCTGTTTTTTTTTTGTAGCCAATTTATCTTCATTGGTCACTATTTATTTTTAAGAAATTACCATCATGTTATTTATGGTTGTTGTCATTCTCTTACAGTATTCATACTGAAATTTGAATTGGTCTCTCAGTACAAGAGAAATTTAAGGTTGCTTTGCTGAAAGAGAGACTTGAGGATGTGCAACAATCACTGTGTTGCCATTCCACAGCCTCATGCACAGAGCAGTACTGAGCATTTCACATTGACAACAGTAATCGGGAACGATGGCAATATAAAAATTGTTTCTATTTTTACAGCTGAATTGCTTATGTTATGGCTGTTATGTGATTCCTGAAAATAGTACCTCATGAACCCATAAAACGAATTTCATATTGCAGGTGACAGTATGACACATCTGATGAATTTCTATTGATTATGGGTAGATGAATATGCTTGATAAGAAATTACACCATTTGGTATTGTGCATATGAAATGCATGTAAAGAAATCAGTCTCAGAAATCAAGAACTCCCAACTCATCTTTGCAGGTGCTAGTAGTGTTAACATGATGAATATGAATTATGAGTCCTAGCACAATGATTAAGATTACTCCAATTTTCAAACTTATGAAGTTAAACAAAGTAAAATTGACAAAAATGCTACTACCATAATAAAATTAAATGAACCTCATGGCCAGACGGTAATTATGATATTATTATTATCTCTATTATGTGGGCTTATTTGTAAGTTGCACAAGTAAATACAATCTGAACCCTTAAAGTGATCTAACTTATGTTTATTGAGTTTCGGATTATTGGATGTGGGTTCAATGTATAGAACCCTTTAGACCAATCTGTTATTATCTAGGGCTGATAACAGATTAGATTGCTATATAAAGGGGAGGTCCCCAAGGGTTTAGGTGATCTTTATAACATAGTTTCTTGTTCCCCATTGACAAGAAACTTTGCGGTGGCGTCAAACCTAAGCCTCTTGGATGATTCTCCTTCTTCTTTCCGCTGCATCTTCTTCCACAGGGATCAAGCCAACGATGCTACGACAAGGACAATGGCTCTTCAATCAGGTTCCTTGTCTTTCGGTTTACACCTATTATTTCGTTATGCCATGATTCGATGAAATAATAGATCCATGCTTTTATATAGCTTGTGTTTTCTCTTTCGAATTCTTATTTTGTTTCTAGAATTCATGTGGTTAGGAGAAAAACCAAGTTCCATCAATTGGTATCAGAGCCTTGGCTTTGTTTCATCGTTTTTTTGGTAATAAAGTTTAAATTTTTTTTCGTCGATTTATTGTATGTATGCTATATTAAGTTTTCCTGGTATAATATAATTTTTATCGTTGAAAATCATGTAAAAGAAAATTCTAGGATAGACTTGTTTTCTAAGTTTTCATATTTTATGTGAAACATATGAAAACGACGGAAGAACTATATGTTTAATCTAATTTTTAGCTTAAAATGTGATGGTTTAATCGATTGACTTGGTCAATCAATTGATTATCAAGTCTAAAATTGTTAATAGAATAAATTTGATTTAATCAATTATCATCTTAAATTTGTGATAAGATAAATTAGAAATGATATTGATTAAAATTTTCTTATGGATGTTTTTTTTGCAAAAGAAATGGTTTCAAGGAAGAAAAAAAAAATTATCACGTGAACAGTAAATGAAAGAAAAAAAATATTATTATATACGTAAACAGTATATATATATATATATATACACGTAAACCGTTTAATATTATAATATATATATATATATATATATATATATATAAACTAATGCATTAAATATTCTCTTTTAATGCATAATGATCAAGAAATTAAATAATATTATTTAATTACAGAACCATAAAGAAACTCTAATTTTTAAAGGAAGGTTCTATACATGATCATGTAGTCATATATATTAAGTTTTAGATCGATTGGGATAATCAATTGGATCATACCATTTGATTACCGTATGGTATCAATCGATTAATAAGCTTAATTTTGAGGTATTAAGACTAATAAAGAAATTATCTATTCGATTAAATATCTAGAATTTTCTTGGGTCTATCTACACAACGTGCTACTAAATTGAACTATTGTGTCGGCCCAAAGGAAGACACCTTAGGTCGGTTTAGCATATTTTGTGTTGGTAGACATATATCTATGCTAAGAGTAATCGGCCCAAAGGAAGGTTGCTTTTATGCCAGATATATGTTCAAGATAGTTTACAATTATTGAACATAATTTATTTTTGTTCTGATCATGCACAAAATATGTCGGCCCAAAGGAAGACATATTGCGTGGCAGAATAAAGTTGTTGTAAACTATAGACCAAAATATAACTCATATAAAGTTTCATATTATGCACACAATGGGTCGGCCCAAAGGAAGGCACATTGTGTGGCCAATTAAAGGTTGAGTTATATCAGAGAGTACCGCTAACAAATTATATTTTAATCTACACTAAAATACAATGTTGTATTTGGTATCTCATAAGGAGCTTATTTAATATGCATTTAAAATTTTATTTATTTGCATAATTTTATTATATATATGTTCTTGGCTTTAGTTAAATCGTGAGCTTAAATAATTTTTTTTTCAGTGCAATCTGTAACTGCCAACATTAATAACATCCCAACATTAACTGGTTCGAATTTTACTGAATGGAAAGAATACGTGATCGTAGTCTTAGGCTGCATGGACTTGGACTATGTATTAAGGAATGATCGTCCCGCACCTTTGATCAGTGCTAGCACTATAGAGCAGAGAGCTGAATTTCAGCTGTGGGAGAAATCAAATCGCATGAGTCTAAGCATCATGAAACTTTCCATACCGACACAAATAAAGGGCTCAATAACAGAGAGTGAAGATGCTAGGAATTTCCTTAACCAACTGGCAGACCGATTCACCTCAAATGAAAAGGTCGAGGCTACCACACTTCTTACGAAGTTGGTAACCATGTGGTACAGTGGTAAAGGAAACATAAGGGAGTACATTATGGAGATGTTGATAACTAGCATTTTGACGGATAAATTTTGTGCAATTAGTGAGGCAATTTGAGGCTTTGGGGTGTATTTATTTATGAAATGATGCATAATTATGAATAGGATGTATTTTCATTGGTTAATTAATTTTCCTGCATTTTCACACTTATATTTCATTCTATTGAATTTTTGGATAGCTTGTGCATCATTGGATCAAAAGGGCACATCCGGGGCGAAGATGGATCCATAAAGAACGACATCGGACTCCAATTTCATTTTGTTGGAGCCCTGATTGGTCACCAGACCAATCAGGGAAGGCCTGATTGGTCACCAGACCGATCAGGGAAGGCCTGATCGGTCCAGTGACCGATCAGGAGGAGATGGCACACAAGAACTCAGAATTTTAGCTACTGATCAAATCCTGATCGGTCCCCAGACCGATCAGGGAGCGTCCAGACCAATCAGGAGTCACTCAGTCTGATCTGTAGCTGTCCAGAGCGGTCGGAAGAACTGGTATATAACAACCCTCCACTCGGATCTAGCATGGAAATGGAGGGAGATCTCTTGCAAGTAATCTCGGCCACTCATCAAGGGAAATCAAGGGTGGAAAAGAGAGGTAGAAAAGGAAGCAAGGGAAGTCAAGGGAGGGGATCACGCCATCTAGGCTTTGGGGTGTATTTATTTATGAAATGATGCATAATTATGAATAGGATGTATTTTCATTGGTTAATTAATTTTCCTGCATTTTCACACTTATATTTCATTCTATTGAATTTTTGGATAGCTTGTGCATCATTGGATCAAAAGGGCACATCCGGGGCGAAGATGGATCCATAAAGAACGACATCGGACTCCAATTTCATTTTGTTAGAGCCCTGATTGGTCACCAGACCGATCAGGGAAGGCCTGATTGGTCACCAGACCGATCAAGGAAGGCCTGATCGGTCCAGTGACCGATCAGGAGGAGATGGCACACAAGAACTCAGAATTTTAGCTACTGATCAAATCCTGATCGGTCCCCAGACCGATCAGGGAGCGTCCAGACCAATCAGGAGTCACTCAGTCTGATCTGTAGCTGTCCAGAGCGGTCGGAAGAACTGGTATATAACAACCCTCCACTCGGATCTAGCATGGAAATGGAGGGAGATCTCTTGCAAGTAATCTCGGCCACTCATCAAGGGAAATCAAGGGTGGAAAAGAGAGGTAGAAAAGGAAGCAAGGGCAGTCAAGGGAGGGGATCACGCCATCACATAAGGGAGGAGGGGGCCGAAACTTTCTTCCACCCCGACGCCTTTTCCACCACTAAGGCCGGCGGCATACTCACCATCTCGCCGTCGCCGGCCGGTCATCTCCTCCACCTTCCATCTCTCTTCATCTCCTTTATTCCTCTCCATCCCGACGCCAACAGATTCGGCAGCTCTTCCTTCCTTCATCCGGCAGCCCTTCTTTCCAGCAGATTCTTCATCAGTTTTGGGATGTTTGTGTTGATTGTTGAATGGTTGTATTGAGCTTGATCTCCCATATTAGTTTGCACGTACCTTTGTTATTTTGATTCATGCTCGCAAGTTGTTTGACAAAATGCTTATTCCAATAGTTAGGTTTAATTTCTTGTATTTTATTTTGCTTAATCCTTTCTTGTCTGATCCCTTTCAATTTCTTTAAGTTTTTGTCTTTAATTGAATGCAACTAGATTAGTGTAGGTTCCGTTAATGCTTTACCTTATGTTTCTTTTAATCTTCTGGCAAGTGTAGTTTAGTGAGGTTAGATTTATTACCTGCATTGTCTTTCGTTTATTAGTCTTAGCAACTCAAAGCCAAACCCCAGTTAATTACATCCAAAATCCAAAAGCAATAACTGGAATCCTAAGAATTATTAACCTATCATTACATTCTTTGAGAGAGACGACTCGAGTTACTCTATGCTGCATTAGTTTAGAGGAGTTCGATACTTTAATTGTATTTGAAATCGTAACACGACTAAACACGGTTATCAAATTTTGGCGCCGTTGCCGGGGAGTGTAGTGGTGTTTGATAATTATATCCTTTGATTCTATTCTTATTTGCTTTATCCTTTTGTATACGGGTGCTGCCATTTTGTTAGTTTTGTGACAGGACTGCAGGTTCAAAATGTCTTCAAATGAACAATTAGAGATCCAATTTTTGATGGAGTTAAAAGGTTGGTTTAAGCTGAAGGAGTGTCAACAAAGAACAAACGCTTATTCATCTACTTACCAGCAGCCGTGTCAACAATTTCAGCAGCCCTATTCAGATTTTCAGCAAGGGTACAATCCAAATTTTCAGCAAGATTTTCAACCATTTCAGCAGCCACAACAGCAGTTTCAGTAAAATTTCCAAGATTTCCAACAACCATTCAATTATGATCAGCAAGGATGGTCACATTCACAGTAAGTTTATCAGTCACCATCCCAGAATTTTCAACCTTTCAACCAACACTTTCAGCAAGCAAATCAGCTATTTCAGAGTCACAATTTTCAGCAACCTCCACCAAGTTGTCAAATTGAATTTCAACAACTTCAGCAGCCCAATTATTCATTTGAGCAGCCCCAATTATTTGATTTTCAGAATTCACAGCCTACTCATGGTTTTCAGCAACCTTATGCTACCTTTCAAGACCAACAGGATGATCCTATGCCTTCATGGTCACATTCGGTTCAGCAACAAGAACCAGAGTTTCCACTCACTTTGGAGCCACTCTTCACTCATTTGCTGCAACAACAAGAGAGGAGTTTTCAGCAGTTGAGCGCTCAGATTCAGCAGCAAATTGAGAGGGATTTTCAGCAATTTAGCACTCCACTTCAGCAATATCAGAGTAGGACTGATGTTTCCAGTCAGAACATAAAACAACCAATTGAACAGATATCCTCTACCATTAGTCAGATGCAGACTGCAGGGACCAGGATCGATGTTCAGAAAGGATATTCTAGTTCAGATGAGGTAGAGGAGGTGATAGCTACAGGGGAGGCTGAAGATTTGAAGACTGTATCTGACTCATTTTTTGTTGTAGATGATTCTATAGGTGTAGGGAATTGCACTAAGCCCCAGGGATCACCTATATTGATTGAGATGCCTTCAGAGGATAGGTTTGAGAGTGTAGGGGATTGCACTGAGCCCCAGGGACCACCCATTCCTACTGGTCTAGAGGCATTGGAGGAGACGGATAGTAAAGCTTTTGATAGCCTTGAATTCAATTCTGAAGCACTACAGGATCCTTCTCATCTTTTATTTTGCGACGATATAGTTGTTATTGGTCCTAACTGTTCTAATATGGTTGTTGCAGATATTACTGAGGAAGCATGCATTGGAGATGATTCTACAGGTGTAGGGGATTGCACTGAGCCCCAGGGATCACCACCATTGACTGATACATTAGAAGATTCAGAAGATAAACTAGAAAGTGTAGGGACTTGCATGGTGGAAGCAAGAACCCAAGAATCACTAGTGTTAGTTGAATGTCCACCAGAACCTGAGCCTGAAATGAAGCCTGTACTGGACCAGGAGGAAGCAATGGTCACATCTACTCTTGTAGAACCTCCAGGTATTCTTCAGCATGATGAGGTAAGTATTCCTCCTATTGCTTCAGAAAAACCCATAGAGGTACCTCAGGTTGATTTCATTGGCTATGATGCAATTCTTGATAAATCATATGTGGGGAATGTTTGTGAAAAATTCATAGAGGTGCCCAAAATTGATTTCATTGGATGTGATGCATATCTGGATATATTTCATATAGAAACTGATTGTATTTCATTTTTTTCTTACCCTGCACGCGTACGGGAGATATGTCATAGTTTTGCAGGGTGCTGTAGACTTCTAGAGTGGGTGCTGCAACTAAATAGACTCCGACCTCCTGGAAGGACTTTCAAAAAGCATCAAGAGGGAGGAGTTGCTCTTACTTTGACTCGTACCACTTCACCTCTAAAGTGGGTTTTGTTCCTAAATAGTCTCCGGCCACCGGAACACACTTATGCGAAGTTGAAGTGTGGGGTGCAGTGCATTATGATAGTGATCACGTGAGAAATGCTCTCTCGACTACCCAAACCCCACCACCACCGGGATGGATGTTACTCCTGAACCGACTCCAACCGCCAGAAATAAAGGGGAGTTTGTTCCTTTTCTTTCCTTTTCTATTTTTCCTTATGTTTATACTTGCATGTTTGTTTGCTTTTATACTTTGCATTCATGTTTGCTTCCTCATTCTGCATTTTGTTTGGTCTTGAATAAACCTTGCTTGATTTTTAGTTGTATCTCCCTACATGTTCCTTTATTATGCTTTGAGAATCATAAAAGATTATTAAGTCTGACTATTGAGTTTTGGTTTCCTTGGTATGCTTGGGGACATGAATTGCATTTAGTCATTTGTTGTGGTGATGGACTCTATCTTGTTGGATTAAGCATGACATTTTATTGTTCACATAGTGAGGATATTGTCATACCTATCCTTAATCCTCTTATGTGTGATAGCATTTGTGATACTTGACACTCTAGAACTTGCTTTGATTCTTTTTGAAATTACAGTAGGATAAGCTTACATGAATATGATGGAGACAAACTTTCTTGTTGATCTCTTGGTTTTCCCTCTACTTTGCCACTGTTACTGGTGAGCATTTCACCTATTACTTTCATGTTTCATTGTCTTTCCTTTATCAGATCTTCTCATTGTTATTGTATTCTCACTGTCATATCTTTATTAGCTTATTCTTCCCTTGAGCATGAGAGCATGGGGTGATTGCATGATGGGTTACATTTTTATTTGTCTATTATTAACCTCTATTATTGTGAGTTTTAGATGTTATCATGCTTTGTTACATTGTCTGAGGCAAGTTTTAAGTGTGGGGGAGGGAAGACAAGTGTGTATGGACGAATGCTTGTTGAAAAAAAAAATATCTCTCTATTGAAAAAAAAAGATGAAAAAAAATAAGAAGAAAAAAAGAGAAAAAAAATAAAGATGAGAAAAAAAAGTGAAAACAAAAGAAGGAAAAAAAGTGAAGAAAAAAAAATTCTCAAGCATTTGGGATTTTGTTAGTGATGAACAAGAAGGAATATTTTCATGAAAAAATGTAGTGTATTGCATTGAGAAGGTGCAAGGAGAATTTTGAGTGTTGGATGTTTGGTTGAGTTTTTTCTATTTTGGCATGTTATTTGATTGTATACGTCATGTTGATTACCCCAATGCTCTCATATTCTCTGTGAACTTCTTTGTTATCTACCCTTCTTGTTCTCTTGGTAGTACATGGTTTCATCATTATTCATTGAAAAGTTCTCTTGATTTGTGTACTTATGCTATAGTAGTAGAGAAGTAGAAAATAAGCAAGCATATAGTAGTGCAATGTCATGAATGCTTTGAGAGAACTCCACTTTCATATTTGTTATTTCTGTGAGCATCAGTGCATATCTATCTTGTGAGGTTTTTGTCATGCTTAGTTTATTCAAGTTGATGAAATTACCATGCCTTTTGACTTATGTGAGCTTTGGAACCATAAATACATTTATTCTTGAGACTTGATGATCCTAAGTAACCTTTTTTTATTAATTTTTTAAAGTATTGATAGGGGATGTAATGTTTGGGAGATATTTTGTTTTCTTTTAGTTTTGTTTGCTTGCTCGAGACGTGCAAGAATTAAGTGTGGGGGTGTGATAACTAGCATTTTGACGGATAAATTTTGTGCAATTAGTGAGGGAATTTGAGGCTTTGGGGTGTATTTGTTTATGAAATGATGCATAATTATGAATAGGATGTATTTTCATTAGTTAATTAATTTTCCTGCATTTTCACACTTATATTTCATTCTATTGAATTTTTGGACAGCTTGTGCATCATCGGATCAAAAGGGCACATCCGGGGCGAAGATGGATCCATAAAGAACAACATCGGACTCCAATTTCATTCTGTTGGAGCCCTGATTGGTCACCAGACTAATCAGGGAAGGCCTGATCGGTCCAGTGACCGATCAGGGAAGACCTGATCGGTCCTGTGACCGATCAGGAGGAGATGGCACAAAAGAACTCAGAATTTTAGCTACTGATCAAATCCTGATCGGTCCCCAGACTGATCAGGGAGCGTCCAGACCAATCAGGGGTCACTCAGTCCGATCTGTAGCTGTCCAGAGCGGTCGGAAGAACTGGTATATCACACCCTCCACTCGGATCTAGCATGGAAATGGATCTCTTGCAAGTAATCTCGGCCACTCATCAAGGGAAATCAAGGGTGGAAAAGAGAGGTAGAAAAGGAAGCAAGGGCAGTCAAGGGAGGGGATCACACCATCACATAAGGTAGGAGGGGGCCGAAACTTTCTTCCACCCCGACGCCTTTTCCACCACCAAGGCCGGCGGCATACTCACCATCTCACCGTCACCGGCCGGTTATCTCCTTCACCTTCTATCTCTCTTCATCTCCTTTATTCCTCTCCATCCCGACGCCAACAGATTCGGTAGCTCTTCCTTCCTTCATCCGGCAGCCCTTCTTTCCAGTAGATTCTTCATCAGTTTTGGGATGTTTGTGTTGATTGTTGAATGGTTGTATTGAGCTTGATCTCCCATATTAGTTTGCACGTACCTTTGTTATTTTGATTCATGCTCGCAAGTTGTTTGACAAAATGCTTATTCCAATAGTTAGGTTTAATTTCTTGTATTTTATTTTGCTTAATCCTTTCTTGTCTGATCCCTTTCAATTTCTTTAAGTTTTTGTCTTTAATTGAATGCAACTAGATTAGTGTAGGTTCCGTTAATGCTTTACCTTATGTTTCTTTTAATCTTCTAGCAAGTGTAGTTTAGTGAGGTTAGATTTATTACCTGCATTGTCTTTCATTTATTAGTCTTAGCAACTCAAAGCCAAACCCCAGTTAATTACATCCAAAATCCAAAAGCAATAACTTGGAATCCTAAGAATTATTAACCTATCATTACATTCCTTGAGAGAGACGACTCGAGTTACTTTATGCTGCATTAGTTTAGAGGAGTTCGATACTTTAATTGTATTTGAAACCATAACACGACTAATCACGGTTATTAGATGTCCAATATAGCGACAAGTCTGAAAGCACTAAAACTCGATTGTCTGAGAGTATGTTAGTGCATTTCGTCTTGATGTCTCTGCCTGCACGGTTCACTCCTTTTAAGATATCGTATAATACTCAAAAGGAAAAGTGGACATTGAATGAGATTATTGCTCAATGAGTGCAAGAGGAGGGGAGACTGAAGATTGAGACATCTGAAAGTGCTCACTTAGCATCTGGTTCTCAAAATGCGAGCAAGAAGCGAAAGAGGATCAATAACAAAGGTAAGTGAAAGCAAACTGCAGATTTTGGAGGCAATGACCATAAGGAGCTAAAGAAGCAGGATAAGGAATCCATTTGTTACTTTTGCAAGAAGAAAGGTCATATGAAGAAAGACTGTCTCAAGTACGCCAACTGGCGTGTAAAGAAGGGTAAACTTCTCAACTTTGTTAGTTCAGAAGTCAATTTAGCTATTGTACCCATTGACATTTGGTGGATAGATACTGGTGCTACTACTCACATAAGTGTCACTATACAGGGTTGTTTCAGGAGCCGACTTCCACTTGACGGTGAAAGATACATCTATACGGGGAATGGAAAAAGGCTGCAGTAGAGGCTATTGGTGTTTTTAGGCTTTATTTAAGAACTGATATTTATTTGGATTTGGAGAATACATTCATTGTATCGTCTTTCAGACGAAACTTAATTTCAATTTCTTGTTTGGACAAATCAGGTTATTCTTGTTCATTTGGAAATGAAATGTTTAGTATTTTCTATAATTCAATTTTGATTGGGAATGGTTCCTTGGTTGATAAGCTTTATAAATTAAACACCTTTACTCCTACGGCTGACAACGTGATAATGCATAGTGTAGGTACGAAACGTAAATTGACCAACGAGAATTCTTCTATGTTGTGGCATAGAAGTTTAGGGCATATATCCAAACAACGCCTAGAAAGGTTAATGTCACATGGAATTCTTGATTCCCTTGACATGTCAGACTTTGATGTCTGCATAGAGTGTGTTAAGGGGAAGACAACTAACAAAAAGAACAAAGGGGTTGGCCGTTGTAGTGACGTTTTGGAGCTAATACATACAGATATTTGTGGATCATTCCCTAAGGCATCTTGGAATGGACACACATATTTTATTAGTTTCATAGACGACTATTCTAGATTTGGCCATTTGTACTTTATTCATGAGAAGTCACAATCTTTGGACATGTTCAAAATTTTCAAAGCCGAAGTTGAACTTTAACTAGGTAAGAAAATTAAAGCCGTCCGATCCGACCATGGAGGAGAATATTACGGTCGATATGATGAATCAGGTGAACAACGTCCAAGACCTTTTGCAAATTACCTTGCTGAGTGTGGGATTGTGCCTCAGTATACCATTCCTGGTACACCCAGTCAGAATGGTGTAGCTGAGCGTCGCAATCGAACCCTAAAAGACATGGTGAGAAGTATGATGGCTTTCACTTCTCTACCGGAGTCTTTGTGGGGTAAGGCCTCAAGACTGCAATTTACCTTCTCAATAGAGTACCTAGTAAGACAGTAACTAAAACCCCATTCGAGATGTGGACGGGTAGAAAGCCTAGCATTAGGCATTTACACTTCTGGGGTTGTCCAGCTGAGGCTAGGCCTTACAAGCCTAATGAAAAGAAACTAGACTCAAGAACTGTTAGCTGCAATTTTGTAGGTTACTCTGAGAGATCAAAGGGGTATAAATTTTATGATCCATTTAATAGATCCTTCTTCGAAACGGGAAATGCCAAGTTTATTGAGGACAGTGGGAGCGATAAAGTCAGGGAAGTATCTTTTGAGGAAAGCGTTGGCAATCCTCTTATTGTCACTACTAGTACAATCAGTGGTGGTATATGGTTACCATACCACACATTATGGATATTGCACATCCAGTGAGCATAGTGAATCAAGATATTCCCATGACATCTCCAATGCAATTGGAGGAGCCTACCACTGAAATTGAAGTATTGCCTCATATTGATGAGCAAGTACCTCAACCACGTCAAACACAAGTGCCCTTAAGGCGATCCACAAGGGAACGGAGAAGCACGAATTCTCATGATTATGTTTATCTCCAAGAGCATGAGTTTAATATAGGGTTGGAAAGTGATCATACATCTTTTCAAGAAATCAAACAATGCTCTAACCCTGAAAGGTGGATTAACGCCATGCAAGAAGAGTTGAAGTCTATGACAGACAATGACGTTTGGGAACTTGTCGAATTGCCTGAAGGTTTGAAACCCGTTGGTTGTAAATGAATATTTAAAACCAAGCGAGATTCGAAGGGCAATATCGAAGGGTATAAGGCTCGTCTTGTTGCCAAGGGATTCACTCAAAAGGAAGACATTGATTATAAGGAGACTTTCTCACCTGTGTCGACGAAAGACTAGGGTAGTCATGACACTTGTAGCTCATTTTGATTTAGAGCTACATCAAATGGACGTAAAGACTGCATTCCTCAATGGAGACATAGAGGAGTCTATATATATGGTGCAACCGGAGAACTTTGAGTCCTCAGACTCAAAGCACCTAGTATGTAGATTAAAAAAGTCCATTTATGGTTTAAAGCAGGCATCCCGTCAATGGTATCGGAAATTTAATCAAGTGGTTACCTCATTTGGATTTAGAGAGAACCCGTTGATCAGTGCATATATGTCAAGTTCAGTGGGAGCAAGTTTGTTATACTTGTTTTGTACATGGATGATATATTGCTTGCGAGCAATAAGAATGGTTTACTGCATGAAACCAAATCATTTCTATCTGGTAAATTTGAAATGAAAGGTCTTGGTGAAGCATCTTTTGTTCTAGGCATTCAGATCTGTCGTGATCGATCAAGAGACATTCTTGGACTTTCACAACAAGCCTATATTGAGAAGGTGCTTATAAGGTATGGCATGCAGAACTGTACACCTGGTGACACACCTGTGTTAAAAGGTGACAAGTTCAGTTTGCAGCAGTGTCCACGACTTGAACTTAAAATAAAGGAGATGGAACAATTCCCATATGCATCAGCAGTGGGAAGTCTCATGTATGCACAAGTTTGCACTCGACCAGATATAACATTTATAGTTGGGATGTTAGGCAGATATGTTAATAACCCAGGACCGTCGCACTGGAAAGCAATTAAAAGAGTGATGCGGTATTTGCAAAGAAATAAAAGACACATGCTCATGTATCGAAGATCAGATCATCTGGAGGTGATTGGTTATTCAGACTCTGATTTTGTTGGATGCTTAGATAGCAGGAGGTCCACTTCAGGCTACATCTTCATGCTTGCTGGAGGGGCTATATCTTGGAAGAGCGTCAAGCAGACGCTAGTAGCTACTTCTACTATGGAGGCAGAATTGGTAGCATACTATGAAGCATCCAATCACGGGATTTAGCTGCGGAATTTCATCACAGCATTGCATATCGTTGATGGCATTGACAGACCACTGAGGATCTACTGTGATAATAAAGCTGCAGAACTTTATGCCAAGAACAACCGCAGTTCGTCGAAGTCGAAGTACATCGACATTAAGTTTCTAGCAGTTAAAGAGAGAGTTCAGAGTCGTCAGATCATGGTAGAGCACATCAGCACAGATTCCATGTTGACCGATCCACTTACCAAAGGCTTGGTGCCCAAGGTGTTTCATGCGCATGTTGTGGATATGAGAGTTCTTCTTATGGAAGAAGAACTCATCTAGTGGGAGTCTGTATTTATTTTATTGCTCTATGTTAATAAAGACAAACATTTTTTATTTTGATTATTGTACGTACCTAAAGTTCAAAAAAATAATAATAATGGGAATTCATATGTTTGTTTGATGCTCTGAATACGATATCATGATTTACTACTGCTGTTTAGCATTTGGTGTTTGTAAATATGATACAGATTCCTTTTGGAATCATAAAGTTTGGATCATGATTTGTTGTCGCAGTTTAGCATAAGGTGTATGCAAATATGATCAGACTCTTTTGAGTCGCTTTGGACCAGTTGGAAATTGACATGTACTGATCACATTTCAAGTAATTTCAACTCTATACATCCGCATCTTGATCTATGTCGTTAATGACATTGGTATTGTGATTACTGTTGGGGCTTGTTACGATCATATTCAGTAGCTATGACCTCTTTAGTCCTATACCAATGAAGTTAATAGACCAGATTGTTTATAGGGGTATCTTGTACCCATAAAGTTTGATATCAACTAAAGTTTTGCTTGTATTTACTATACAACTCACATATAGCCCAAGTGGGAAATTGTTGGATATTATTATTATCTCTATTATGTGGGCTTATTTGTAAGTTGCACAAGTAAATACAATCTGAGCCCTTAAAGTGATCTAACTTATGTTTATTGGGTTTCGGATTATTGGATGCGGGTTCAATGTATAGAACCCTTTAGACCAATCTGTTATTATCTAGGGCTGATAACAAATTAGATTGCTATATAAAGGGGAGGTCCTCAAGGGTTTAGGTAATCTTTATGACATAGTTTTTTGTTCCCCATTGACAAGAAACTTTGCGGCGTCGTCAAATCTAAGCCTCTTGGAAGATTCTCCTTCTTCTTTCCGCTGCATCTTCTTCCACAGGGATCAAGCCGACGACGCTACGACAAGGACAATGGCTCTTCAATCAGGTTCCTTGTCTTTCGGTTTACACCTATTATTTCGTTATGTCATGATTCGATGAAACATTAATATATCCATGCTTTTATATAGCTTATGTTTTCTCTTTCAAATTCTTATTTTATTTTTAGAATTTATATGGTTAGGAGAAAACCTAAGTTCCATCAGTTATGTGATCCCTGAAAATAGTACCTCACGAGCCCATAAAACGAATTTCATATTGCAGGTGACAGTATGACACATCTGATGAATTTCTATTGATTATGGGTAGATGAATATGCTTGATAAGAAATTACACCATTTGGTATTGTGCATATGAAATGCATGTAAAGAAATCAGTCTCAAAACCATAAACTCCCAACTCATCTTTGCAGGTGCTAGTAGTGTTAACATGATTAATATGAATTATGAGTCCTAGCACAATGATTAAGATTACTCCAATTTTCAAACTTATGAAGTTAAACAAAGTAAAATTGACAAAAATGCTACTACCATAATAAAATTAAATGAACCTCATAGCCAGACGGTAATTATGAGTAGTTGAAATTTAGAATTTGTACCTTCGGAATATCTGGCAGAAAGGGACGATACTGAGCAAGTAGCAAAAGGACGAGATATAAGATGGAAGAAGTGGAAACAAAAGAAAAAGAGAGTGAAGGAGAAGCAGAGGATAAAAATAAAGGGTTATAATATGTATAGTGAAAATGAATGTCTTAGTAAAAAATTTAATTGTCAATTGTTAGTACATCTGACGTCCGATCGTCAATTGGAGATCATCGGTGGCCTTCGGCCGCCGTCTCGAATCAAATTATACTCTGGGGGGCACGGTGAACCTGTCGGAGATCGCTGTAATTGCGATCTCGCATCATTCACCGTCGATCTCGACGTGTTCATCATTGTCGGTGATCCCGATGGGTTCACCGTCTTCCAAAATATAGTTTGATTCGGGATGACGATCGAAGGTCGCCGGTGGTGTCCGATCGACGATCAAAAGTCAAATATGCCACCGATTGAATATCAAATTTTTCACTGAGCATTTATTTTCACTCTACAAATTATTTCCCAAAAGTAAATGCCCCCGTGCTATCTCCCCACCAGCACGAAAAATATAAACTTTTATTGGGCATCGGTGACCTGCCATGCGAGCGCACCCCGCATGGCAAAGGCCGGAGTACCAAGTTCAATTGCGCACTACTTACAAATCATTCCAAGAACCCAACTCTAGTCTTGTTCCAATCTACAAGAAGTAATCACTTCGATGGATCCTCCAACTTCCAAGCATATCCTAATCGTTCCGGCACCGACTTCATATTTCACTGAAGTTTTATGTTGTTTAAACTTAAGATAATCGATCAAGTCGATCTAAGTTTAAAATAAATAAAGTTATTGTAATAGTTATTGAAGTTTGATGTTTTTTTTATGAATTTAAATAGTCCCCGTAAAAAAATGAAAGCTGAAAAATCGTGTAAAAAAATGACCTCCTAAGCCCGGAGGTTATTTAATCCTCATGTAAATATAAAATAATTTTATAATCTCGAATACTACTGGACTACGTCATAAGAATTTATTTAGACGTCATCGAAGTCTCATTTGATTTTTTTTATTTCTATTGAACTTTAGACTACAAATTTATTTATTTATTTGGATATCTTATCTGTCTTTAATAAAACAAAAATATTGATAATAAATTTTATTTACAGATATTATTCATAAATATTATTTATGAATAATTTATGCTTTTAATTCATAAATAATAATAAAATAAAAAAGTTTCCCAAGTCACGTAGTCAAGCAGACAATATTAAAAAAATAATAATAATATAAACACAATTAACAGACACATAATTTTAATATTTTCATTTATTTATTTAGGAACGGAAACGGTGACGATGACGATGAATCTAATGATCGAACAGCTCGAGTAATCACTACTACACGGACTGATCCTCTTCCTCCGCCGGAATATTCCCAATCTGCTCAGACGCGAGCGGGGTGGGGATGCCGTCCTCCGGCGGCGGAGTGAGCGCCCACTCGCCGTCGGCGCCGAGCACCATGCCCTTGTTCTTCTCCACCCACCACGACCCCGGCACCAGGTACTCGTCCTTGAGGAACTCCGACGACTTGTTCACCAGCGCCACGCTGCGATTCACCCTCAGCTCGAACTCTCCGGCCGGCCCGTTCCACCCAGCCACCGCGTGTAGGATCCCCTGCAGGTTGTGCCAGTCCCCGGGGTTCGTCGACTGCTTCAGGTACGGCGACTTCCGCCCGTCCACCTCCAGCACCGTGGCGGCATTGTCCACGAATCCCAGCAGCCTGCTCGGGTACTGCGGGATGAGATCGGTCTTGTTCCTCACCTGGAGAACTCGCAGATTGGGCAGCTTCTCCAGGCGTCGGTTGAAGGCTCTGTTCCCCACCTGCGGGCTCCCGAACACCACCGCGGACACCGGGAACGTCGCCCCGCCGGAGCCGCCGGTCCTCGACAGGCCGTTCTCCACGATGTCGAAGGCGCTCAGGACGGCGAGGGCGGCGCCGAGGCTGTGGCCGACGCACACGATGCTGAGGCTCTCCTCCTTGTACAACTTCACCAGCGCTTTAATGGCGAACGTGAGCTGATCCCTCGCGCTTCGCTTGGTGTACGCGGAGTCGGCGTTGCTCGAGGTGTAGATCACGTACCACCCTTTCATCACCCTGCAACCCTCCGCCTCCACCGTCTCTGTTTTAGAGGAGAGAATGGTGTCGATTTTGACGGGCTCCGGCAACAACACGTCTACCCACTCCAGCGTCCGGATCGTCCCCCGCCAGACCACGTAGATCACCCGCCGCCCGTCGGCGGCGGTTGACACCGCGACGTAGCCTATCCAGTTGGAGTCCTTGCTCCAGGCGCCGTCGCCGGCGAGGGGGAAGAGGAGCAAGTCGTTTGGGACGGAGACTTCGGAGGTGGCGTAGAGGTAGCCGTAGACCTCGTAGTCGGCGGCGCCGGGGAAGAAGACGTCGGAGAGGAGGCTGCGCTTGCCGTACCGGCAGCTGCCGCAGTACTTGGATTGGGTGTCGCTGTTGAAGGAGTCGTAGGTGACCTGGCACAGGTCGCCGCATTGGAGGATGAAGCGGCGGAGGGAGATGTCGAGGGGGTCGAGGAGGCCCGACCAGTGGTCGGATCCCAGCAGCTCCGGCCATGCCGGGCTGCGCGCGGTCTCGCCGGTGGGCTTCGGCTCCATGAACCGTGGCTGAGGACGGCTGGAGAAGCAGAGGTGGTTGGCTTAATTTTTAGTTGATAAGATTTCAAAGGCGAGCATTTTGGGTAAGATCTAGATGAATAGATTGGTTGGTTGGTGGCCGCATTAGTAATCGAGATTGAAATTGGTTAGTATATGAGCGTTGTCAGTATGAAATCTGAGGATTAAAATTTGACAAAGTCTATATGCCCGTCCTTCCCACACATTAACCATAATATTCGGACTAATAGTCTCAGTAATTTATCTCTTCTATATTGATTCTAAAATAAATTGACGAGAACGTTAGAGCGAATAAATCATCCTTTTACTAGTGAGATTGAGATTGGTCGACAAAGATCCTTCTCGCAAACACACGCAAAATCCTCTAAATTAATAATCTTATTTCGGTTAACCGCCAATAATTAGTTGACTGTAGTTAAACATAAGTCAAACTCTGATATAAGAAAAAAAAAAGTCAAACTCTTATTTCGGTTTACCGCCGACTCTTATTTCGGTTTAGGGCAAGTTCGATTTTACTCATTAGACAGTGCAATTGAATTAGACCTTTAATGGAAAATGAAGGTGGATAACATTGAATTTCGGATGATCAATTTAGTTTTATGGACATTTATCATAAATTTCGAAGTCAAATCTTTGGTGATCAATTTGATTCTATAAAAATTTTTCATCGGACATTAGAGTAAATCAGAAAGCGCTCATGATGGACGGTCAAAAAAACCCAACGTCTCAAGATTCGTGTTTCATTTTTAAAAAAATTCTTACAAATATGACACTGTAGCTAGAGATCGAATCACAGATATATCAACTGACAACTCATCATTCTTCCACTACCCAGAGGATACAATCCAATTAGACCTTGTCCTATGGGTAAGAATGAATATATATATATATATATATATATATGTATATATATATATATATATATATATGTTCTGTTGCAGACTGCACCCTGCAGACCGCGTGCACGACAACGC